>CAWUFW010015919.1:0-335109 GCA_963921515.1 Calotriton arnoldi
CTTTGAAGTGGCTTTTCACTCCCTGTGAGGTGTGCATGCTTCAGTGTGAGCTTGCCGGGCCATGTGGGTGGGGGATGTTGAGCTGTGACTACCACTCCCATCATGGTATTGCCTACACCCCCCCTTCCCAGCATGCCCATACTTCCTTCCTTTTGACTCTGCTTCCCTGTGGGGTAGTGTGCCTGTGCTGACAGGATGGCTGACAGTGTTGTCCTGGCGTTTGTTTGGCTACAAGTCCCAAGAGTGTCCATGTGCTTCACACAGCATAACCCAGGGTGGTGGTTCTTTGTGGGATATTTAATTTGAGTGTGAGGCATTGCATTCTCCCAGGTGAGTTGTGTGGAGTTTGTGTTAAGGGGGTGTGTGAGAAAAGCTGCAGGTGACTATGGTCAGAGCTGTCAGTCCTCCTTCCCACCCAGCCAGATATCCCACCATGGAACGTGCTTCCATTGCAGGTAGTGCAAGTTGGCTTTCAGGATGTCAGTCAGTGGTGTCCTTCTGTTGGTTGGTGCACAGCTGCCAGCAGGGCCTTGTGCTCCCCACAGCAGTACCCAGTGTCAGCCATCTTGTCAGTTGTTTTCCACTCCCTGTGATGTGAGCATGGTTCAGAGTGGTGTTGATGGGCCAATTGTGAGGGTGACCAATATCTGTGACTACCACTCCCATCATGCTATTGCCTACACCCCCCTTCCCAGCATGCCCATACTTCCTTCCTTTTGAGTGGACTTCACTGTGTGTGAGTGTGACAGCAATGGCAAGATGGCTGACAGTGTGGTCCTGTTGTTTGTTGGTGCACAGTTCACAGCAGGGCCTTGTGCTCCCCACAGCTGAGGCCAGTGTCAGACATCTTTGAAGTGGCTTTTCACTCCCTGTGAGGTGTGCATGCTTCAGTGCTAGCTTGCTGGGCCATGTGGGTGTGGGATGTTGAGCTGTGACTACCACTCCCATCATGCTATTGCCTACACCCCCCTTCCCAGCATGCCCATACTTCCTTCCTTTTGAGTGGACTTCACTGTGTGTGAGTGTGACAGCAATGGCAAGATGGCTGACAGTGTGATCCTGTTGTTTGTTGGTGCCCAGTTCCCAGCAGGTCCTTGTGCTCCCCACAGCAGTACCCAGTTTCAGCCATCTTGTCAGTTGTTTTCCACTCCATGTGATGTGAGCATGGTTCATAGTGGTGTTGATGGGCCAATTGTGAGGGTGAGCAATATCTGTGCCTACAACTTCCATCATGCTATTGCCTACACCCCTCTTCCCAGCATGCCCATACTTCCTTCCTTTGGACTCTGCTTCCCTGTGGGGTAGTGTGCCTGTGCTGACAGGATGGCTGACAGTGTTGTCCTGGCGTTTGTTTGGCTACAAGTCCCAAGAGTGTCCCTGTGCTTCACACAGCATAACCCAGTGTGGTTGTTCTTTGTGGGATGTTCAATTAGAGTGTGAGGCATTGCAATCTCCCAGGTGAGTTGTGTGGAGTTTGTGTTAAGGGGGTGTGTGGGAAAAGCTGCTTGTAACTTTGGTCAGAGCTGTCAGTCCTCCTCGCCACCCAGCCAGATATCCCACCATGGAACGTGCTTCCATTGCAGGGAGTGCAAGTTGGCTTTCAGGATGTCAGTCAGTGGTGTCCTGCTGTTGGTTGGTGCACAGTTCCCAGCAGGGCCTTGTGCTCCCCACAGCAGTACCCAGTGTCAGCCATCTTGTCAGATGTTTGCCACTCCCTGTGATGTGAGCATGGTTCAGAGTGGTGTTGATGGGCCAATTGTGAGGGTGACCAATATCTGTGACTACCACTCCCATCATGCTATTGGCTACACTGACTTCACCAGCATACACAGAATTCCTTCCTTTCAGTGAGCTTCCCTGTGAGGTGGTGTTCTAGTGGTGGCAAAATATCTGACAGTGTTTGTTGGTTAGATTTGTGCCACTGCCTTGCTCTATTTGTTGTTAGGTTTGTACATGTCATGACACAGTTACATATCACTATGAGATGGCAGGTATTGTGTTTGTCTGACTAGCATTCACATCTTGGGATGATTATCTTTTGGTTGCTGTGCATTTGCTAAGGGTGCATGGTTTGACTATCCCCTTGACAGTGATGTGTGTGTATTGTCACACCATATTGTGTATATTTGTTGTGTACTCACCAGGCTCTGGGATGTTTGTTAGTCCATATACGCTCACTGGTGGTAGGATGGCCCGCACCTTCTCCTCCCAGGACCTGAGGTATAGTGGTTTGGCAGGAGGGCCACTGCCGGTGCGCTGACTCACGATGTAATCCTTCTTCAGTAGGTCCCTGACCCTCCTGCGCACATCATACCACCTGTTCTGGATGTCTTCCTTTGTGCGCAAACATGGTGATTGTGCGTTGACCCTGTCGACGATCCTCTCCCACATCTTGGTTTTCTGCGCCATGGGGGTCTGTTGGACCAATGTACCAAACAACTGTGGCTCTACCCTGAGGATCTCGTCTACCAGGACTTCCAATTCACTATCTAGGAACTTATGATTCTTCTTTGGGGGCATGGTGATGGGTGGTGGTGGTGATTGATGTGTGTGTGTGCAAGTGAGGGTGGGTGACTGTAGGTTTTGCTGGGTGTATGTGAGGGTGCTATTTGTTGAGGTGCTAATGGTGTGTGGCTTGTGTGATGGATGAGCTGTGAAGTGTGTCTGTGGTTGCTGTCTGATGGTGTTCTGTGCTGGCAGGTCAGTGGAATTTGCAAAGGATCATGGTAGGGATTTGTGGCCTTTATATAGGTGAAGTTGGGGGTGTGTCCTTGTTCCATGTTTTTTTCCCCCCTCTATTTATTGACTTTGTCATTGCTTGTTTGGCCCTCTTTTTTTGTATTTTTTCATTTGTATTTTTTGTGCATGTAGGAGACATTCTTCTGACCGAGTAGGACGCTGCAGTTGTCTCGTGCGAGCTTCTCCGAGTCGTTCCCGCTGTGTTTCAGCTAGGTTTATTGTGCGGCGTACGCGTCGGTCGCGGAGTATTGTGTTGGTTTGGCTGGCTTTTGTATGCGTGCCGGTTGTACGTCTTGAGCTCCGTGCGACTCGGTCTGGTTTTCCACGCATTGCATCGTACTGCGCGCGTCGGAGTTCGCGGGTACGTTTCGTTCGTGTACATTCCTGGTGCGTGTTGGTGTGTTGGTCGGTGCGATTCGCGTGGTTTACGGCCGGATAGCTTGTTTCCGTCCGGTTCGGTCATTCGGCTTGTGTTACGTACGAGTCGGTCATGATTCACATGCATTTCATCGTACTACCCGGGTCGGGCAGCGCCAGTACGTGTCGGTCGGACTAAATTCCCGTACCGAATCGGTCGGTACGTTTTCCGGCCCGAATCGGAATCGGCCCCATAGTGTCTGGAATGAAGGTTACTCCAATTACCACATTTTTAATGGGTGATTCCATACACAATTTAACATGCCATTTCAGTGCAAAAAACGTTTTACACGGAGTACTATACTAATAGGATCTTAAAGTGCTAATGCATAATCTGAAAATTTGGGGAACGGTATCCGAATTTTCATAGATTTCTGAGACTGGTATCAGTATTAAACTTACAAATTACAATACATGGTAGTGGATATATTGATATTCTATCTCATATACTATATTAAATTGAGTACCAAAGTTAACTGCCAGTACAGAAAATTACATAAAGTGCATGGTGTGTCAGATCTTAAAGTGCAAGTGCTAAGGTTTAAGATCATATAAAGCTATACCATAAAATCCTATAGGAATGTCTATATATTAAAGTGCTTATTGGTACCTGTGTGAATGTACCATCATACAGACATTACTAGATCCATGAAGCAGTGCAAAAGTTACTTAAAGTGCACAGAGCATCTCATCTTAAAGTGCAAATGCAAGGGTTTTAAGAGTATATGTAAATATATATATATATATGTTGTAGTTTAAACTTTTATAGTTTATGCGTATGTTTTGGTGGTTTTATTGTTATACATTTTTTGAGGGTGAAAAGTAAATTTAACATATATTTTTGTTTAACTTACGTATGTGTATAAAATGCTTCATTTTTATTTTAACTAATTGTTTTATGCTAAGAGTTTTTAAAATATTTATTACTGATTATTTAATTATTTTGCTGATATTATGTTTATTGTGTGTATCAATATTTTTGGCTTATTATATTTTTATTTAACCCCTTCCATGCTCATGACGAGCTGGACTCGTCATGGCACACAGTGCTCGTGTGCTCATGACGAGTCCAGCTCGTCATGGAACCCAGTCAAGGAAATCCCTCTGGTGCGGGCACCAGAGGGATTCCCTTTCATCCCTAAAGCCTCGGGAGCTGGGGAAGAGCTTCCCCAGCTCCCGAGGCCCCCTGGTTTCCCTGAAATGACGATCGGCGCGCACGTCGCGCTGATCTCATTTCAGTGAAACTGAAACTGAAATGAGCCAAGAGGCTCATTACAGTTTCAGTTTCTACGTGCTCAGGGGGCTATCTCAGCCCCCTGAGCACGTAGAAACTCAGGAGAGGTATCGTTGGAAAGGGAGAATCTCCCCTTTCCAATGGTACCCTCACTAGTGGATCCCTGCTTGGGGATCGCCCCAGGAGGGCGATCCCCAAGCAGGATCCACTCACTAGGCACCAGGGAGGGGGAGCGGCCCCTTGGGCAAGGGCCTTTGCTCCCCCATACAATTTTTTGGCATAATTAGTCTTTCTGCCCCCCTGGGGGGTAGATGGGGGCAGTAGCCCTCAATCTGCCCCCCGGGGGGTAGAAAGCCCACTAGACACCAGGGATTTCTATTTAAATTATATTTAGGGGTGGGGGCTGCCCAAAACGGGCATGCCGATGCCCCCATCCCCCCGGCCACAAAATTAGTCTTTCTGCCCCCCTGGGGGCAGATGGGGCAGTAGCCCCCAATCTGCCCCCCGGGGGGCAGAAAGCCCACTAGATACCAGGGATTTTTTTGAAAATTATAGTTAGGGGTGGGGGCTGCCCAATATGGGCATGCCAATGCCCCCACCCCACCCCGCCGCAAAGGTACAGTCTTTCTGCCCCTCCTGGGGGGCAGATGGGGGCAGTAGCCCCCAATCTGCCCCCCCGGGGGGGCAGAAATCCCACTAGATACCAGGGATTTGTTTTAAATTATAATTTGGGGTGGGGGCTGCCCAATATGGGCATGCCAATGCCCCCACCCCACCCCGCCGCAAAGGTACAGTCTTTCTGCCCCTCCTGGGGGGCAGATGGGGGCAGTAGCCCCCAATCTGCCCCCCCGGGGGGGCAGAAAGCCCACTAGACACCAGGTTTTTTTCCCCCCTCGATACATTTAGGGGTGGGGGTTGCCCAAGATGGGCATGCCAATGCCCCCACCCCTCCCCCACGAAATTCCAGTCTTTCTGCCCCCCCGGGGGGGCAGATGGTGGCAGCGGCCACCAATCTGCACCCACCCGGGGGTTCAGAAATACCCTAGATGCCAGGGATTATTTTTTTTATAGGCCCGGGGTGGGGGCTGCCCAGAATGGGCATGCAAATGCCCCCACCCTACCCCCCAAAGAAAAAAAAAACTTTCTGCCCCCCAGGAGGCAGATGGGGGCAATAGCCCCTGATCTGCCCCCCGGGGAGGGGGCAGAAAGCCCACTAAGCGCCAGGGATTTTTTTTTTATATAGGTAGGGGTGGGGGCTGCCCAGAATTTGCATGTCAATGCCCCCAACCCAAAAAAAATGCTACAGTCTTTCTGCCCCCCTGGGAGGCAGATGGGGCAATAGCACCTTATCTGCCCCCCGGGGGGCAGAAAGCCCACTAGCCACCAGGGATTTTTTTTTTTACAAAGTTCGAGGTGGGGGCTGCCAAGAATGGACATGCCAATGCCCCCACCCACCCCAAAAAGATGTCACTGTCTTTCTGCCCCTCCCAGGAGGCAGATGGGGGCAGTAGCCCCTGATCTGCCCCCCGGGGGGCAGAAAGCCCACTATGTGCCAGCGATTATGCTGGCTTTTTTATACGGAGGGGTGGGGGCTGACCAGCATAGGCATCCCAATGCCCCCGACCCCCCAAAAGAATAGCCACAGTCTTTCTGCCCCCTCGGGGGCATATCGGGGCAATAGCCCCTGATTTCCCCCTCCCCAGGGCGGCAGAAAGCCCACTAGGCACTGACTTTTTTTCGGAATGTGCCTACCTGTTGAATTTGGTTCCTAGCTCTGCCGGCACCCAGGGAAACCTAGCAAACCTATACATTTTTTAAAACTAGACACCCAGGGGAATCCAGGATGGGCTGACTTGACTGGCTCTCACCAGGTTCTGTTACCCAGAATCCCTTGCAAACCTAAAAATTTGTCCCAAAAAACACATTTTCCTCACATTTTTGTGGTGGAAAGTTCTGGAATCTGCGTGGATCCACAAAATTCCACCCACCCCGCGTTCCCCAAAGTCTTTCGAGAAAAATGGTACCTCACTTGTGTGGGTAGGACTAGTGGCCGCGACAGGAAACGGCCCAAAACGCAACATGGACACACCACATTTTCACAGTGAAAACGGACCCTTTTTTGCAAAGTGCCTAGCTGTAGATTTTGAACCCTAACACTGCCAGCACCTAGGGAAACCTAGCAAACCTATACATTTTTGAAAACTAGACACCCAGGGGAATTCAGGATGGGGTGACTTGACTGGCTCTCACCAGGATCTGTTACCCAGAATCCCTTGCAAACCTAAAAATATGTCCCAAAAACACATTTTCCTCACATTTCTGTGGTGGAAAGTTCTGGAATCTGCGTGGATCCACAAATTTCCTACCACCCTGCGTTCCCCCAGGGCTCCCGATAAAAATGGTACCTCACTTGTGTGGGTAGGCATAGTGGCTGAAACAGGAAATGGCCCAAATCGTATTGTGGAGACTTCAAAACTACCTATAACAAAACTACCTGGTTTTGGGGGGGCACCTGGTTTTTGGCCCCGGGCTCGCCGCCATCTAGGAAACCTACCAATCCCACACATTTCTGAAAACTAGACACCCTGGGGAGTCCAATGAGGTATGGCTTGCGTGGATCCCCCAACGTTTCCCTACCCAGAATCCCTGCAACCCTCAAATTTAGCTGAAAAAACCATATTTTCCACATATTTTTGCGTGGAATCACCGTGCTGGCACAAATGTCCTACCACCCAGCGTTGCCCTTGTTCCCCGAGTAAAATGATACCTCACTTGTGTGGGTGTCCGAAGCAGAACTGGCTAAAAACTTATTTTTAAAAAAATATAGCGCTTAGAATTCTTGGTGCTATACCCTAAATCCCTATGTTTTGGGCTCTTCCCAGTCACAGGCCTTTGGCCCACCCACACAAGTGAGGTATCATTTTACTCGGGAGAACAAGGGGAACGCTGGGTGGTAGGACATTTGTGCCGGCACAGTGATCCCACGCAAAAATGTATGGAAAAAGTGATTTTTTCAGCTAAATTTGAGGTTTGCAGGGATTCTGGGTAGGAAAACGTTGTGGGACCCATGCAAGCCATACCTCGCTGGACTCCCCGGGTGTCTAGCTTTCAGAAATGTTTGAGTTTGGTAGTTTCCCAAGATGGCCGCCGAGCCCAGGGCCAAAAACTCCTGGGACCCCCTTGCAAAACCAGGTTGTTTTGTGATAAGTAATTTTGATGTCGCCTCAATAGGTTTTGGGCCCTTTTCTGTCGCGGGTACTTGACCCACCCACGCAAGTGAGGTATCATTTTTATCGGGAGACCTGGGGGAACGCTGGGTGGGAGGAAATTTGTGGATCCACGTAGATTCCAGAACTTTCCCACATAGAAATTTGAGAGAAAAGTGATTTTTTTCAGCTAAATTTGAGGTTTGCAGGGCATTCTGGGTAGGAAAACGTTGGGGGATCCACACAAGCCATACCTCGTTGGACTCCCCGGGTGTCTAGTTTTCAGAAATGTGTGGGTTTGGTAGGTTTCCCAAGATGGCCGCCGAGCCCGGGGCCAAAAACCCAGGTGACTCCCTTGCAAAACCAGCTTGTTTTGTGATAGATCATTTTGATGTCTCCTCAATACGTTTTGGGCCCTTGCCTGTTGCGGGTACTTGAACCACCCACACCAGTGAGGTTTTTGGCCCTGGGCTCGGCGGCCATCTTAGGAAACCTACCAAACCCACACATTTCTGAAAACTAGACACTCTGGGAGTCCAGCGAGGTATGGCTTGCGTGGGTCCCCCAATGTTTCCTACCCAGAATCCCCTGCAAACCTGATATTTTGCTGAAAAAATCACTTTTTTCGCACATTTTTGTGTGGTAAAGTTGTGGCATCACGGGGCTGACACAAATTCCCTACCACCCAGCGTTCCTCCAGGTCTCCCGATAAAATGGTGCCTCACTCGGGTGGGAGGCCCAAGTACCCGCGACAGGCAAGGGCCCAAAACATTTTGTGATAGGCAATTTTGATGTCGCCTCAATACGTTGTGGGCCCTTGCCTGTCGCGTGTACTTGGGCCTCCCACACAAGTGAGGCACCATTTTTATCGGGAGACCTGGGGGAACGCTGGGTGGTAGGAAATTTGTGTGAGGCCAGTGATGCCACACTTTCCCACACAAAAATGTGTGAAAAAAGTGATTTTTTTCAGCTAAAATTGAGGTTTGCAGGGGATTCTGGGTAAGGAAACGTTGGGGGATCCACGCAAGCCATACCTCCCTGGAAGCCCCCGGGTGTCTACTTTTCAGAAATGTGTGGGTTTGGTAGGTTTCCCTAGATGGCTACCGAGCACGGGGCCAAAACCCAGGTGACCCCCGTGCAAAACCAGGTCGTTTTGTGAAAGGCCATTTTGAGGTCGCCTCACTACGTTGTGGGCCCTTGCCTGTCGCGGGTACTTGGGCCTCCCACACGAGTGAGGCACCATTTTTATCGGGAGACCTGGGGGAACGCTGGGTGGTAGGAAATTTGTGTCAGCCCCATGATTCCACAACTTTACCACACAACAATGTGCGAAAAAAGTGATTTTTTGAGCAAAATATCAGGTTTGCAGGGGATTCTGGGTAATAAAACTTTGGTGGATCCACGCAAGCCATACCTCCCTGGAATCCCCCGGGTGTCTACTTTTCAGAAATGTGTAGGTTTGGTAGGTTTCCCTAGGTGGCCGCCGAGCCCCGGGCCAAAACGTCATGGGACCCCCCTTGCAAAACCAGGTAGTTTTGTGATAGGCCATTTTGAGGTCGCCTCAATACGTTGTGGGCCCTTGCCTGTCGCGGGTACTTGGGCCTCCCACCCGAGTGAGGCACCATTTTTATCGGGAGACCTGGGGGAACGCTGGGTGGTAGGAAATTTGTGTGAGGCCAGTGATGCCACACTTTCCCACACAAAAATGTGTGAAAAAAGTGATTTTTTCAGCTAAAATTGAGGTTTGCAGGGGATTCTGGGTAAGGAAACGTTGGGGGATCCACGCAAGCCATACCTCCCTGGAAGCCCCCGGGTGTCTACTTTTCAGAAATGTGTGGGTTTGGTAGGTTTCCCTAGATGGCTACCGAGCACGGGGCCAAAAACCCAGGTGACCCCCTTGCAAAACCAGGTCGTTTTGTGAAAGGCCATTTTGAGGTCGCCTCACTACGTTGTGGGCCCTTGCCTGTCGCGGGTACTTGGGCCTCCCACACGAGTGAGGCACCATTTTTATCGGGAGACCTGGGGGAACGCTGGGTGGTAGGAAATTTGTGTCAGCCCCATGATTCCACAACTTTACCACACAACAATGTGCGAAAAAGTGATTTTTTGAGCAAAATATCAGGTTTGCAGGGGATTCTGGGTAAGAAAACTTTGGTGGATCCACGCAAGCCATACCTCCCTGGAATCCCCCGGGTGTCTACTTTTCAGAAATGTGTAGGTTTGGTAGGTTTCCCTAGGTGGCCGCCGAGCCCCGGGCCAAAACGTCATGGGACCCCCTTGCAAAACCAGGTAGTTTTGTGATAGGCCATTTTGAGGTCGCCTCAATACGTTGTGGGCCCTTGCCTGTCGCGGGTACTTGGGCCTCCCACCCGAGTGAGGCACCATTTTTATCGGGAGACCTGGGGGAACGCTGGGTGGTAGGAAATTTGTGTGAGGCCAGTGATGCCACACTTTCCCACACACAAATGTGTGAAAAAGTGATTTTTTCAGCTAAAATTGAGGTTTGCAGGGGATTCTGGGTAAGGAAACGTTGGGGGATCCACGCAAGCCATACCTCCCTGGAAGCCCCCGGGTGTCTACTTTTCAGAAATGTGTGTGTTTGGTAGGTTTCCCTAGGTGCCGGCAGAGCTAGGGTTCACAAACTACAGCTAGGCACTTTGCCAAAAAAGGGTCATTTTTCACTGCGAAATTGAGGTGAGACCACGTTGCGTTTTGCGCCGTTTCCTGTCGCGGGCACTAGGCCGACCCACACAAGTGAGGTACCATTTTTCTCAGAAGACTTTGGGGAACGCGGGGTGGGTGGAAATTTGTGAATCCACGCAGATTCCAGAACTTTCCACCACAGAAATGTGGGGAAAATGTGGTTTTTTTTACAATTTTTAGGTTTGCAAGGGATTCTGGGTAACAGAACCTGGTGGGAGGCAGTCCAGTCACCCCATCCTGGATTCCCCTGGGTGTCTAGTTTTCAAAAATGTATAGGTTTGCTAGGGTTCCCTAGGTGCCGGCAGAGCTAGGGTTCAAAAACTACAGCTAGGCACTTTGCCAAAAAAGGGTCATTTTTCACTGCGAAATTGAGGTGTGACCACATTGCGTTTTGCGCCGTTTCCTGTCGCAGGCACTAGGCCGACCCACACAAGTGAGGTACCATTTTTCTCGGAAGACTTTGGGGAACGCGGGGTGGGTGGAAATTTGTGGATCCACGCAGATTCCAGAACTTTCCACCACAGAAATGTGGGGAAAATGTGGTTTTTTTGACAATTTTTTATGTTTGCAAGGGATTCTGGGTAACAGAACCTGGTGGGAGGCAGTCAAGTCACCCCATCCTGGATTCCCCTCGGTGTCTAGTTTTCAAAAATGTATAGGTTTGCTAGGTTTCCCTAGGTGCCGGCAGAGCTAGGGTTCAAAAACTACAGGTAGGCACTTTGCCCAAAAAGGGTCATTTTTCACTGCAAAATTGAGGTGTGACCACGTTGCGTTTTGCGCCGTTTCCTGTCGCAGGCACTAGGCCGACTCACACAAGTGAGGTACCATTTTTCTCGGAAGACTTTGGGGAACGCGGGGTGGGTGGAAATTTGTGGATCCACGCAGATTCCAGAACTTTCCACCACAGAAATGTGGGGAAAATGTGGTTTTTTTGACAATTTTTTATGTTTGCAAGGGATTCTGGGTAACAGAACCTGGTGGGAGGCAGTCAAGTCACCCCATCCTGGATTCCCCTGGGTGTCTAGTTTTCAAAAATGTATAGGTTTGCTAGATTTCCCTAGGTGCCGGCACAGCTAGGGTTCAAAAACTACAGCTAGGCACTTTGCCAAAAAAGGGTCATTTTTCACTGCGAAATTGAGGTGTGACCACGTTGCGTTTTGCGCCGTTTCCTGTCGCAGGCACTAGGCCGACCCACACAAGTGAGGTACCATTTTTCTCGTAAGACTTTGGGGAACGCGGGGTGGGTGGAAATTTGTGGATCCACGCAGATTCCAAAACTTTCCACCACAGAAATGTGGGGAAAATGTGGTTTTTTTGACAATTCTTTAGGTTTGCAAGGGATTCTGGGTAACAGAACCTGGTGGGAGGAAGTCAAGTCACCCCATCCTGGATTCCCCTGGGTGTCTAGTTTTCAAAAATGTATAGGTTTGCTAGGGTTTCCCTAGGTGCCGGCAGAGCTAGGGTTCAAAAACTACAGCTAGGCACTTTGCCAAAAAAGGGTCATTTTTCACTGCGAAATTGAGGTGTGACCACGTTGCGTTTTGCGCCGTTTCCTGTCGCAGGCACTAGGCCGACCCACACAAGTGAGGTACCATTTTTCTCGGAAGACTTTGGGGAACGCGGGGTGGGTGGAAATTTGTGGATCCACGCAGATTCCAGAACT
This sequence comes from Calotriton arnoldi, assembly GCA_963921515.1. Taxonomy (NCBI): domain Eukaryota; kingdom Metazoa; phylum Chordata; class Amphibia; order Caudata; family Salamandridae; genus Calotriton; species Calotriton arnoldi. The sequence goes on from CAWUFW010015919.1 coordinate 11,963, forward strand.
TTCCACCACAGAAATGTGGGGAAAATGTGGTTTTTTTGATAATTTTTTAGGTTTGCAAGGGATTCTGGGTAACAGAACCTGGTGGGAGGCAGTCCAGTCACCCCATCCTGGATTCCCCTGGGTGTCTAGTTTTCAAAAATGTATAGGTTTGCTAGGTTTCCCTAGGTGCCGGCAGAGCTAGGGTTCAAAAACTACAGCTAGGCACTTTGCCAAAAAAGGGTCATTTTTCACTGCGAAATTGAGGTGTGACCACGTTGCGTTTTGCACAGTTTCCTGTCGCAGGCACTAGGACGACCCACACAAGTGAGGTACCATTTTTCTCGTAAGACTTTGGGGAACGCGGGTGGGTGGAAATTTGTGGATCCATGCAGATTCCAGAACTTTCCACCACAGAAATGTGGGGAAAATGTGTTTTTTTTGACAATTTTTTATGTTTGCAAGGGATTCTGGGTAACAGAACCTGGTGGGAGGCAGTCAAGTCACCCCATCCTGGATTCCCCTGGGTGTCTAGTTTTCAAAAATGTATAGGTTTGCTAGGTTTCCCTAGGTGCCGGCAGAGCTAGGGTTCAAAAACTACACCTAGGCACTTTGCAAAAAAAGGGTAATTTTTCATTGTGAAAATGTGGTACGTCCACGTTGCATTTTGAGCCATTTCCTGTTGTGGGCACAAGGGCTACCCACACAAGTGAGGTACCATTTTTATCGGGAGACTTAGGGTAACACAGAATTGTAGAGCAACTGTTATTACCTATTGACTTTCGATGCATTTCTGCCTTCCAAATGAAAGACAATGTGTAAAAAATAAGTCATTTTGAAAAATGACCTATAATTCTCATGCTAGTATGGGTACTCCCAATTTCGGAAATGTGCAAATATCTACTGTTTCTAAAATCTACATTTTGTTCCCATTTCAGAAATACATAGGTGTCTTTCATAACAATTTTTCCATGTATACATTTTCCCAAAATAATTGCTATATACCCGGTACATAATAAAAAACCATTGCAAGATGCTGCTCAATTATTGGCTCTGGGTTCGTCGGGTTCTTGGTGAACCTACAAGTCCTATATATCCCCACAACCAGAAAGGTCCAGCGGATATAACGGTATATTGCCTTCAAATAGCTGTCATAATTAGAAGAAGTTACAGGTGAAAACGTTGACACAAATGGCTGTTTTTTTCTAACTAATTTTCAATTTTTCCTTTATTTAACTGTTAGTTTCTATAAGGAAAACTTTAAGGATCTACACAAATGACCCCTTGCTGAATTCAGAATTTTGTCTACTTTTCAGAAATGTATGGCTTTCCAGGATCCATTATTGGTTTCATACCCATTTCTACCATTAACTGGAAGGAGGTTGAAAGCACAAAAAATAGCAAAAATAGGCTATGTCCCAGAAAAATGCCAAAACTGTGTAAAAAAGTTGGTTTTCTGACAAAAGTCTGCTTGTCCCTGAAAGCTGGGAAAATGGTGATTTCATCCCCACAACCCCTTTTTTGATGCCATTTGCAGGGAAAAATCAAGACGCTTTCATCTGTAGCCCTTTTTCGCATTTTTCCCCAAAAAAACAAAATTTAGCTGTATTTTGACTAATTTCTGTGTCCCCTCCAGGGGAATCCACAAACCCTGGGTACCTTTACAATCCCCATGATGTTAGAAAAAAAGGACGCAAATTTGGCATGGATACCTTATGTGGTCAAAAAGTTACAGGGGCCTAAGCGCGCACTACCCCAAATAGCCAAAAAAAGGCTTAGCACAGGAGGGGAAAAGGCCTAGCAGCGAAGGGGTTAAAGGTAACATTTTTGTATCCAAAATATTTGTTTTTGATATAGTTGTGGTTTTACTAGGTAAGTATAGGAAGTCGATATTTTTGTAATAAATATTTAATTTCAGATATTTTTGTGTTTCGATATTGTATGGATCGATATTATGACAGTGATCCGTCTGATGCCCACTGGCACCTGGGGCATGGAGATATCTCTCCTCCTCCTTTCCCTGGCAGACCCCACAATCACTGGGGTCTCAGTGCTACTGCCTCTTCCAGGACAGTTGCACCTCCTGCAGGCTCCTTCAGTCTTGCAGCTAGCAGACTGATTTCTAGGCACCTCGGGTCAAAGGAACTACTTCTTCCAGCAAGGCAGGATATAAAGAGACCCGTTCACCCCTAGGTAGCTGGTTGTCAGGCAAATACTAGTCTTGGTTGCAAGGCAGTGTTCTGAGTACCCTGAGGAACATTCTAATCCTTGATATGGAGAACTTGGAATTGGAACAATTTGGTTAGTAGGTTCCCATTTTTATACAATCAAAGCAGACAGGAGCTGTGTATCCATTGTTTGCATTCTAAGAACTGAATTTGGCTAATTCTCCTTCCAAGTGTCCTCAGCAGGCTGTTCTCCATACACAGCTTTTGTGTAGAGTGATGCACCTCTTAGGGGCAGTGTCAACAGCCTGGAGTACTCACAAAAAGGGCACAATGAGGTGTTTGCTTTCTGAACCTAGCTTCGAAATCCACACTGAAGATTGGAGGAGATGTGACCTAAACTCCAGAGCTGCAGATCTTGGAACTGGGAAATTACCTTTGAACTTGGGAACCAGGTTCACAGATGAGCATCAGTTCAGATTCTTGTGATTGTAGGCTAATCACTTAGAGGCTGATTTAAATATAGGCATACAGAGTAATTACCATCACCATAGCAGAGAACTTTACTACAGCCATGGTGAAGGTACTCCATTGGGCTGTCAGAGGTGTGTGTAGGCAGCCCCTTAATCTCCCTTTGCCTTAAAAAACATGAATGAATCTGACCTGGTGCAATGTAATCTGTTTTCATGCAAAGCACTCTAATACCTTTGGGCAACATTTGTGGTGTATAAAACTTCAAATAAAAAGAGAAAAACAAATGGCGGGTCATACCTAAGAGGTCCTTTTCACCTTGAACAACAGGACCTGCAGTCCCTGCCTTCTACCCCACCTGCTACCAAATGGCAGTGCAACGGAAAGACTTATCAATAGCTTCTCTCACAAAAAGTTTAATTGCATATCTTAAAATGCCTTGTCTCCTTTCTCCATTCTCCCCTCCATCTAGCTTCAGAATTGTCAGCAATACACTTCCACTGTATGGAAAAGCGACTCCATTTCCATCTTGTACATAAGACCAGGACAAGGGCATCCAACATGGAGTCCAAGGCCTCTATGACTCTGTTTCACTATTACACATAATGCATGTAACACGTAGGTCACATACACAACATGCACACCACACATTTGGGATGTTAGTACTAAGATGTAGGTGGGCACAGAGAAGCAGAACTTTATGTGAGTGAGTCAGTAGGTCTCCACTCCAGAGAGACAGATACATTATCTGCTCTTAACTTTGGACTCGCCAGAAATGGTATTTTTGCACCACTACTCTTTGTGCTAAACCCAGGACATGGAGATTTTATTATACCAACATTTAAAAGAGGGCAAACTTGATGTTCCTATCCAGATACAGGAGGGGCCCAGGACCATATTCAAGTCTGGGGAAAGACCTAGGCATTTACACACATACTAGATCAGTGTGCGCCTAGGGTGAAATATCAAAAACCAAGATATCAGGTACACCCAATCGTTCATTGAAGGCAGGGGCACACAACTTTTCCCCTGTAGGGGACATTCCCTCTCTACCAAGGGACCCATGTGACACTATTCTAGGATTTAATATTGAAGAGTAGAAAGAGGTGGATGTTGCAAATGGAGATTGCGGTTTCAATTGCTTAAGTGGCCTAAGTGGTGAGATTGCTATAAACTGGAGGCAACAACGTGGTCCAACATTCCCCATATGGATGGCAAGTGTGTGGATTCTATGGTTCCTCAGAGATTGTCTTGGCATTTAATCAATGAGAGGTATAGTTTCCTGCCAATTTCATAGCTTGCTTTGGGGTATAACAAAGGGGAGCAGCTGGAAAGCATGCTTCAATCTAGATTTGAACCCTCACAAAATAGTATTACAAGAATGAGCACAGAACGACAGAGCATGATTCTGATATTCCATTTATAATTTGTATGGTTATGGGCTGGTAAAGGAGGTGGAAAGGATAGTTGGGAAAGTGCTCCAATGTGGAATGGGAGACAGAAGTCTACAGAGGAGAAAATGAAGGGGGGAAATATACTGATTTCCCTTATTTGAGGGGCTCAACGTTCGATGGAAAACTACCTTTGTCTACTGCCACCATTGACTTTGTAGTTGTTTGTTTTTTTTTTAATTAAAAAAAATTGTGGTTTAGATAAAAGAAAAATAGAAAGCCAGATTATTTTGTTCATGGTCTGTATTGTGTTCATATTTTCAGACTGATCAGGAAGAAAACTCAATACCCCATGCTGTGAAATATCTAGTGAAGACTGTTATCGAAGGTGTTGAAAAAGAGGCTCAAGGAATAACGCCTTCACCTACGAACACCATAGAATCATCAGAACTGTACATAGTAAGAGCAACTCAATGTTTTCTGATGTTTTTAAATTGCTTTTGATACTTATTCTTGCAAATCTGTATTTAACATGCTTGTTTCTCTACTTAACATTTGAGTATCTATATTTCTGTTATTTCCTCTCTCATATGGGACTGTTGGAAATTACCACATTTTGCGTGGAGTACACCCAGATTTTTGACTCAGCTGTTTTGGTTGGTTAGAGAACTCTGCACATTTTCCTCCTGCTAACCCTCAGTAAAGTGCTTGTGTTCCCCCTTTTAACATACTGAAACTGGGATTCCCCTGATTGGAATAATTACCATACCAATTAGTCCCTGGTATATGGTACAAGTTTTTCCCAGGGCCTGTAAGTTTAATGTCACTAGTGGGTTGCAGCACCCCTTGTGCCACCCATTGCAGCGACACACAACACCTGTTACAAGGCCTACCATGGTAGCCTGATTGTGCAGTTTAAGACTGCAGATTTGACCTGTCAAAAAAACAGTTTTGATAGGTCAAAAACTTTCTTTTAACTATTAATAAGTCATCTGTAATTAGGCCTTATTGCCCATAAGGCAGGGTGCATTGTTTTTAAAAGTAGGACATGTAAAAGATTAATCTTCCACATGTCCTTGCAGTGAAATAGTCATAAAAAGTTATATTCACTGTAGTAAGGCTAGCTGCCCCATAGGAAACCACTGGGTTACATTATTACTTTTAATATTGCTAATGTTGGTTCACAAGCAGCTTGAAAAATAACTCAAGGGCTTTTTAAATAGCTATTCACAATCCAATAAAATGGGAAAATCAAATTTTGTATAACTACTAAGGAAAAGGTACTCTTAGAAACTTACCATTTCCCTGCCTAAAGTCTCTGGAGGACTATCTGCAAGTTTTAGCTGTCACCTGGCAGCTGAATGGCTCCTCTCTCATGAGCTGTGAATTGCTCCCAGGAAAGGGACAAAAGGCCCTGGTGTTGGGGTGTTGTTGTCTTTCCCTTGCAAGAATGGCCTGGTGACTGTCCTTTGGAATTTTATTAATTTCAAAGAGGCCTGCCATGTCACAGGCAGATGGAGCAAACACCTGGCCTTCTTTTGCCCCACTAGCCAGGCTGGCTCCAATACTAGTGGAAGAAGGGCAGCTCCCAGAACTGGTTTAGAGCTGCCCATTTCCATAGCCACACTTCTGGGGTGGGAACACAGCTCTCCACAAGGGAAGAAAGGTTCTGCCATGTTGGCTTTAGGAAGAGAGGGGCACTGTGAAATTGGGCACACAAGATATGTTACAAATGTGGGTAGGGTTACCCCTGGAAACTTTCACTCCATTGGTTTAGGAGGAGCGGTCAGGTTGCCCCCACCCGCACGTTGGTGCTGAGCCTAAAGGTGGCACTCAGAGCACCCTCCTCTGAACACTTTCTGGAGGTGTGGAAGATCAGAAGAGAACTAGACCTGCTGTCTTGTGAAGAGCCCTGAAGATCTGGACCTGCACCTCATAACATCCAGGTAAAAAAAGTGGACTCCAACAGCCATAAGGCTGACCTCCTGTTTGAGCTGCAGGGATATAATAAGCTATGAGAGGCCTTTTACTGCATTCTCAGCTGAGCAGTTCCAACTGTACCTGCCCTGTACCCTACTGATGGCCTCTGTTGGAGTGAGTCATGACCCTTAAGTGCTGTCCCCAAGGTCCTGGACCCTTGGCTGGTATCAGAGTATCCTCCTATCATCTCCTGAAACCTGGGACTTAGAAACCTTTTGGCTCTGAAAACAGCTGGAAGACCGGGACTAACCTGCCAAGCTGTTCCAAGCTCCAAAAAGTGACAAAAGTATGAACGTAGAAATCTTCACCCGATGAAGCCGCTGAAAGCATCCAACCGACACAAGGACTTTCTTGGATATGAAATTGGAACTTTTATCTCTTAAACAGTTTCACTGGGACCTTGTCCCACAGCCATACAGTTTTGTGCACCCCGCCTCAGCCACACCATGCCGTCTTGCCCCACTGAAGATTTTAGACTTCCATTTCAGAGACTAAGGGGTATATTTAAAAGGTGATAGTGCCACCATAATGTCACTTTTAGTAGCGTTCTGGTGGCACTATACCCTTCTCCATATTACAAAGTAGCATTAAGCCACTTTTTGTGACTTAACGCTTCTTTGTAAATACGGACCCATACACGCATAGTGTGAATGGGACGTGAAATCGGTGTTGCTGTGGGCGTTCCAACCCAAACAAACATTCCTTTTTGATGTTGCCCCAGATATACAAGGATGTGCAAGAGCAGGTGTTAGAATGGCACAGCGAAGAAAAATACTTTTATTTCTCCTTGTTTTTGCTTTTTCTACCTGTGCTGCATTCTGCAGGGATCACTGATACAGCATCAACTCCAATAACCTCGAACCACAAAAATATTGCGACAAAAATATTGTATATAAAAATATCGACACACAAAACAGAAATGACACTATCATTGATAAAAAACATATTGTCTAAAAAAATCTCGATGACAATAATATCGACAAAAATAAAGAACACAAAAATATCGATAACATTAAAATAAAATGAAGCACTTCAAAAACATCGATATACACAATATCAACAACACAAACATCAATAAAATACATATAAACTATATCGAAAATAACATTTAAACATAAAAAAATACTATTTGCCATAATATAATAAAATAACATACCAAATATTTTAAACAAACTAAAAAATAATTACAAAATAATAAATTTAATTAAAACAAATACATTAAAAATCCCGATACAAATAAATAAACAAACAATACAACATTAAAATTATATCACAACTACCAAAAATAAACAAACACAAATATATATATCATATATAAAAAATATATCACATTTATCTACATATAAATTTAAATAACAACAATAAACAAAATAAATCGTTACGATTGCCTGTCAGACCCACCCCCATCCTCGATATGGTGGCGGTGCCTAGCAGGCACAGTCCGCCAGATTAAGATGCTGGATCCCCGCCAGCCTTTCCATGGTGGTTCATCCGCCATGGAAAGGCTGGCGGGCATAGACTTTGGGGGCCCGTTGCGGGCCCTCCTTGACCAGGGGCAATTTGGTTTTGCACTTGGGGGGCACCTGTCCCCCTACATTTCCCTGCGCCATGTGGCAGGCACCGCAAGGTGCCTGCCACGTAGTGCCGGGAAATGCAAAACCTGCATTTTTCCATTGCAGCGGGTGCTGCAGACAGCAGCATCCGCCGCAATGGAAAACATGTAGAATGCGACCGCACAGTGGCGGTCGCATTGTAATTGGGCATGTGGGACCCCCGACACTATGTCTGCCCGCCATCCTAATCAGGCCCTATAACATGTTTTCCTTTACATATCACAGATTTAACTTCACTAAAATTCCACCTAGAAAATTCAACACAAAGATTTACGTACACAACAACATTAAAATCAACATTATACAAAATATATCACAAAGTAACTATATAACGTAACCAGCAAATAAAGTAAACTATTTAAAAGTAATAAATTTAATAAAAAACAAAACATAGCTAACAAATGCTTTTTTATTAATAGCTTCCACAGAAAACAAAAAAACCACTACATCAACAAAAGATACTTCATCAACTAAAAAGAGTAGGTATATTCGTTTATTTACATGTTTATTTACAAATTTAAAAAAATAGAGACTAAGGGGCTGATTATGATGGCGGAAGGCCCTCCACCGCCGGGTCGGCGGTGGCGGTCCCTCCGCCATCTGACTCCCATTTCCCCCGCCACAGTAGGATGGCGTGGGGAAACGCTTTGCGACCGCGGCGGTTGCAAAGCCCGCCCTCCACGCTTCCGCCACAGGCAATCGTCACGATTGCCTGGCGGAGCGGTCAGCATGGGTGAAATGGCGGCGGTGCCTAGCAGGCACTGCCCGCCAGATTACAATGCTTGCGTCAGCCAGCCTTTCCATGGCGGTTCTACCGCCATGGAAAGACTGGCGGAGGCTGGGTTCGGGGGCCCGTTGCGGGCCCCCTCTATGGGGGGGAGGATGTATGTGCACTGGGGGGGTACCCATGGTACCCCCCTACATTTCCATGCACAAGGTGGCAGGCACCGCGTGGTGCCTGCCACGTTGTGCAAGGAATGCACTATATGGCATTTTGGCATTGCGAACGGGCTGCAGCACCGTCTGCAATGATCAGGGCCCAGGATGCGCCCGCCATAGTGGCGGGCACATCCTAATTCACTCAGCGGGACCACCACCTTATCGGCGGGCGGTCCCAGCACCGCAACGATGCGGGCGGACTGATGTCCACCCGCCATTGTGTGAGCCCCTAAGGGCCTGATTACGATGGGAAAGGCCCCCCACCGACAGCCATCGTACTGCGGTTCCGACAGGCGGTCATTTTCCGACCGCCTGTTGGAGCAGCCGCATTGCCCAGCATGACAGCGGTGCCTGTCAGGCACCGCCATTGGGATTATGATATCCCTTTCCGTCTGCCTGTTCATGGCGGTCAACCCGCCATGAACAAGTTGGCAGAAAGGGACCTTGGGGGCCTGTAGTGGGTCCCCCTTCAGCCTGGGCACTTTCTTTTGGGGGTACATTTCCATGCACCATGTGGCAGGCACCACATGATGCCTGCCACGTAGTGCAGGGAAATGTAAACAGTGCCTTATTTACATTGCGGCGGGTGCTGCAGCCAGCACGATACGACGGTGAGACTGCCGCCTTGTAGGTGGGTGGTCCCACTCTCCGAAACGATGGCAGATGGACTGAAGTCTGTCCGCTATCATATTGAGCCCCTAAATAATCAAAAATAATCCAATTAACCAAAACTATAACGTTTTCTTTTATGTTTCACAGATTATACTGCACAATAAATCTACCAAAAAACTCAAAACAAACATTAAGGGGCCTATTAGGATGGCGGGTGGATCACCACCGCCGGCCCGGCAGTGGCGATCCGCCCGCCATCTGTTCCTGTTTTACCCCCCGCCATATTAGTATGGCGAGGGGTACTGCGGCGGACGGAAAGACCGTCCACCGTTTTTCCGCCGGTCGGCAATTGTTACGATTGCCGGGCGGAAAAAGCCCATAATTTGGTGGTGGTGCCTTGCAGGCACCACCATCCATATTATGATGCCTGCGGTGGGAATGCCTTTCCATAGCGGAGACTCTGCCATGGAAAGGCATGCAGGAAATTACTTTGGGGGCCCATTGCGGGCCCCCGGGGTGGGGGGGTTGGTGGCTGCACTGGGGGGTACCTATGGTACCCCCCTTCATTGCCATGCACAAGGTGGCAGGCACCGCGAGGTGCCTGTCACGTTGTGCATGGCAATGCACAACATGGACTTTAACATTGCGGCAGGTGCTGCTTACAGCACCGCCCGCCCCAATGTTAAAGTCGAGGATGCGCCCACCAGTGTGGCGGGCGCATCCTAATTGGCCTGGCGGGACCGCCGCACCTCTGGTGGTCGGTCCCGTTTTCCGTTACGGTGGCGGGCGGACTTTCCTAATGGGGCCCTAAGTTTGAAAACAAGTACAAAATCAACATTAAAAAATATATAATACTAAGGGCCTGATTCCGATCTCGCTCGGAAGGCCTTCGAATCGGATTTGGCTTTATCGGATCCGATTCGTAGCCCTTGTTTACGACCGAATCTTACACAAGTCCGAACGACCAAGTACGATGCGAAGATTGCATAAGCGCCGACCGAATCGTTTCCGGACCCAAACCGCTCCGTACGTCTCGTTTGTAGCCAAATCGTGCCGCTCAATGGAGCCGATATCCGACCAAGCGAGTACGATGCACGATTCGGACAGCCGTTTTGCCTCGGTCTCAGCGACACGAAACGGCTGCCGGAAACGTACTTTGGGGGGGCCTTACCAGGCCCCCCTTCACCCTGGGCCCTCCGAATCTATCACGGGCGGGTGCCCATGGGTCCCCCCGATCCAAGCATGCACAGCCACAGGGTGTACGCTTTTCCCCACCCACCCCTTTTCTGCTATGGGAGCCTGTGTACGCGTCTGTACACGGGCTCCCATTGAGTTCAATGGGAGACTGAGCGAACCGAGTCCGTAGGCATACAACAGCATCGTACTCGCTCGTTCGGTCTCCCGGAGCACGTCTTGCTCGGAAAGCCCTCCGGATCCGAGTCGTACGGAGGGCTGTCCTAGCGAGATCAGAATCGGGCCCTAAGTAAGTATATAAATTAACCAACAAATAGAGCAACCTTTTAAAAACGATACATTAAATAAAAAAACAAATATTACTAACAAATACTTTTCTCTTCACAGCTTCTACAAACTTCAACATACAACAACATTAATGAAATAAACGTCATCAACTACAATTAGTAAGTATTTTATTTTTCTTCAATTAAATAAATATAGAGACTAAGGGGGTCATTAGGACTCAAGTCCGTCCACCATCCTGGTGTAAACCAGGACCGTCCGCCATGCATGCGGCAGTCCCGCACACCCAATCATGATGCGACCGCCACCATTGTGGTCTGATCTTGATCATTAACATTGCTGCGGGTGCTGCTGAAAGCAGCACCCGCAGCTATGTCAATATGCCATGCACTGCATTTCACAGCACTACGTGGCAGGCACCATGCTGTGCCTGCCATGTAGTGCTGTTAAATGTAGGGGGGTACCATGGGTACCCCCCAAGTGCACCCTCTCCTCCCCCCTACACAAGGGGGGCCCGCAATGGGCCCCCATCACTGATCCCCACCAGCCTTTCTATCTAGCCAGCATCGTGATTTGGTGGACGGTGCCTGCTAGGCACCACCACCATTTCTGGCTATGGGGACCGTCCGCCAGGCAATCTGTAAGATTGCTTTTGGAGGACCCGTGGCGGACGGTCTTTGCGTCCGCCACGGTCCGAGCACGATTCCCTCTGCCATCGTAATGTGGCAGGGGAAAAGCGCAGTACGATTGCAGAAGGACCGCCACCGCATGCCTGGGGGTGATGGGCTTTCCGCAATCGTAATTGGCCCCTAAAAAAGCAAAATAAACAAATATACTAAAACTAAAACCTTTTATTTCACATTTCACAGATTACACTGCACTAAAACTCCACCTAAAAAACTCAACACAAGGATTAACTTCGAAAACAAGGACAAAAGCAACACTAAAGAAAAACATAAAACAAAGTTAGGGGCCTATTACGATGGCGGGCGGACATAGTCCGGCCGCCACCGTAACGGTGAATGGGACCGTCCGCCAGAGGTGCGGCGGTGCCGCTGTGGGCATTAGGATGCCACCGCCACGGTGGCATCCCCCATCCACAACATTGTGGCGGGCGGTGCGCACAGCACCGCCCGCTACAATGCTGTGGATGCACGTTGTGCATTGGCATGCACAAGGTGACAGGCACCGCGCGGTGCCTGCCACCTTGTCCACGCCAATGTAGGGGGGTACCACAGGTACCCCCCATGTGCACCCCCCACCCCCCCAACACTACGGGGGCCCGCAACGGGCCCCCAACAGCAGAGACCGTATGCCTTTCCATGGCGGCAACACCGCCATGGAAAGGCTGATCACCGGCTGCATCGCAATATGGATGGTGGTGTCTTGCAGAAACCGCCACCATATTGCGCCCGTTTTCCGCCTGGTCGACGAGTCGACCGGCGGAAAAGCGGCAGACGGTCTTCCCGTCCGCTGCGGACCCCCCAGACATCCTAATATGGCGGGGGGTCATTCAGGCATGGATGGCGGGCGGATCGCCCCCGCTGAGCCGGTGGTGGCTACCGCCGGCCCGGCGGGGGCGATCCGCCCACCATCCTAATGGGCCCCTAAGTATATAAATTACCCAACAAATACAACAAACTAATAAAAAATTATAACAAAATTAAAAACCAAATATAACTAACAAATATTTTTCTCTTCACAGCTTCTACAAACTTCAAAATACAACATCAACGAAAAAAACTTCATCAACTAAAAATAGTGAATATTTTTTTCTCAACTAAATAAAAATAGAAATTAAATAACCAAAATAACATAATTAAATATAACATTTTAATAAGAATAACATTTTGCTTTTCAACCAACAGAAAAAAAGCCAGTGAATAAACATAAACAATCAATAAAATATACATCAAGAAAATTAAAGCAAGACAAATGTAAGTATACTTTCAAAAATAATAATTATTCAAACATGTTCACTGTTCAAAATCGTATAATTAACAAATATATATATATATATATATACATATATTCACAGATAGTTATAGACAAAAAAATGGCAGAGGAGCAAAATTCATAACTTCACAAAAGGGAAAACTACTTCTGCGCTACATGGCTACATGGGCTACACTTATACGCAAGAAAAAATAACTGGAAACAAAACACATTGGAAATGCAGTAAATATTTATCCAATTCTTGCTATGGGAGAGCCACCAAAGTTGAAACAAATGTAGTTAATGTCAGAGAACACAACCATCCCCCCAATGTGACTGAAATCGAGGTCAGAGATGCTCTAGAAACGATCAGAGAAGCAAGTACCAGCTCCCAACAGACCAGTATCCAAATAATCAAAAACGTGTTAACTAGGGTACCTGAACATGTCACAGGACAACTACCATCTATCCCCACTCTGAAAAGATCAATTGCCAGAACTAAAAGAGCTACAGCTCAAACACCACCCACCCCCCAAACCTTTGAAGAAATAGAAATGTTACCGGAACACACCATCACCCACAAAGATGAAAAATTCCTTCTTCATGACAATAACAGTCATGAAAAAAGAATTATCATCTTGGCTACCAACAACAACTTACAAAAACTTAAAAACTGCGAAACGTGGATGATGGATGGCACATTCAAAGTTTGCCCCAAACCTTTTTATCAACTCTGTACCATCCACGGTGAATATGAAGACACTAACATACCCTTCATATACGCACTACTCCCTAATAAGCAAAACACCACCTACATAGAGCTCCTTACAATAAGAAAACAATACACTGACAACTACTTTCCACAAAAAATTATCATTAACTTTGAACAAGCAATGATTAAATCAATTTTAAAAATATACCCACACACTTCAATACAAGGTTGCTATTACCACTTTAACCAAATTATCTGGAAACACCTACAAAAATCTATTTTAAGTATAGATTACGCCACCAATAGCAACTTTGCCTACCAAATTAAAACATTAATAGCCCTGGCCTATGTATCAACAACTGAAATAGCCAACCATTATAACATACTTCTTGAAAGCCATTTATATCAAGCAAATGAAACTAAACTAACTCCCTTCCTAGACTACTTTGAAGACACTTGGGTGGGAAGGCTACATAGGTCAGGGCACCATAGACAACCCAAGTTTCAAATCCCCTGGTGGAACATCTACAATAGCACTCTAGCTCAAAAAGCTTCAACCAACAACGCAGTGGAAGGATGGCATAATGCCTTCCAAGCCACAATAGGAAGAGGACAACCAACCCTACATAAACTTATAGAAGCTATTAAAAAAGAACAGAGCTATCAAGAGCTAAGACTAGAGCAATCCCTAACTATAATCGGCCCTAAACTCAGTAAACAAACTAAAACAATGCATGAATACCTACAACACAAAACTCAACTATTTCCAAATATGAAAGCAGCTAGAATACCTAGACATGATTGCTAAATCTATACTTTAAATAAAAACAGTGCTAAACATCATAAACATTTTAAAATTACAAAACATTTAAACAACAGAATTCTACACTTTTTTAAATTAATAATTATAATTAAGTCATTTAAAACTTAAAAACGAACACAAAAATATATGGCATAACATAGGGGCCCATTATGATAACGGGCGGATCGCCACCGCCCGTATGGCGGTGGCGATCCACCCGCTATTTCCCTCCGCCCGCCACACATTTACCCCCGCCATATTACTATGGCGGGGGGACCCCGGCGGACGGAAAAACCGTCCGCCGCTTTTCCGCCGGTCGACCGGCGGAAAAGGGGCATTATATGGTGGCGGTGCCTGCAAGACAACGCCATCCATATTACGATGCTGGCGGAGGTGTGCCTTTCCATGGTGGCGTTGCCGCCATGGAAAGGCACACGGTAATTGCAATTGGGGGCCCGTTGCGGGCCCCCAGGGTGTTGGGGGGTGGGGGGTGCACATGGGGGGTACCTATGGTACCCCCCTGCATTTGAATGCACAAGGTGGCAGGCACCGCGCGGTGCCTGTCACCCTGTGCATGCAAATGCACAACATGCATTTCCAGCATTGTGGCGGGCGGTGCTGTGAGCAACGCCCGCCACAATGCTGAGTATGGGGGATGCCACCGCCACGGTGGCGGTGGCATCCTAATTGCAGGTGCGGGAACACTGCACCCCTGGCGGACGGTCCGGCATTCCGTTACGGTGGCGGGCGGGATTTGTCCGCCCGCCATCGTAATGGACCCCATAATTATTAAAATGAAAAAGAAACAAATAAACCAATGGAACAAAAAACATTTCTCACCCATAATAATAAAAAATTACTTACAATTATGTAGCAGTAGACGATCCTGCAAAACCAATAAATCCACAGTAGATAAATCAAAAGACGAATCCATTCGAAAATAAATCCCCCCAAAAATCCAACTGTAAACGAAACCCTCAAAAACCCCAAAATTAGTTACAAAAACCGCAAAAATAGAACTGTAAAAAAAGGCTCCAACGATGCAATCCTCTCAATAACGTAATCCTCAAAAATCCGAAAAGTAGGTTTAAAAAAAAAACGCTGCAACAAACCCGAAAAATAAAAGGAAATGTAAAGTAACTTGTTTTAAAAAAACAAAATACATTTTCCTTTTTAAAAAAAAATAAACACGTCGTCACCACCATCCGTTCATGAAACGGAAAACCTGTAAAGAAAAAAAAAGACCACTCACCCACAATAACATATACAAACCCACAAACATTAATATTAACATTAAATACAAGATAACATAATTAAACAACACATAACTAACACTACATAACACTCCACTTCTATCCAAAACTTCGTCAAACACATAGGGCCCGATTATGATCTCATTCGGAGAGCAAACCGAATGACTTGTGTCCAGAATGCTTTCCAAACGACTCGTGTCAGGGGAGTCCGACCGAACAAGTACGATGCATTTGAATGCATGCGGATACGATTCGGTTGGACTCCCATTGACTTCAATGGGAGCCTGTGTACCAAACGCGTACACAGGCTCCCATTGACAAAAGGGGTGGTTGGGGAACATCGTGCACCCTGTTGCGTGCACCCATTGGTGCCTGCCACACTGTGCATGGTCTGAAAGGGGGGACCCATGGGTACCCCCATGGGCACAAATCGGAGGTCCCTGGGTGAAGGGGGGCCTGCTATGGGCCCCCAAAGACGATTCCGGCAGCCTTTTTGATCCGTGCAAAAGGAATCGTAATGGCTGTCCAAATCTTTCATCGTACTTGCTCGCTTGGAAAACCTACTCCATAGAGCTGTACGATTTGGCTCTGGAGGGCTCTATCTCTCCGTATGCCTTCTGGATCGGTTTAGGTAAAACCAAATCCGATTCGGAGCCCTAACGAACGAGATCGGAATTGGGCCCATAATTCACTACACTACCAAAACAACACCTAACTACAGCAAAAATAAACAAATAACATCCTAACAAACCTTATTACACTACTACTACCTCTCTCCTACCCTAAGACTACCTAAAAAGTAAATTAAATCAAACTTACCTTAACCGATGAAACACAGCTCCTAACCGCGAGGTTCCGTCTTCCAAAATGACCTAAAAACAAAACAGAAAGACAGAAAAGTGAGGAAATGAGAAAAAAATGGCTGCGTAATAAAAATTAAAAAAAGACTTACTCCCCATAGAAAAGAATGGAATTTTTCTTTAAAAATATTCAAAAACGTAAATGCATATTTTTTAATTTATTGTAAACAAATTAAAAATATTGAAAAAATATACACACATTTTTAAAATATATAATAAATATATTTTCAAAAATCAAAAAATAAAATATTTAATATAAATTAAAATGAATGTTAATTTCATATACTGTAAATGTACAAAAGATATAAAAATGTTTATTTAAAAAATATATGGTAAAAAATATATTTGTTATAAAAATTGTAAATTATTTAATATATTAAATATTATTTTATTGAAAATAATATTCAATATCCTAAATGATAAAATATATAAAATATAAATTAGTAAAATACATATTATATAATTCAATAAAAACAATTAAATTATATAAAATGTATTAAAAAAATCTAAAAAGAAATGTATACAAATGTTTACTTTTGGTCATAAAAAATGATAAACAATAAAATTCGAACTGTTTATAATTAAAAAACGAAAAATATATTTGCTTTACCATTACTGAGTATTTTTTAAAAAATGTATCAATTTTTCAAAAGTGTTTAAAAAAACTGTATGTACAAAAATATTGTTAATTTTGAAATTGTACATGAAAAACGTATGTTAAAAATATATTATACTTTCTAATAAATTTTGAACAACATCAAAATATCTGAATTATGTTTTTAATATTGTAACAAATTGTATAACAAAACCAAATGAAAACAATTTAATTAAAAAAATACGTGTTAACAAATAAAAATGTTTACGATAAAAACTAACATACATATCCTTTCTTATTTCATTATACATATAAACTATAAAAATAAAATAAATAATAAACAATAAAAAATTACTATTCCTAACTCCAAAACCAACAAAACTCAGGGAAAGTGCTGGATAATAAACCATAATAAATTACTATTCCAACTCAAGTCAGGAAAAACGTCTCGATAATAAACCCCCAAAAATTACTATTCCAACTCCAAACCAACTAAACTCAGGGAAAGTGAAGGTTAATAAACCATAATAAATTACTATTCCAAAACCAAATAAACTCTGGGAAAGTGCTGGATAATAAACCATAATAAATTACTATTCCAACTCCAAAACCAAATAAACTCAGGGAAAGTTCTGGATAATAAACCATAAAAAATTATTATTCCAACTCCAAAACCAACTAAACTCAGGGAAAGTGCTAGATAATAAAACCCCAAAAAATTACTAGTCCAACTGCAAAACCAACTAAACTCAGGGAAAGTGCTGGATGATAAAACCAAAAAGATTACTGTTGCAACTCCAAAACCAATTAAACTCAGGGAAAGGGATGGATAATAAACCATAATAAATTACTATTCCAACTCCAAAACCAAATAAACTCAGGGAAAGTGCTGGATAATAAACCATAATAAATTACAATTCCAACTCCAAAACCAAATAAATTCAGGGAAAGTGCTCGATAATAAACCATAATAAATTACTATTCCAATTCCAAAACCAAATAAATTCAGGGAAAGTGCTGGATAATAAACAATAATAAATTACTATTCCAACCCCAAAACCTAATAAACTCAGGGAAAGTGCTGGATAAAAAACCCCCCAAAAATTCCTATTCCTAACTCCAGAACAAAATAAAATTCTACTTAAAAAAAATTACAAATATAGAAAAATAAAAACTAATTTTTAAATCAAAAGAAATAAACATTTTATAAAAAATTACATTTCATAAACAAAATTGAAAATGTAACACAATTTAATTTTTTTTAGCACAAAATGTTTTAAATAATAAAATATAAAATAAATAATTCTTATAAATTAAAATAATGTACAAAATTATTATAAAAAATGTAAGACACCACTTTTCAAAAAAATGAAAACATTAAAATATTAAATTCTGAATTAATAAACTAATTATATATTTTTTATAAAACATTAATCTAATTTAATAATTTAAAAAAAAATATTTTAATAATTCTACATAAAAAATATATATAATACAAAAAACACTTTTTTTATTTTAAAAAGTTACATATTTATAAAATATTTCAATATTTCAATAATATTTTTTCTATTTGTTTTTTTTTATTTTTATTTTTATTTTTTTAGTCCTCATCTCACCGAAGCATCTGCAGAAAAAGAGCAAACAAGCAACCATCAAACCTGGGCACCCCGGCCTTCTGCTACTGCATTGGCTTCAGACCTGACCAGGCCAGCTTCTTTGTGTAAAGCTTGGTGTAATCATTGGACCAAAGGGCATTGGACTAACCGCATTTCGTTACCCCATGATAGTAGCGGTGCCCAGATGTTAGAATTACTATCATTCAAATGATCTTGGTCCAAACGAGCCATACCAAATGCAGCACTCAACCAGTTCTCATATAAAGGGGGCCTAGAATCTTTCCAGAGTTTACATATCTCCCTCCGAGCAATAAGGATCAGGTGGAGTAACAGGCCTTTTTGCGTAACCGAGAACGTATTTGTCAAATCATTATCAATACCAAATATGACTAGTGGGAGATTCAGATTCAACTTAACTTTGAAAATTGCACCAAGAGCACATTCCACATTCTTCCAATAACCTCTTAGAATAGCACATTCGAAAAATATATGGATATCATCCGTCGCAGTAAAGTCACATCTTGGACACTTCGAGGAGGAGAAAGGAGCCAATTTTGCTATTTTCATGGGGGTATAATAAAGTCTGTTGAGGACGTAAAAATGATTCTTTTAAGAGATGCTGGCTTAACATACTTATATAATGTTTGTAAAGAAAGATCATACAGATCAACAGCTATTCCGTCCAGGGCTGACAGATTCCAAACAGAATAGTGTGGAGGGAGGTCTGCAACATCGGCATCCAATAGATTCTTATACCAATACCCGACCTCCTTCTTTATGGGTTTTGGGTTTTGAAGTCGAAGCTCGATTTCCCAATTTCCAACTATATTTTCTTTCTCAGCTGTGTACCAAGAAGACAATTGTAGATATTTAAATTTTGAAAAAGAGCTTCCTATTTTTAATCTTAAAACCTCCCATGGGTAAACTCCATCTGATGAAATAAGGTCGGACCAGATCACGATACCAGCGTTTTTAATAAGCAATGCAAGACTATCTTCCAACCATGTAGGTAACCCAGGAGAATCCCATATGGGAGCAAAATCAGAA
This sequence comes from Calotriton arnoldi, assembly GCA_963921515.1. NCBI lineage: Eukaryota > Metazoa > Chordata > Amphibia > Caudata > Salamandridae > Calotriton > Calotriton arnoldi. The sequence goes on from CAWUFW010015919.1 coordinate 31,409, forward strand.
TAATAACCAATCCCCAATTTCCTTCTAACCCCATACCACACTTTAAGAGCTGTTTTTAAGACTTTTAGACTGACCTTTTAAAGAACCTTGGAGCCCCAAACTTATATAAAAAACCCGATCCGCCCCCTTCTAACATGACCATCTCACCCAAAATCTTCCCCCAGTTGGATTCAGAAGTAGTAATAAGTAATGACCGTATATTTTTAAACTGGAAAGCTGAAAGAATACCAAAGCAAATCCGGGAGAGCCAAACCTCCCTTCAGTAGCTTACGTCTTAACTTCTTCCAGGATAGCCTGGCATTCTTATTAGACCAAATAAAACTTCCTATTTTGCCTTGAATTCTACTAATAGCCTTACTAGGGAAATCAAGGGGGATAGTGCTAAACAGATATGTTAGTTTTGGCAGAACAACCATCTTTATAAGATTGACCCGGCCATAGATAGTCAAAGGCAAATTCTGCCATCTTGCTAAAAGGTGGTCAATTTCTTTAGATACCTTCCTCAAATTAATCTGAGGGATATCATCCAGCTCTTTAACTATGATTATCCCTAAGTATCTAAATTCCTTGCTCATCCTTCCGACCCAATTGTTGATGTTCCAGCACATTACCTCCGTCTTAGAGGGATTAACCAGGTACCCTGAATACAGGCCAAATTCCCTCAGAAGAGATTCCACCCTTGGGAACACCTCGGCTGGATTGTTGGTATAAATCAACAAATCGTCCGCATATAGGGCCAACTTACTACTATAACGATGGACTTGAAAAGGAGTGATTAAGTCATCCAATCTTAGGGCTTGAGCGAGGGGCTCGATGTAGATATCAAACAATAAGGGCGAGATGGGACAGCCCTGCCTAGTTCCCCTTGTTATATTAAAACTTGATGTTAGGAGGCCATTTAACAGGATAACTGCAGAGGCACCCTCATAGCATCTAATCAGGGTCTGTATAAAAGTCAAACCAAATCCCATTATCTTAAGGGTTTCCCAGAGGAAAACCCAACAAACCCGGTCGAACGCCTTAGCTGCATCATATGCTGCCACAGCCAAGGGCTCCGACCGCGCTACCGCTAAATCTATACTGCCTATCAACTGCAGCGTTTGCTCCTGAATAAACCTCCCAGGAATAAAGCCCTTTTGATCAACATTAATCAGCTGCGGAACAAACTTGGCCAATCTCCCTGCTAAAATACCCATAAAGATCTTATAATCAGCATTAAGCAGGGAGATTGGTCTATATGAATCGGCTTTAAGGGGATCTTTCCCTGGCTTCAAAATAAGCACAATCGTTGCACCCTTCCAGGAACCAGGGACTCTACCTTCCGAACTATAGACATAGTTAAATAATTCACACAGTCTGGGAACTAGCTCGTCCTGAAGGACTTTATAAATCTCCCCAGGAAGAGCGTCGGTCCCTGCAGCCTTGTTGCACTTAATCCTATCTATACAAAGTTTTATCTCGATCTCAGAGATGGGAGGATCCAACGCAATTCGGCTTTCCTCTGATAGTACCGATAATGCCTTACTTTGCAGCCACTATTGAATACTCCCAGGGCTAGGTGTTATCTCTTCTTTATATAGGTCAGAGAACAGGGCAAGAAGGCGCTTTTGCATATCCTCCTGTTTACATGAAGTTACCCCACTCTCATCTATAACTAGTTCACTTATATTGTTTTTCACACGATCACCCCTCGCCTTCCAAGCCAGAAGGGCACCCGCCTTTTCACCGTACTCATAATTCTGCATATTACAAGCTAACCACTGAGCCTTAATCTTTTGGTCCAACCTCCCCCTATATTCCTGACGCAAACATTCAAGATCTTTAAGAACTTGCGTCAGGTTTGTCTGGGGACAACTCGTTCTTTCTCCTTCCAACCTAGATATCTCCCTTTCCAGGTTCTGGAATTCCAGAGCCTGTTCCCTATTCTTAGAACAAATCAGACTATGAGACTGTCCACGCAAATGCGCTTTAAATGCGTCCCAGACAAAATCTAAAGATGTCGAACCTATGTTGATTACAAAATATTCCACTGTAGAGGCTTTAAGGGCACTAATTATTTCGGTGTTAGACAACATTGCCCTTTTAAATGTCCATCTGGGATTTAGACTTTGCTTTTTTCCTACATATAGGAAAGAAATGGGGGCATGGTCCGAAAGAATACTTGGAAGGATAGAGATATCTAACAGATTCTCTAGGCCCATCCTATCAGTAAGGATGTAGTCAATTCTAGAAGCATGACCACGTTTCTTACTGAAAAAGGTAAAACCTGATACTGCACCCTGTTTTGCCCTCCACACGTCAACAAGCCCAAGATCATGGATCATGTCAATCATTGCCCGACGAATACGAGGGGCACCTATATAGTTACTATGATTGGATCTATCCTGTAAGGGATTAAGAAGGACATTAAAATCACCTCCAATTATCATTGGAGTTGTACTTCCTATCAACTTGGCCTGTATTTTATAAATAAAGGCTGGATCATCAACATTGGGGCCATAGAATGAGACTGCGGTCAACTCGGTCCCACCAATTTCCAGCTGGGCTATTATCCATCTCCCAGATTGGTCTGACAAAGCTGATTTAATGATGCCTCTTGCGCCTGACCTAATTAAAATCGCCACCCCCTTATTATGGACTGTTTGTTCGGATGAACAGAAATGCTCAACCCATGGATATTTGCCGAACAAAGCCCTACATTCCAGACAGCTCAGGTGTGTCTCTTGTAGAAGACAGACCTGTGCAGATGACTGTTCAAGGAATTTCATTACTAATCTTTGTCTGCGTAAACATCTAAGCCCATTGATATTCCACGAGATAAATTAAATTTTCGAACTCATTAGGGCTTACAGGATCTATCTACAGACAGGGCTTTACTCAGGCATTCTGGAGATGGCTTAGATCTTGAAACACGGTTGAGATTGAGGATATTTTAAATATTTTTTCCCACTGCGACCCCACCCGTGCTCCCCCAACCCTCCACTACCCCTCCCCCCCCAAGTGACCCCATTAACCCCTCCTTACCCCGGGGAACCCACCCTTCTCCTCTGGGCATAGCCCTATGGTGAGGACCCCTGGACGTGATAATTCCAAAAGATTCAATTTAGTAGTAAACCAGTCTCTCCGAGAGAGCACAGCGATAAAAAAGAAAAAAACCAAAAAAAGAAAATGAGTGCCTTCACCCATTCCACTTATACCCCACTCCCATTCCTTATTTTATCTATTAAGGCATCTACTTCCTCAATTTGACGGAGATTATGCATGTGATTATTCCACATAATCCGGAGGGATGCGGGAAACCTCAATTGTGTCTTGGCCCCCAGGGAGTTTAAAGTTACCATTCTTTTGCCTAACTCCCACTGTTTTGTTGCTGTAATGTAGGAAACATCCGATCTAACAGAGAAGGAAAATGAACTAGAAAAGGAGTCGCTCTTGACCTGACCCGCTTTTAATGCCAATGATAAGATTTTCTCCTTTACAGAATATGTAAGGAAGTTTACTAAGATCTTCCTTGGCTTTTGTTTTTCTAGATTCCTCCTATATGGATCACGATGTACTCGCTGAATGTCTAAGGCCAAGTCTAGTTCCGGTGAGTCTTTGAGAATTGTCGCCTTTAAAAGCGAAATCAAAAATGTTTTGATGTCCCCCCCTTCCAAGTCTTCCGGAACATTTAATATTTTTAAATTGTTTCTTCTTGAGTGGTTTTCAAGACGCTCTATATCGTCCTTCAAATCCCTATTCTGGTGGGCTAATTTGTCCATCTCAACTGAGGAAGAATGTAAGATTTCCTTGATTTTAGGGATTTCAGACTCAAGAACATCGGTTCTCTGGGAGACCTCTTCGATTTTTGTGCCAAAACCTCGCATGAGGCCTGGATTGCAGCTTGATTAGACTCTGAGATTGAAAACCTTCTCCCGATGTCTTCCTTTAAACTTAATAAAATATCAGCTAGTGATCCAGACGAAACAATGTTGGGGGGAGGACCTAAGGTTGAGTCAGGAGGTCTGACTAACAAGGCTACCGACAATGATTCAGGAGCAGCCCCCTTCTCCACTGCTGGTAGGAGATCCGAAACAGTATCCTGATTATCCAAAGCCGAAAATCTATTCGAAATCTCCACAGACGAATGAACAACCACTTGCTGTCCCGTCGATGTATCAACTCCACTCGTCCCCACAAGGGCAGATACAACAGAGGGCTGAGAGTCCACCTTAAGTGGAGGGGGGCCCACCTGGATGCCAGTAAAAGCCATAGTGATTTTTTTGTTCTGCCCCTTTTCCGGTGCGGTGGACAAGACCTTATAGTATGTTTTCAACGATGGAGTTATTCTAGGCTTAGAAGACAGGGCTTTCTTGGCTTTCCCTCTCCCCCTACCAAACAGTGGGGAGGTACTCTCCGTAATAGCTCTGACTTTGCCCTGCTTAACAGTGGCCCTAATTCTGATAACCGGAGGAGAGACAGAAATAGATTCAACAAGGTTAGAAACCCTATTTCGCAAAGTATAGCGACAGATGTCTGGCTTAACAGTTTGATTAATAGTGGTAATGGTGCTGGAAGCACTACAGGGGGCACTATTCCCACCGTTCTCCATACAGTACCGGGGGCCCACCCGTGAAGCAGTGGTCCGTTCCACCCCCTCTGCAGTACTCTGTACTACAGGTACCTTACTGTGAGACCTTAGGGGCAAACTAACCAACAAGTAATTTTTTGTGAAGAATTTCAGAAAACCAACTTCACTCTTGGGTTCACAAACAGTACCAGCACTAACTGTCCTTTTTGGAAGCCTCCGTATCACCTTGGCCTTACAATAATCCCCAGAGGCAGTCCTAGAATCTGAAAAGTCCGATAGATCCTTAATAGAGCACTCCAAAATCTTACCTCCACCTTCACCCTCACCCAAGCCGACACCAGACTGTAAGGGGAAGAGCAAGCACACTCTGAGCTCGCGCTCGTTCCGCAGGACGCTCCCTCGCGTCAGTTCACCGAAACTCACAGAAGTGTGCTCGAATGTGCTGACTCTGCCATGAAAGACCCGGAACTGCAAGCCGGGAGTCCGACGCCTCACTCTCGCGCCACGCCGGTGAACCGCAGTAACGAGGGCTCCAGAGTCACCACGCCTTGATCCCCAGACACCATCCGGCAGGGAGAGCACGCCACCGAAAAAAGAAAAAAAAGGAAGAGCGTAAGTACTTTTTATATTTCAGAAAGAAATATAACCGAAGGGACGGGGAGATCAAGCACTGATTACTTAACGGGATCTCATATTATGATGCCGCTATGTTCGCTGTGCCTCTCGGAGAGACCGGACAATGCACGCCAGGGAAACTCGACCGCGACCGTTTAGCTTCCGGCCGCCATGTTCCCCACCAATATTTTTAATACAAATTTATTTTTAAACAACATTCTAAAATTACTCCCCACCCTTATACCCTATAAAACCAACATCCCACTACTAAGGGGCCGATTACGATCTCGCTCGGACGGGCTCCTGACAGCATCCGTCAGGAGCGAGTCCGAGTCGTAAGCGCGATTTCCGGATGACTCGTACCGCTGTACGAGCGAGCAAGTACAATGCGCATATAGGCTCGCGCTCCGAGTGACTCGTACCTGTCAGTGAGGCCCTCCGGATGACTCAGACATGGCCGACGCGCACAGCGCAATGGGGCCGATTTCCGAGCGACCAAGTACAATGCGCGCGTCGAGCAGCCGGATCGAGTCGAGGCTCTGACTCAAGACAGCGTTGGGAAGCGGACTTCGGGGGGCCGTAGTGGGCCCTTCTTCACCCGTAGCCCTACGACTCGGTCACTGGAGGGACGCCCTTTTCCACGACCTACCTTTATTCTCTATGGGAGCCCATGTACGCTATGTACAACAGGCTTCCATAGACTTCAATGGGACTCCGAGCGACCCGAGTCCGTCAGCGCTCAATTGCATCGTACTCGGTCGCTCAGCAGAGCGCGAGTCGCTCGGAAAGCTCTACGGGACCGAGTCGGCCGGAGGGCTTTCCGAGCGAGATCGTAATCGGCCCCTAAATGTTTACAAACATTTTTGGAAAAAAAAGGTACAAAAAATATTTTTTAATTACTCCCCACCCTTATCCCCTATAAACCCAACATCCCACTCCTAAAATTGAACAAAAATGTAAAAAATATTTAAATTTTAATCAATTATTTTTAAATTACTCCCTACCCTAATCCCCTATAAACCCAACATCCCACTCCTAAAACTTAATTGAAGAACAATAAATACAAACATTTTAACATAAAAAAAGAAATAAAAAAATATATAACTAATACAACATAAATAAAAAAACAACATTAAACAAACAAAATTGATTAAATCAACAACTACATATTTGCCATCAATATTTAGAAAATCTATATTTCTACATTACATAAAAATCGATATTTTTAACAACGAAAAAACTTACCTCAATATTTTGCACCATCGATATTCTTGACTTGATATTCATGTAAGTCGATATTTCGACATCAATATTCTGTCTCTGCACCATTCTGCAGCACACAGAAAGAGAAAAAAACCTTTAATGATTGTTTATGTGCAAGGTGTCCCTTCCTGCACATAAACAATCAATAAATAATGACGATTTACTACTTCTATGCATTCTGCAGCACACATAGAAGAAACAAGTCACCATTCTGGATTGTTTATGTACAGAAAGGGACACCTTCCTGCACATAAACAATCATTCACTGCAATGCAGGCACCCTTGCACAATGATGCATGGGTGCCTGCGTTGGAGGTAGGCAGCTAATTTTACTGCTAGCGCTAGGGAAAACACAGGGGTGCACCATATTGTTGTAAATACGCCGCATCCGTCTGTTTTGGAAATGTCCGAGTGCGGCGCTGCCAAATTTGGTGCAGCTCCACGCTCTGACACTTCATTGTAAATTTTCCCCTCTGTCAGCAGGTAAAACTTCTGACTGGATCAAAACTGGTTTCCGTATCCGGCCAGCACTCCATCGCAGTCAGCCTTAACTTTGGGCCTGGTACTGTCAAATGTGACCAGATAAGCACGCTTTTTGGGACAATTTTTACATTTAAACATTAAAATTTCATATCTTTGATTTCTCTAATTGGAGTTTTGTTATTTTGCTGTTATAGTATGTATTAAAATATTCTCTATTTTTCTAAATTGGTTTGGATGTTGTGACTTTATGACTGTTTTATACTTCATAAATACTTCATACATAGGGGTTGATTATGATAGTGTGTGGATCGCAACCGCCCGGCCGGCAGTGGCGATCCGCCCGCCATCGCAACCACATTTACCCCCCACCACATTACCATGGCGGGGGTACCGCGGCGGACGGAAAGTCCGTCCGCCGTTTTTCCGCCGGTCAGCAATCGTCCCTGATTGCCGGCCGGGCGGAACTCAGGCATAATATGGTGGCGGTGCCTGGAAGGCACCGCCATCCATATTATGATGCCTGGCAGTTCTGGCCATTCCATGGCGGCGATGCCGCCATGGAAGGGCTGGCAGGAATTGCTTTGGGGGCCCGTTGCGGGCCCCTGGGGGGGTGGGGGGGCTGCACTTGGGGGTACCTATGCTACCCCCTACATTGACATGCTCAAGGTGGCAATCACCGCGCGGTGCCTGTCACGTTGTGCATGGTAATGCACGACATGCCTCTTTGGCATTGCGGCGGGTGCTGCTTACAGCAGCATCCGCCGCAATGTTAGAGATGCAGGATGCGACTGCCAGGGTGGCGGTCGCATCCTAATTGGTGGTGCGGGACCGCCGCACCGCTGGCGGCCGGTCCCAGCACCGCTAGGGTGGCAGGCGGACTGAAGTCCGCCCGCCATCCTAATGGGGCCCATTGTATCTAAATTAGGCCTGTCTGCTCTGTGCCATTGCTATCAGAGGGTTGAACTCAGGTTTATTTAGTGACTCTTCCGGCTTACCCTGACAAGGATTGTGCTTATTTTTTGAGTTGGGTTCTCACCCCTCTCAACGTATACCCAGTTTCTTTTCAGGGGTATTATAATGAGTTCATAATCATGGACTAATTAGCTGCCTAAGCAAGGTAGAGTTTATTAAGCTACCTAGACCCCTTTCTATACACCTGTGAGTTTAGCAGGTTGCTCACTGTATAGTATTAGAAAAGGATGGAAAGTGGCATTAGGGAATCAGGCTGACAATAAAAAAGGTAATGGTATCTTCATGTCACATCCTATGCTGTTACACATTTCTTAAGGCTCTCATATACAATATTTTTGGGATTTGCATCAAATATCTGCATCCCAAGCTATCCTGTAGCCAGTTTGCCACGCTGCCTTTCTATAATTTGCTCCTGAAATTTCTCACATTTTGTTGCTGAAGAGGACTGACTTAAGCAAAAAATATCTTGCAGGAGACATTTTGCTGCAAACCAGTTCCATTGTCAGTTTCTTAAGGACATTTTTAATGCGAGGTATGCCCTTGCACTCAACTTTCACTAGAGATAAGTGAAAGGTATATTTTGCCCAATTTTTCTTAATTTTTCTTAATTTTCAAAACATTTCATATAATTTCAGGAAAAGAAATTATGCAGTTTTGTGTACCCCCTTTGAAGTAGGACCAATGTCTGCTGTAGCTCCTTCTTTAGATACCATTTTTTACTCAGAAGCTCGAGTTGACACAGGTTTGTGCCTACAACATAGCCATTGAAGTCTATCACCTAGTAGAGCAAGAAAGGCAATTTCTCAAAGTTCAACCAGAAACCCAGATTATTGTGAAGAGAAATGGGGGCATATTATCAAGAACCGCGTTAAAAATTATCGCCGGTTTAGCGGCAGAAAACTGCCGCTAAAGCGGCGATAATGGGCTTGATAATATGCCCTTGAGAATTCCAATAGAAGTCCATGTTCTGGTGTGAACATGGGCTTCTATTGGAATTCTCCAGGGCATATTATCAAGCCCATTATCGCCGCTTTAGCGGCAGTTTTCTGCCGCTAAACCGGCGATAATTTTAACGCCGTTCTTGATAATATGCCCCATGGTGTATTAGAGGTAATGTTGGAGTTGTAGAGGCAAAAGGCCTTTAAAAGGATGACATTGAGGTAGATCATCAGGCAAAGGCCACAGGCATTAATGTGGCCTACCACCACATGATAAGCTTGGTGAAGCACCAAGGGATATTAGATGCCAAAGTGAAGGCAGCAGTACTGCAATAATTTGGTGCTGTACAGGAGTTTGAGGTATTACAGATGCGCATCACAGGTGGGAATTGAAAACTACAAATCCTTCAAGTCTCAGTGGACCATCAAAACAGTAAGAAAGGTGGCCCTTAGGAGATGGATCTCCATTTTGAATGCTGATTAATGAGCTACTTATTGAAGGATCTGAGGTTGATGAAAGAGCCTATGTCTTAGAACTTCTTGCCCCTAAAATATTTTAAATGAGGAACCCTCCCAAATGGGAAGTAGGGATATAGCCCTTTTTTGAAAAGTGGTGCCACTGCTTGATTTACCAAAGCATTCTCTGCAGAAGAGAAAAGAAAGTAAGGGTTCCTCTGTGTTAAAAGGTGAGGTCTGAAAAATCTATGCAGTAGCCTGTTAATTTTTATCTCCCATTCCTGCAGAAAAAAGGAAATGTGACTACTGTTTTTTACAAGGGGATCAGAAAGGTTTACCTGAGTGAGTAGTCCAGGAGGCTGCAAAGAAGACGCCTTAACCACTGTGGCCTCTTACCTTTCACATAAAGAAATGTTGGCTACTTTGAGAGCTCCATCTGATAACTGACTGCAGACAAAGATGCAACCACAGCCTAGAGGACCTTGTATTCTAGTGATGTGCACTCCTCATTTCCCAACACCAGCAAAATCACACCACTTGTAAAAGACATAGCGCATATTTACGCATTAGTCATCAAAAATAAAGTAACCAGTGGAGCACAACTAAGTCAAGGCAACACTGGATGGGTGGACATTCCCCAGATCTAAGGATTCGGAACTCAATTGGATCAAAATAAATTCACTGACCAGCTGCAGATAGTTGAAGGCTGAAAGTATGAGGGGATGTGTAACTGAACTGGAGTTTGTTATGACGAAGAGTGATTCCTCGTCGGAAGACAATTGCTACACCTCTTGCTGTTTGCCTGGAGTGAAGGATTAAGGCCTCCATTGCCAAAGCTCAGTTGGCCTATGCTTTGTATCAACAGTGGAAGCAGGGGGTCGTTGACAAATGGAATTTGATTTGGAACAAATACTGAATCTCTTTAGCACAGTATCTCAATTGGATTTTAGCAAGGGGACAGGTTCCAATTGCTTATTCTTACATGTTGCTTTACTAAAGGGTAATAAACTGATTGCCATCTCTGTTTCCTTGGGAACGCGTAGATGCAATTGGAAGCATCAATAGTCACCTTGGGTGTGGTCTTCCCATAGGCTTTCTGAATCAGACATGTTTGGGCAGGTCGGAAATATGAGAAAGGGAGAAAAAACGAATAGTAAGCCAAATGACCTTATCAGTGGACTGCTCCCTTTCTTGTGCAACTCTGCCTGGTAGGTGCTGCCTCCGAGCTCCCTGCTGCTGACCATCTGAGCCTAGGGTCAGTGGTTCGAAGCCCTCGTCCACCCCCAGGCACCCACGTGCACCTCATCTCTGGTGGTCTGGTGGTGGAGCAGTACTGCTCTGCTGCTGTGCTGCCCTCTGTCTCTCTTTTTCTGCCTTTTCTGCCTTTTTCTTTGATTCTTTTTCTGTCCCTTTCACCATTTTGCACTTTTTCCTATTTTCTCCTTTTGCCTTTTTGCCGCTCTTTTCCCCTTCCACTGTGATCCCCGTGGCCCACCCCTCTCCAGTGATACCTACTCGCAGTTCCTACCTCTCAGCTATCTAGCTCCCCGCACACTACTTAATGGCGGCTGCTGCACGGTGAAGGTGCAATCCACTGACCTTATCAGTGGACTGCTCCCTTCCTTGTGCAGCACCACCTGGTAGCTGCTTTCCCCGAACTCCCTGCTGCTGACCATCTGACCCTTGGGTCAGTGGTTCGAGGCCCTCCTCCACCCGCAGGCACCCACCTGCGCCTCATCCCTGGTGGTCTAGTGGTAGAACATCAATGCTCTGCTGCTGCGCTGCCCTCTGTCTATCTTTTTCTGCCTTTTTTGTTGATTCTTTTTCTGTCCCTTTCACCCTTTTGCACTATTTCCTTTGTTCTCCTTTTACTTTTTTGCCACTCTTTGCCCCTACTGCTGCCATCCCCCACGGCCCGGCCCCCCTCCAATTACACTTTCCCACTCCCTGTGTTTCCCGCCTCCCAGCTGTCCAGCCCCTCGTACACTACTTAATGGTGGACGTGCAGCTACAGGCACACCAAAGGCAAGCCCGTCTGCACCCGTCCGTGCCTGGACTGCGCCCAGCACCACAGACCCTGGTCCTTGTACCTTCCAACAATATGATGCCAGCACTCTCCTCGCCCTCAACACTGTACGCCATGCCACCTGCCACCTCGCATCACCGAAGGACACCCAAGGACCTTTCCCCTGTCGAAACTGCAGCTGCACCCTCGCCTACCTCTGCACTCTTGCTCCACCTGCCGACCTACAGCACACCCGACTGGTTCAGCTGCATCCTCCTCAACACATGCTCCCTCCACAAACACACCACGGAAATCTGGGACCTCCTTGACTCTGTCTCTCCTGACATTGCCTTCCTCACAGAAACCTGGACAACCCCAAGCTCTGGCCTGAACATTGTCACCGCCATCCCCGACAGCTACAAGATCACCCGCAAGGAACACACCTACTGACCAGGAGGAGGCATCTCCATCTTCTACAAGAAAACCCTCTACCTGACCACCCACTTGGGTGGCCCAACATGGAACACCTCCACTTCCAGAACCAGACCAACCTCAACACCACCCTCCATGGCAACCTCGCCTACAGACCTCCTGGCCCCCACCCGCCCTTCACCGATGCCATTGTCAACTTCATTGCACCCCAGGCTCTTGCATCAACTGATTACATCCCACTCAGAGACCTCAACTTTCACCTGGAGAACCTCAATGACCAGAACACAGTATACTTTCTGGAGAACCTCACCAACATAGGACTCAAGCAGCTAGTCACCTCTCCAACCCACGCAGCAGGATACACGCTCGACCTCATCTTCTCTACCAGCGAAAACATCACCTACAGCCACACCACCAAACTCCTCTGGACCAACCACCACTGCGTGCACTTCACCTTCACCACACCCACCTTCACCCCCACCCTCACTGCCCCCCTGCCATAGCTGGAACAGGGTCATCTCACCACCTTTGCCGGCACTACCACACCATCAACATCCGCTGACGCTAATACCTCAGCACGCAATCCCCACCAATGGATCTCCAACTGCTCCAACACTCTGGCACCCCTCAAGAAGGCACCCGGCAAGCAACACTCCAAGAAAGCCAACTGGTTCACTCTCACCCTCCACGAGTCCAGACGCACCTGGGCATGACTCGAGAAGAGATGGAGGAACAACAAAACCACAGAAACCCATGCAACCTTCAAAGCCGCCGTCACCGCACACCTTCTCCTCTTCAAAACCACAAAGAAAAGTGCCCTCCAAGACAGAAGCAATGCCAATGCGCACAACAGCAAAGAACTCTTCACCATCTTCAAGGAGTTTGTCAGGCCCAACAGCGAGACCACAGACGTCTAACCCTCCCAAGACCTCTGCAACAAACTCAGCACCTTCTCACCACACAAGATCAGACAGATCTACAACAGTTTCGACACCCAGGACCCTCCCACCATGCCCAACACCACCGCACTCAACCATGCTGCACCCCAACAGATCCTGCTCAACTAGACACTGATCATGACAGACAACACACTCAAGGCCATGAAGAGCATCCACTCCGGAGCCCCCTCGGACCCATTCACATACCACATCTTCCATAGAGCAGCCACCTACATCGCCCCGAGCTTCGCCGCACCATCAACTGTTCCATCGAGACCGCCACCTTCCCCGATGACTGGAAACATGCCAAGATCAACCCCCTGCTGAAGAAGCCATCTGCCAACCTGGCACACCTCAAGAACTTCAGACCCATCTCCCTGTTTCCCTTCCCAGCCAAGGTCACCGAGAAGGCCATCAACGCCCAACTCTCTGAGTTCATCGAAGCGAACCACATCCTGGGCATCTCCCAATCCAACTTTTGAAGCAACCACAGCACCGAGAACGCATTCCTCGCCGCCACCAACTACATCCGTTCCCTCCTCGACCAGGGCGACACTGCAGCCCCCATCCTTCTGGACATCTTGGCTGCCTTCGACACCATCTCCCACTGCACCCTAATCACAGACTCCACGACATCGTCATCCGTGACAAGGCCCTGGACTGGATCCACTCCTTCCTCACCGGTCGATCACAGTGAGTTTGAATACCTCCGTTCCTCTCAGAACACATAGAGATCAGCTGCTGAGTGCCCCAGGGCTCCTCCCTGAGCCCCACCCTCTTCAATGTCTACATGGCCCCTGCGCAGCCATCGTCAGGAACCACAGACTCAAAATCGTATCCTATGCTGACACACCCAGCTGATCCTCTCCCTCACCAATAAACCCACAGCCGCCAGAAACAACTTCAACAGCGGGGTGAAGGCTGTTGCCAACTGGATGAAAGACAGTTGCCTCAAACTTAACTTGGACATGACTGAAGTCCACATCTTGGGACTCACCTCTCATCTTGGGATGACTCCTAGTGGCCCGTCTCATTGGGAACCACCCCCATGGACCATGCAAGAAACCTCAGCATCATACTGAATGCCTTGCTCACAATGAACCGCCAAATTAATGCTGCATCCTCATCATGCTTCCACATGCTTCGCCTGCTCCATAAGACATTCAGATGGATCCCCACCGAATCCAGAAAGATGGTCATCCACGCACTCATCAGCAGTAGACTCGACTACGGCAACGCACTCTAAGCCGGCGTCACCCAGTAACTCCTCAGGAAACTACATAATGTTCAAAATGCCGCAGCCAGACTGGTCCTCGGCATCCCCCACCACAGTCACATCACCGAACACCTTTGAGAACACCACTGGCTCCCAGTCAATGAAAGAATCACTTTCAAGCTCCTCATACAAGGCCTCCATGATGCAGGACCAGCATATCCGAACCACTGCCTCCCATTCCACATACCCACCAGACACCTCCGCTCCACCCAATTGGCCCTGGCTACCACCCCAGGGATCCACAAGACTAGAACCGGAGGAATATCTTTCTCCTAACTAGCTGCTAAGACCTGGAACACCCTGCCTCTCAACCTCAGGCAATCTCCTTCGCTGACCCAATTCAGGAAGGATCTCAAGACCTGGCTCTTTGACTGAACCCCAACGCCCAGACAGATCAGCATCCACCCCAGTGCCTTGAGACCCTCACGGGTGAGTAGCTGCGCTATATAAACCCCTGATAGATTGATTGATTGATTGGTTGAAATGGCAACAAAGAAGAATAAAGGCTGGTTAAATGTGCATGAAACCAGAGTTTAAGGGGATGAGGATTTAAACTACTTGGACTGTGGATTTATGAACCTATATTGTTAAGAGGATCTTGTGCTTCCCTAGATCCCTAGAATGAATGTATATTATTAGCTTACAGGGATCCTGTGGTGGCATGTTTGCTGGATGTATTGAGCTCATAAAAATGATATGAGTGGGTACGCATGAATGATGAGTGTTTGTGGGGCACTTTATTTATTGTGTTTTCTTCATTGTATTTCATTTATATGCATTAATTCTTTGTAATATAAGACTTATTTTGTGATAATCTTTTGATATTTTGTTAATAAAAAAGACAAAACGACTCATTATTTCTATTGCTGTTTTCTCAATGCATGCACGGGATTGCTTTGTTTATTTAATCATCTTTACGTACCCGAAATATGTCACACACACATAGGGATGCACAAATGACATACACTAGCAACAGCAGAACCATAGGGCTGGGATGGCCATCACCAATGCCATACACACCCATAGGGGGATGGATGCCTACCACCAACACCACTCTACCACCACCCCTACTCAGGGGGGGCTGGATGCCTACCACTACCACCACCCCTACTCAGGGGGGGCCTGGATGCCTACCACTACCACCACCCCTACTCAGGGGGGCCTGGATGCCTGTCACCACTACCATCCCCACCCTTAGGGGGATGGATGCCTGTCACTACTACCATCCCCACCCTTAGGGTGCTGGATGCCTACCACTACCACCACCCCTACTCAGGGGGGGCTGGATGCCTGCCACTACCACCACCCCTACTCATGGGGGCCTGGATGTCTGTCACTACTACCATCCCCACCCTTACAGGGATGGATGCCTACCACTACCAGTACCCCTACTCATAGGGGCTGGATGCCCATCACTAACAGTACCCCTACTCATAGGGGCTGGATGCCCATCACTACTACCATCCCCACTCATAGGGGGCTGGATGCCCATCACTACTACCATCCCCACTCATAGGGGCTGGATGCCTGTCACTACTACCATCCCCACCCTTAGGGGATGGATGCCTACCACTACCACCACCCCTACTCAGGGGGCCTGGATGCCTACCACTACCACCACCCCTACTCAGGGGGCCTGGATGCCTGTCACTACTACCATCCCCACCCTTAGGGGATGGATGCCTGCCACTACCTCCACCCCTACTCAGGGGGGCTGGATGCCTGCCACTACCACCACCCCTACTCAGGGGGCTGGATGCCTGCCACTACCACCACCCCTACTCATGGGGGCCTGGATGTCTGTCACTACTACCATCCCCACCCTTAGGGGGATGGATGCCTACCACTACCAGTACCCCCTACTCATAGGGGGCTGGATGCCCATCACTACTACCATCCCCACTTATAGGGGGCTGGATGCCCATCACTACTACCATCCCCACTCATAGGGGGCTGGATGCCTGTCACTACTACCATCCCCACCCTTAGGGGGATGGATGCCTACCACTACCACCACCCCTACTCAGGGGGGGCTGGATGCCTACCACTACCACCACCCCTACTCAGGGGGGCCTGGATGCCTGTCACTACTACCATCCCCACCCTTAGGGGGATGGATGCCTGCCACTACCTCCACCCCTACTCATAGGACGGGTAATGCATGACACAACCAGCATACTCCCACATAAGGAATGTCTGAAAATTACATCCCCCCCAACACCATGACAAGTGTGTGTAGTCTGTGTCAAATGCCTACAACACTGAACATGACATTGAACATACAATGTGACCCCCTAGCACATGTGTCACACATAAATGTGTGTGGCCTCCACAATGCAAGCCGACCATGGCCACTGTGGCAATGGGGTTGAACACCCCATCACCACAGCGACCAAAAGGTAAGTGTGGGGTCCATAGCTGATGCACATTTTGAACAGTGTGGCAATGGGGCCCAAAGCCCCATCACCACAGTGACCAAAAGGGAAGTGTGGGGTCCATAGCTGATGCACCTTTTGAATAGTGTGGCAATGGGGCCCAAAGCCCCATCACCACAGTGACCAAAAGGTAGGTGTGAGGTCCATAGCTGATGCACCTTTTGAACAGTGTGGCAATGGGGCCCAAAGCCCCATCACCACAGTGACCAAAAGGGAAGTGTGGGGTCCATAGCTGATGCACCTTTTGAACAGTCTGGCAATGGGGCCCAAAGCCCCATCACCACAGTGACCAAAAGGAAGTGTGAGGTCCATAGCTGATGCACCTTTTGAACAGTGTGGCAATGGGGCCCAAAGCACCATCACCACAGTGACCAAAAGGGAAGTGTAGTCAGGGTAAAAGCTGCCAAAGCCAAACTGCATGGATGATTCCTGGTCACACAACAACAAACACATCAGTGGCATAGTAGTGCTTGTGTCCCATAGCAACATAGATTGGGTGAGGCAAACAGTGCAGTGCAAATAAAACATACCTTTGTCCATGTGCATACAAACATCACCCATGGGGGCTCACATTGTCAACATTCACAAATAACACAATGACAGAAGTGACCATCATAATGCAGACCCACATATCTGCACCAATGGACACACAAATGTAGATATCCTGTGGAGACTGTAGATGTCAGTTGAACAAATACCATACCATGGCAGCAATGGGACATACAAACCATGATTATTGTGCTGACTGATGACCTAGGAGTCCCAGGGACAGCAGGGGAAAGCCACCAAACAACATACAGCCAATGGCACACTCAAGATATGCCAATGCAGTGGTGCAAATGCACAAACACAAACAGGCAGACTCACACTGCATATCAAACACAACAGGTGATGGGGGTGTGTGCCAGTGTCCCCAGGCAACCACACAACACATGAGGAGGCCTGAATTCCAATTACACAGATGTGTATACAGTGCCATACAAAAGTAACTCATGGATCGGATTCCCCTATGTGGGCAAAGAGGCA
The DNA here is from genome assembly GCA_963921515.1 of Calotriton arnoldi. NCBI lineage: Eukaryota > Metazoa > Chordata > Amphibia > Caudata > Salamandridae > Calotriton > Calotriton arnoldi. The sequence continues at coordinate 48,818 of CAWUFW010015919.1, forward strand.
TTGTTAGATGAGAGGGAGCCCAAATTACACATGTCACACAAGCTAGTAGGAACAGCAACTAACACAGCAAGAGACAGACCCACCACAGCACTACCCCCAGGGACCCCACATTGTGCAGACACTAGCCTGCATGGCAATTCCACTGTGATGACAAAGGTAGATGTTGATCACACTGTGAACCACAGCCATGTGTCCTCAGCTACAAACTACCATCACACCTACACAAGCTCCAATCAATCAGCAGGGCCTGCCAGCCATGGCCAATATGGAGGTAGGGGTCTAGCTGTGCAACAACTCACATTTGCACACACTCAACACCACACACCTTGATCTCCACCAATGTGCAGCAGTGAAGCTCACATGGACTGGTGACATTGCACATGCACCCATGACAATCCCAGGGGTGGTGGTGGGAACTAAGGTGCAGAAACCCATCACACATGGCCAGTCAACAAGACTCGTGAATGTCTGACACACTGCACACTACGTGGTACATGGGCATGACGTGAAATCCACCACAATCAATGGGATCCTGGCCATAGTCACACACCAATGAAGAAGACAAGGTGACACACATAGAACACACGTACACAACTTCCAACATTGCAGCTCTGACCCTGAGGAGTGGCAGCAGTCACACACAATGTGTCACAATCACTGAAAGCTACCACAGACTGTAAATTACATGACATGTGTAACCAACAAGTGCCAAGGGGAATCCTGAATGTGTCCCATCTGCGTTTGCCCACATCCCCAGCCCTGACAACAAAGACAACCTGGGATGACAACCTGATGTACCTTAGTTTGCCATGCACCCACATCCCGGAGTAACCAGGTCCAAGATGCTGGATGAACACAGAACAACTCAGCAAGCATCAGAAACAGGAACATCCGTAGGGACACAGCCTGTGTAGGAAAAGGGAAGGGTACACGCACAGACATGCTTGCACAACACAAAACACGGGCCCAGGCAATGTCACGGGATTACACACTGCCATGAGGGCACTGCACTGCTGTGGAAGGTCCGCTGTGCCAAACCTTGTCTGTGCACGACTCAAACATGTCGGCAGAACACTCGGTCAGTGAGTCAACAACTACAACACACTGAAGGCTCTGCTCACATCAGCCTGGGTATGGGAGTGTCACGTCAGTCATCTGCATACACCCAAAACACGTGTCAAGCAAGGTGCACTGTATACACTGATGAGTCCTTCAACATTGGTGTGCTAAACTGCATGTCCAGTGGAGATGGGCACACAGTCAGGGAAATAGAAACATTGAACAGTGGTAAGCCCACCAGATGTGCATCACTGTAAGACAAAGATGTTAATTTACAAATGCAAAACGTACATCCCTGTGTCATATGCTGAACATCACACCCTCAGACTGCAGCAGAGGATGCCATAGATCCAGACTACAACAGGACACATATCCCATGGACCACATGGAGTCCATCACTGCAACACTTCATTTCCCTGATCTGAACACTATTACAACTGCAAATGCATGATGATACTCATCTACATCATGTACATCAAAAGAAAAACCACAAGTAAACAAAAATAGGCTTTATTCAGCAAATGTTAATAAAAAATCAGAAGTCCAAATTAAACTAAGGCCAATGGCCAGTCCAAATACACAGTCCCAACAGGGTGATATGTGACAACTTGTCACCCATTGCTTGCCTGCACTGGTAGGGACAGGGGACATCCCCCTTGGAGGGGCATACAAGGGGCAGGCCAGGCACCGCAGGGACAGGATCAGGGGATGCCAGAGTGAGGCAGTGAAGGGGTGGTGGGTGCAGGAGTGTCACCAGCAACTGCAGTGGAGGTGTCTGACTCAGGGGGGCCAGCACCACTGTAGGGCACAAGTCAGATGGTGTTGGTGCTGCAACCACTGCAGTGGGCTGGTCTGATGGAGTGGACTGGGTCCCCACTGCAGTGCCCAAGTCAGACGGGGTGGTTGTGGACTCCACTGCAGTGCATGCCTCCAAGGGAGTGGAAGGGGGCAGATGAGGTGGGCAGGACAGAGGGGGACCCGGTCTCCACACCAGTGGCACAAACAGGCTGAGCATCTGGGTTGGGGGTGGAAGAGCAAGTGGCAGGGGGGGAGGGCCTAAGCAGTTTGGGGATGCAGTATCAGTGTGTGGGGGAACCTGGGGCAGGGTGTGGCTGTGGAACCTGTGGAGTGGTGGCCTGGGGGATGGAGGAGAGAGACTGGGTGGTGGAGCTGCGTGGTGGTGGTGGTGGGGTCTTGCCCTTCCTGGTCCGGGGGGACTTCCGAATGGGGTCCTCAGTCTGCCTGCGCCTGGGGGAGGGTGTCCGGGGGCGAGGGGCACTCCCCTCTGTATGGGTGGACTTCCTCTTCCTCCGGTATGCCGGATCTGCAGGATCGGAGGGGAAGAGGCCGAGGTCACACAGGAAGACCTGCTCTGTAGGTGGGGTTGCAGGTGAGGCAAGGGAAGGGGTCTTGGAGGGAGAGGATTTGGAGGACTGCGGAGTGACTGTGGATGCCTGTGTGTGTGTGTCTGTTCCCCATCCCCTGTGTGTGTGGTATCTGTCCACTGAGGATGCTTGTGTGCACGTCTTGCCTTTCTTTTGGGTGTGTCTGTGCTGCTCGTGTCTGTGTGCTTGGGTGATTGTGCAGGTGTGCATGTGCTTTGGACAGGTAGGGTGCCAGGAAGTGTGGATGGGGCAGAGGTAGGAGGTGGGAGGGACTGTTGGAGGAGGGACACTGCTGCCATCAGGGAGGAGTCCATGGACTTATTGCTCCTCTGTAGGGCAGACATACCCGTCGAGATGCCCTCCATGAACGACACCAGCTGTGTCAACAGAGTGGTGTGTGCACGGAGGACACTCAGCATTGCTGTCTGCCCTACATGGAGCTGCCGAAGTAGGTACACAGACTCCTCACTCAGGGTAGCAGGGGACACAGGGGACACAGGGGCAGGGGGTGCGGTGCCTGGCACGAAGGAGACACGCTCCCGAACACGGGAGCCTCCACGGACCTCTGGAATTGGAGCCAATGGGAGGGCGGTGCTGGTGGTGGTGGTGGCGGGGCCAGACAGACTAGCGGGGGTGTGGTGGCTGCTGACACCCGCCTCCACAAGGGAGTCATCCTCCGAGCTGCTGTGGTCCTCAGCTGAGGTGGATGGTGCTGAGGACTCCACGCTGTGGCTCCCCTCGCCCTCCGTGCCACTGGGTCCCTCTGACCACTCGTCGGATGCTGACCCAGTCTGGCTCCGCTGCTCCTCCTGGTCCGTGGAGCTGTCCCCTCCTGTGGCCGTGGATGTATCTGCAAATAATTAGGGAAACAGACAAACATCAGTCACCTGCACTGACCACACACACCACAGTAAGTTTAGCACTTACAGAGCCAGCCCTGGCATCCTTAGTTGAACATTGCCAAAACTCCTCACACAGATTTGGAGAAGCCAATTGTCAGTCTGATGGTCAACCATGGGACTCACACCCCTCCTGACCTTGCACCCATCTTTCTGGTGCCTGTCTGATGGTAAGACCCCAGTGTGGACACATGCACCACCTACACAGTTGTTGGACATTGCAGGGAACACGGTGAAGTTTGTGAACATGCACACATCACATCTCTTGCCACTGAGTCAGTGCAGGTGTCCGGAGAAAGGGATGGCCAGAGTCTAAATAGAAATGCATGTGATGCATACCAGCACCAGACACCATGATGCACCCATGTCCGGATAGTCCATGCCACAATGGGGTGCATGTTGCACATGTCACTCCCCTGCAGGATCACTCTTAGGAAGTTTAATGCCATGACACAGGCATGCGGCAAAGCCATACATCACTGTCTCCAGTCACATGGCCATGGCAGCCAGCCAACAACAGTCTGCACTGTGTCACAATCCTAGGACATGGGGAATGCAAGTTATGTAACTGACAAGTGCACATGTCCATCCCCCACACACCACATCATCTGAACTAGTATTTGTCCACGTCATGCCAATTGGACATATGGGGGACATGAAACACAACTCCCAGAACCTGAGCACCTCACAGTGTGCTGTGAATGAATAACAGCTGCCTGAAAGTCACAGTCGCATACACCTGTGTGCACAGTCAAGTGATCAAACATCTATAAGTCACAGAAGTATCGTCTCTCATGGTCACATCTCAGATGGCATGCTGAACCCTAACCGACAAACATACCAGTAGTCCTGACAACGAAGCCACAGCACAATGACACAGAGGCAGACACCTGAGGGAACATGTCATTGATCACAACATGTCAGATGATCCACGGGAGTGGGAGTACAGAGTCTATTGTATGCCCTGGAGTAGGCATGACTGTCCAGCTCCACCTGTAAGAGGGATGAGTCCTGGACAGTAGGCAGGTGTCTAAGCATGTGTGACACACTTGATATACATACTCCTGAGGCCCAAACATTCTTCCCACCCGCAGCATGGGTGGGTGCCAAATACCCTAGAGACATGTGGTGAATCAGATCAGCAAGTGGACCACATATCAAAGTTACACCCAGATTACATGTCAGGACTTGGGCATTGTGTGAGCAATTGACCCACCCATGAATCCCACAACATAGTCACCGGAACAAATGCTGTCCCCCACCTTGAGCAAAGCAAAATGCAATGACACAGTCCCCAAGTGACACAATTTCCTGACTGTAAGGGCCACACATATGCGTATCAGATTAGGAGTGGGCATGTCACAATAGAGGGACATGGGTCCTGGACCACAAGACTGATGTACTGTGGAAGTTTAACCAGGCCAGAGGAGGGCACATAGCATGTCAGACAAAGTGCACAGTGCTGTCATGGACTCACCCCCTCCTTGCTGCTGTCTGGCCTTCAGCTGCCCATCCAGGTCAGGGAAGACCACCGCCAGGATCCTGAGCATGTGGGGGGTCAGGGTCTGGTGTCCGCCCCTCCTGCGAGGAGGCAACAGCTTCAGCTGGACCCTTGCGATCCTCCGGGTCCAGCCTCGAAGGTCCTGCCACCTCTTCTGGCAGTTGCGGATCCGGCGCTTGTAGTCCCCCACGGATCTTACTGCCCGTGCGATGGTCAGCCAGACTTCCTGCTTCTGGTGGGCATCAACCTGTGAGGATGACAAAGGGAAAATGCCATTACTACACATGCAACATATACGTGCATCACACAGTTGGACATACATGTCTCAATCACTGGGGCACATGATGTACACAGGCAGTGCAACGATGGCTATGAACAGTTTGCCAGCAGTTACTACATGGTATCATTGCATGGGAAGTAACCTTGTTGGAATGCACTGTTACTGCACTGTACCTGTTCAGTGCATGTAACTACACACTTTGGGGGGTCAGAACTACTCAGTGAGCATGCTAGCCAGTGGTGTGCACACTGTAAGTCCTGCTAGTCAGACAACATGCAAAATTAGTAAGGCAGTGGACAGCACACTCACCTGCTCCCTGGTGTCCCATACAGCTTGCTGTACTGTGGAAGGAGGCTGTCCAGCAGGGCCTGGTTCTCCTCAAGGCTGAAGGCTGGGGCTCTCTCCACAGTACGTGCCATTGCAGTAGCCAGAGGATGCAGATACAGCAGCAGTGTTGGTGACAGATGTCGTCCTGGAGCATGTAGTGCAGGCAAGTGAGCTCTCAGGGGAACAGCCAGCATTATATGTGTGCTGCAGAGGCAGATACTGTCCCATGTGTCCAAAGTGATAGGTCCAAGTCGTTTGCACCTTCTGAATCTGACCAATCCATGGAATAGCACCACTAATACACGCCCACAGCATCCTTCAAAATCCAAGTTCATGACACCCATGATTTTGCAACACTGTTGTGGCTCGCCAACTGAATTCACTTCATCAGACTCGTTGAAGCTCGAATACGCGTCCGTTGCCATGCCAGGCCCCAGCCAACGCCTGCGCACCGTTCGGTCCATTGCTGTACAACGCATACCCGCTCACAACAGATGCAATGGACCGGCCGGGCACACCGATCGGTCCATTGCTGTACAACGCGTACCCGCTCACAACAGATGCAATGGACCGGCCGGGCACACCGATCGGTCCATTGCTGTACAACGCGTACGCGCTCACAACAGATGCAATGGACCGGCCGGGCACACCGATCGGTCCATTGCTGTACAACGCGTACCCGCTCACAACAGATGCAATGGACCGGCCGGGCACACCGATCGGTCCATTGCTGTACAACGCGTACCCGCTCCCAACAGATGCAATGGGCCGTGCGGGCACACCGATCGGTCCATTGCTGTACAACGCGTACCTGTACAGGTCAGTCGCATATGTCACCATGCTTGTCACTGGTGAACATATGCCAGCCACATATACCTGCCAGAGACCCAGGGGCACACCTACAACACCACACCCAGTCCACACTGTTTCCTAAGGCATGTAAGGCTGCATTACCTTTTCTGTGTATGGGGGTTAACATGTGGTTTCTGTGGTGGCACTTGTGGGCAGCCACACCCAGGCTGTGCATGTGTTCATGGGGACAGAGTCCTTTGTGTGTTGTGCACATGACCACTGTGATGTGCAACAGTTAATTTCGGAGCATGTGGCATGGTCACATTTCCAGGTTGTGTATGTGTATGACATGTCACATACCCCCAGGGTCCCATGGGGGAAGGCATGTATGTCACAGGGTGACCCATTGCCACAATAGTGATGTCCCTCCACAGTCTGTGTGCATGTTGTGTTTCCGATGTCTCTGATTCCATGTGCACGATGGGAGACTGTCTCCACATCAACGTTGTTTGTGCATGGACTTTGATGTTGTGCGTCACTGGTGTCCATGTCTGTCCTGCGGAGGCGACAGGGGCCACTACCTGTGGGAGTCATGTTTGTTTTTCTGACGTGTACATGATACGCCATGTCATGCCAGTGTCCATGTGGCAAGACAGGGTCACTGGGAATCTACCTGTCAATGAGCTGTGATGCCTGTGGTGCATCTGTCCAGACATGTCACTGTGGTGTGTGTGTGGAACGTCACAGCAGTAAATGGGTACTGTGACACAGCCTAATGGTTTCCCATAGCACAACCTGGAACCTGTTGTCCACACATGTTGTACTGAGAAGTTAGATGATGGCCATGTAGGTGCGAGTTATGTCTGAACAGAACGGCACACACATCAAGTACGTGTGTCTCGTAATGATGTATCATGTGAAATTGAGTATGGTGAATGGCACATATGTGGGGTGACTGACAATCTTTCTTTCTTCAACCTATGCACTGCAGGGCTCCAGCTGTCCATAGACCATTCCCTGACCTGGCAACGATGGTGGAACGTTACAGCATCTGACGGTACCGCTTCACCAGGCAGCTGATTGAGGATTTGGCAGTGCGCTTGGCACCATATTTGCAACCTGGCCGGCCGTACCCTACGGCGCTGACCCCCAAGGTGAAGGTAATGGCAGCCCTACACTTCTTTGCCACCGGTACCTTTCAACACACTGTGGCGACTGCCGGTGGGATGTCACAGACTATGTTCAGCCGTGTGCTACGCGATGTTTTGGAGGCAATGTTGAGATGCCTGAACCAGTACATCTATTTCCCTACACGTCAACAACTCACTGACGTCAAGAGTGACTTCTATGCCCTGGGGAGGATGCCACATGTCATTGGCTCCGTTGATGGACACATGTGGCTTTGGTACCACCACAGGCACATGAGCAGGCATACCGGAACCAGAAACATTACCATTCGATCAATGCTCTGGTGGTATGTCTTGCAGATATGAGCATCACACATGTGTGTGCCCGTTTCCCTGGTTCAGCACACAATGCCTACGTGATGAGGAGTAGTCGCATCCCGAGGATGATGGCACAGATGCAGAACCAGTGTGCCTGGCTTGTCGGTGTGTACTGACTTTGTACCATTGTGTGTGTTCTGCTCTGTAGTATTCCGCCCACTTTTCCAACTCAGCTAATGTGCAATTGTCTGTCTGTAGGTGACTCCGGATACCCCGACATGCCGTGGTTGCTGACACCCCTCAGGAACCCTGTGACACCAGCCCAGATGCGCTACAATGAGGCACATGTTCGGACCAGGAGAGTGATCTAGCGGACATTTGGTCTCCTGAAGAGCCGCTTCCGCTGCCTGGACAAGACAGGAGGGGCCCTCCCATATGCCCCAGCAAAGGTGTGCAAGATTGTCATCGTCTGCTGCATGCTACACAACCTGGCAGTGCGGAAGGAGTTGCCTCTCATCCTGGATGACGATGACCAACGTCCGCCACCTGTGGAGGATCCTGGCCTGGACCACGATGCCAGTGATGATGATGGTGATGTCCGCACACAGCTCATCACCATCTTCTTCAGCTGAATGTGAGTATCCAGGGAGATGTAATGCGAATGATGTGAGTTTGCATGATATGTGTGGGTGGTGCTCTGGTGCTGTTTGAGTGTGGCCATGTGCTACTTGACTGGATGCGTGCAGCAATGTGTCCTTACAGGTAGTCTGTACTCCCCAACAGTTTTGACATGCTAACTTGGTTTTGTGTAGTTGTCTTGTGACATGTATTGGGCATGAGTATTGCAGTTCTGTCCTGTTCTTCAGTGGTTTTAACTGTGTGTCATGTCTGTCCTTCACAGGGTGCTTACTGAGTACTTTGGTCAACTTGGATCCCCCGACACCATGATTCAGCTTTCAGGGTGGCAGCAGTAGTTTCCCTACAGGTGATGTGCCACACACCCCTGGACTTCATATGTTCTGCACTTGTTCACTGTGTGGCCACTGCCACGTGGGTAAACCTTGCATTTGTAGTGGAAACAACATGTTGCAAATGTGTAATAAACCCGTGCTTCACTTTGGGATGTGCGTTGTCTGTGGTCACACATCTGACTGACATTTGCTTACTGCACCTGTGGGCTAGTTGACACAGACTCTGAACAGGTGTGGTGTGTGTGCATTCCACAGTATTTCCTGGCAACATCACTGTAGGCGATGAGTCCGTTGGCCCTGGTGTCTCTGTGTTGTGTAGCCCTAGTGGTGTGTCTCCCTCATATGTGTCACGTCACCATGACTCACATGACGGTGTTGTACTTGCTGTAGCAGTTAGCATACACAGTGTAATTTAGCAGATCATCATCACCATAACAGTATCCACATTTGAATAACAACAGAGGCAAGTATGGTGTACTAGTGATTTTATTTACAGAAATGTGTGTGTGTATAGTGCACAGGATGGTGGGTGCTGTACATTGGGATTGTGATCCAAAGTTCCCAGATGAGTTGCAAGTCTTGGTAGCAGAACTGTCCTGAGTGAAGTCCACAGTCATATGATACATTAGTCCAACTTGAACTCCCCATGTCATGTGGGAGAGTTGTGTTTCATTCAACAGGGTGAAAATTTTGCACACAAAGGAGAATTTCCGGAACAGGTGTTGGCTTCCTGGGGGATGTACGTGGCCATCAACCTCTCAGTTTTCCTTCCTCGGACGACCCCTCTTCTTTGGGGGACCCTCACGTGCAGGCTGCTGTGGTGCAGGGGAGTCTCCGCCAGAGTCCTCCCCCTCCCTGTGGCGGTGTCAGTTGTTGCAGCACAAGACGTTGTGGGCACACAGGGAGGTGTGGCCATGTTGGTGCTAATCTGGCGGAAGCATGTCAATATGTCCCTATGCACCACTGTGAGTTCTTGCAATGTGTCCCACTTGGACTCCATGCGAGACATGTGTGTCTCCACATGGGACATGTGGGAGTCCAAGCGGGCATGATGGGCAGCCTGCTGCTGTTGTATGTCCTTGAGGATCCCCTCTACCTGTCTGACCTCTCCGGTGCTATTCTGGTACGCATCAGCGATGCGTGCCAGTTGTGGGTCATCATGCAGTCCAGACCCCTCTGCAAGCAGCGACCTATGTCTACCACCCCTCCCACCACCCCTGGCGACACGTGCAGGACCTGCGGTGGCACGCACAGGTGACCCGAGGCCCCCTTGGGGGTTGTTGGTGGTGTTGTTGTCCGTTGCTCCACGGTGGGCCTGGGGCCCTGTGCTGTTGTCATCAGTGGTCCTTGGTCTGTCCGTGTCGGAGGGGGTGGTCTGTGTGTTGGCAGTTGTTGGAGGGGTGGGTGCAGGGGGTGCAGATGTTGGTCCTGCTGGTGCTGCATGATGACTCACACCAGAGGTGCCAGGTAGGTCTTCGCCATCCGAGGAGGGCAGAAGCTTTTCCACACCAGTGAGCTCAGTGTCCCCCAGAGCCTGGGACAGGGACTCCTCCTCACCTGCTGCTGTGTCCCCATCATCATCACCTGTATTTGGAAGAGACACACATTGTATGTTATGTTTCTACAGGCATCAATGGTTCACACACCTGACAGTTGTGACTGTACCTCTGGATGCAGGCATGTACATTGCATTGTCCTAAGTTGTCACAGTAAGAGGTTGATATTGGTGTAGCACATTGTCCTGCATACCTGGGGCATTTCAATGTGAATGTTGAGGTGTGTGCATGGCCAGCATTGGTTGCATTTGGTGGACATCCGGCCATCCTTCTCCACCTAGCCCAGTTATCCCACCATGAAGCATGCCACCCTTGCAGTGGGTTCATGTTGACTCTCAGGATGTCATTCAGTGGTGTCTTGCTGTTCGTTGTTGCACAGTTCCCAGCAGGGCCTTGTGCACCCCACAGCAGTACCCAGTGTCAGCCATCTTGTCAGTCCTTATCCACTCCCTGTGATGTGAGCATGGTTCAGAGTGGTGTTGATGGGCCAATTGTGAGGGTGAGCAATATCTGTGACTACAACTCCCATCATGCTATTGCCTACACCCCCTTCCCAGCATGCCCGTACTTCCTTCCTTTTGACTCTGCTTCCTGTGGGGTAGTGTGCCTGTGCTGACAGGAAGGCTGACAGTGTTGTCCTTGCGTTTGTTTGGCTACAAGTCCCAAGAGTGTCCCTGTGCTTCACACAGCATTACCCAGGTTGGTGGTTCTTTGTGGGATCTTCATTTGGTGTGTGAGGCATTGCATTCTCCCAGGTGGGTTATGTGGAGTTTGTGTTGAGGGGGTGTGTGAGGAGAGCTGCTTGTAACTATGGTCAGTGCTGTCAGTCCTCCTTCCCACCCAGCCAGATATCCCACCATGCAACGTGCTTGCATTGCAGGGAGTGCAAGTTGGCTTTCAGGATGTCAGGCAGTGGTGTTCTGCTGTTTGTTGGTGCACAGTTCCCAGCAGGGCCTTGTGCTCCCCACAGCAGTACCCAGTGTCAGCCATCTTGTCAGTCCTTATCCACTCCCTGTGATGTGAGCATGGTTCAGAGTGGTGTTGATGGGCCAACTGTGAGGGTGAGCAATATCTGTGACTACAACTCCCATCATGCTATTGCCTACACCCCCTTCCCAGCATGCCCGTACTTCCTTCCTTTTGACTCTGCTTCCCTGTGGGGTAGTGTGCCTGTGCTGACAGGAAGGCTGACAGTGTTGTCCTTGCGTTTGTTTGGCTACAAGTCCCAAGAGTGTCCCTGTGCTTCACACAGCATTACCCAGGGTGGTGGTTCTTTGTGGGATCTTCATTTGGTGTGTGAGGCATTGCATTCTCCCAGGTGGGTTATGTGGAGTTTGTGTTGAGGGGGTGTGTGAGGAGAGCTGCTTGTAACTATGGTCAGTGCTGTCAGTCCTCCTTCCCACCCAGCCAGATATCCCACCATGCAACGTGCTTGCATTGCAGGGAGTGCAAGTTGGCTTTCAGGATGTCAGGCAGTGGTGTTCTGCTGTTTGTTGGTGCACAGTTCCCAGCAGGGCCTTGTGCTCCCCACAGCAGTACCCAGTGTCAGCCATCTTGTCAGTCCTTATCCACTCCCTGTGATGTGAGCATGGTTCAGAGTGGGTTGATGGGCCAATTGTGTGGGTGAGCAATATCTGTGACTACAACTCCCATCATGCTATTGCCTACACCCCCCTTCCCAGCATGCCCATACTTCCTTCCTTTTGAGTGGACTTCACTGTGTGTGAGTGTGACAGCAATGGCAAGATGGCTGACAGTGTGGTCCTGTTGTTTGTTGGTGCACAGTTCCCAGCAGGGCCTTGTGCTCCGCACAGCAGTACCCAGTGTCAGCCCTATTGTCAGTCCTTTTCCACTCCCTGTGTTGTGAGCATGGTTCAGAGTGGTGTTGATGGTCCAAATGTGAGGCTGCCCATTATCTGTTACTACGAGTCCCATCATGCTCTTGGCTACACTGACTTCACCAGCATACACAGGATTCCTTCCTTTCTGTGAGCTTCCCTGTGAGGTGGTGTTCTAGTGGTGGCTAAATATCTGACAGTGTTTGTTGGTTAGATTTGTGCCACTGCCTAGCTCTATTTGGTATTGGGTTTGTACATGTCATGACACAGTTACATATCACTATGACATGGCATGTATTGTGTTTATCTGACTAACATACACATCTTGGGATGATTATCTTTTGGTTGCTGTTGATTTGCTAGGGGTGCATGGTTTGACTATCCCCTTGACAGTGATGTGTGTGTATTGGCACACAATATTGTGTATATTAGTTGTGTACTCACCAGGCTCTGGGATGTTTGTTAGTCCATATACGCTCACTGGTGGTAGGATGGCCCGCACCTTCTCCTCCCAGGGCCTGAGGTATACTGGTTTGGCAGGAGGGCCACTGCCGGTGTGCTGACTCAGGAGGTAATCCTTCTTCAGTAGGTCCCTGACCCTCCTGCGCACATCATACCACCTGTTCTGGATGTCTTCCTTTGTGCGCAAACATGGTGATTGTGCGTTGACCCTGTCGACGATCCTCGCCCACATCTTGGTTTTCTGCGCCATGGGGGTCTGTTGGACCAATGTGCCAAACAACTGTGGCACTACCCTCAGGATCTCGTCTACCATGACTTCCAATTCACTATCTAGGAACTTTGGATTCTTCTTTAGGGGCATGGTGATGGGTGGTGCTGGTGATTAATGTGTGTGTGTGTGCAAGTGAGGGTGTGCGAGTGTAGGTTTTGCTGGGTGTGTGTGAGGGTGCTATTTGTTGAGGTGCTAATGGTGTGTGGCTTTTGTGTTGGATGAGCTGTGTGTGTGTCTGTGTTTGCTGTCTGATGGTATTCTGTGCTGGCAGGTCAGTGGAATTTGCAAAGGATCATGGTAGGGATTTGTGGCCTTTATGTAGGTGGAGTTGGGGGTGTGTCCCTGTTCCATTTTTTTCACCCCCTGTATTTATTGGCTTTGTCATTGCTTGTTTGGCCCTCTTTTTTTGTATTTTTTCATTTGTAATTATTGTGCATGTAGGAGTCGTTCTTCTGACCGAGTAGGACATTGCAGTTGTCTCGTGCGCGCCCTCCGAGTCGTTCCCGCTGTGTTTCAGCCTCAGTTTCATATGCGGCGTACGCGTTGGTCGCGGAGTATTGTGTTTGTTCGGCTGGCTTTTGTATGCGTGTCAGTCGTACGGCTTGGGCTCCGTGCGAATCGGTCTGATTTTGCACCCATTGCATCGTACTGCGTGGGTCGGAGTTCGCGGGTACGTTTCGTTCGGGTTGATTCCTGGTGCGTGTCGGTCGGTTCTATTCGTGTGGTTTACCGGCCGGATAGCTTGTTTCCGTCCGGGTCGGTCGTTCGCCTTGAGTTCCATACGAGTCGGTCGTGATTCACATGCATTTCATCGTACTTCCCAGGTCGGGCAACGCCGGTACGTGTCGGTCGGACTATATACCCGTACCGAGTCGGTCGGGTGGTTTTCCGGCTCGAATCGGATTCGGCCCCTGAGTCTAGACAAAAGAGAGACAGAGGGGATATATACTTATGTAAAGGGGTGGGCAGAACTCATAGAGTTTTACTCCGCAAAATTCCGCAGAGTTCCATGAAAACTCCAGAAGGTTCCGCTGAGTTCCATGAGCGGGCGGAATTGGCACCTTGTGCTGATTTTTTGTGCCAAGAGCTTGTTTAGCGCGTACAGCACCACGCGGCGCACTGAGGGCGCTGTTTCTTTGCTGCTGTCCAAGTAGATTTTCACCTCGAACGGTCATGCCTGCCCACAAATTTAGTAATGTCTGCTGCTCCAATGGCAATGGAACTGTATGGCATCTTTTCAATTTCTGGTTTTATTTATTTTTTTAAATCCCAGAGTGGGATTAAATTCCAGAGTGGGATTTTCTATTAAAAAAAAAGCAATGACCCTCTTGTCTTGGGAGTTTTTTCCCATAGTATGGTGGTTACTAAAAATGTTTTCACTTTCACTTATTGCCACATTTTCGATGGAGGTAAGACAGTGCTTAATTTGTAAAAAAAATTAAGTGCCAGGGCCCTTCTCAGAAGGCTACTGCAGCATGTACTAGCCATACCCTGCCAGCTCTGCCAATGGTAGTACCAACATAACACCTAACCATCGCACTTCTAAAAGTGTGACAATCCAGACTATTTCAGGCAACACACAGCTATAATAATGGCATGAGAGAGTAGTATTAGTAATTTCTAATGTATTGACTTAATAAACAATGTTGTTGTGCTCATCTCAAAATTTTAAAAAGACAGCACCACCATGTGGTGGACTGTCACTAGAGCCCTGTGTTGACAATTAAGTGCCGGTGCTCAGCACCGGAAACCACCGGCACAAATTAAGCACTGAGGTAAGAGAAAGTAAAAACTTGCCAGTTGTTGGCCCACTCCAAATAGGGTGGGCAGACAAATGGGAAACCGTAGCGGAATTTACTCTGTCAGGCAGTTGGAGGTCAATGTCAGCAGCAGAGATGGAGTATTCCTCGCCGCAGACGGACTGAAAGTCCACCCAACTTTAAATGAGGCAGGTGAACATTCAGTATGGTGGAAAGAGTACCCCGTTGCCATTACAACTCTTTTCTGGTGCATTATAAATAAGGCTCGCTGTTTTCCATTTTTACTGATTTTTACAGATAAATACAGACAGAAACATGTATTTTCTTGTCTGGATTTATTTTTAAATGTGGATAAAAACGGAAATTGGGTTGGTTTTTCACTACTTCTAAATATTGTCTGCCATGACTGCCAGGCCAATAGCTGTGTGGATTAATAGGTAAGGGGGTTAAAAAGAAAGGACTTTTAGTAAAGAGGCTTTAACAGCGGTAGTTATGCACAAGGTTGATACTGAAATGTGCATATTTTCTTATAAGTGCATTGATTTATCTTCTGCGGGTGCAGTATGAAACCTAATAGAAACCTAGTAGGCATTCAAGCATGAGTGCATATTTACCAGTTAAATAAATGTGGAAAGATGCTAATTTCAGCTTAATTATTCCACAAAACCCCAGATAAAATTAGCAAAAAATAAATATGGATAAATACAGACGGAAATATAAAAAAAAAATACCATTAAACAGGGAGCCCTAATTATAAATGAGGTCCTTATTCTGTATTTGGATTGAAGATTGATTGAGTCTTCACACATTCTTCATCGGATTGATGGTGCAGAGACAGAATATCGACACCGAAATATCGAATTGCATGAATATCGAGTCAAGAATATCGATGGTGTAAAATATCAAGGTAAGTTTTTTCGTTGTTAAAAATATCGATTTTTGTGTAATGTAGAAATAGTGATTTTGTAAATATCGATGGCAAATATATAGTTGTAAATAATATCGATTTTTTTTGTTTTTGTTTTTGTTTAATGTTGTATTTGTTTTTTATTAATTTGGTATTAGTTATTTTATATTTTTTTTATGTATTTTGTTTATGTTAAAATGTTTGGGGTCCATTACGATGGCGGGCAGGCAAAGTCCGCCCGCCATCGCAACGGAGAAAGGGACCACCCGCCACATGTGCGGCGGTCCCGCGATTCGAATTAGGATGCGCCCGCCACACTGGTGGGCGCATCCTGCATTTCTCACATTGCGGCGGGCGGTGCTTTCAGCAGCACCCACCGCAATGTAAAAAAGGCATGTTGCGCATATGCATGCACAACGTGACAGGCACCGCGTGGTGCCTGCCACCTTGTGTATGCAAATGCAGGGGGGTACCATAGGTACCCCCCATGTGCACCCCCCACCCCCCACCTTCTTGGGGGCCCGCAAAAGGCCCCCTAAACTGGAACCCGCATGGTTTTCCATGGCGGAGTCTCCGCCATGGAAAGCCCTGCACCGCCGCACGTCATAATATGGATGGCGGTGTCTTGTAGACACTGCCACCATATTTGTGCCCTTTTCCTCCCAGTCGCCTGTACGACCGGCGGAACACTGGTGGACGGTCTTTCCGTCCGCCGGCGTCCCCACCGCCATCGTGATTTGGCTGGGGGTAAATGGTAGGCGGGCGGTGGGAAATAGCGGGCGGATCGCCACCGCCATACGGGCGGTGGCGATCCACCCGCTATTGTAATGACCCCCTTTGTTTTTAATGTTTTTTAATTAATGTTTAGGAGGGGGATGTTGGGTTTATAGGAGATAAGGGTGGAGAGTAATTTAAAAATATTTATTTAAAATGTTTTATTTTTGTTTTATTTTATGTAAAAATTTAGTAGTGAGATGTTGGGTTTATAGGGGATGAGGGTGGGGAGTAATTTAAGAATGTTGTTTAAAGATAAATTTGTATTAATTGATTTTTTAAATATATAAATATTTTTTTAAAAGCAAATGTTAGTTTAAATTTGTAAAAATGTTGAATTTTTTGGGTGTTAATATTTTGATGTAAATTGTGTGAAATATTTTAGAAATATATTTTTTAATAATTTAAAATATATATATATATTTGATTAGTTTATTTTAAAATATAATTGAAAAAATATTTTATTTTTTTCGAATTATTTTTACTTTAGAAAAAGTAAAAAATTGGATAATTTAGAATTTTTAAATATTTAATTTTTTTGTAATTTAGAATTTAATATTTATATTTTTTATTTTTGTGAGAAGGGGTGTCTCAAAGTTTTAATTATAATTCTTAAAATAAATATAATTTTAGATAATTTATTTTTTCAAATTTTATTATTTTAAGTTTTTTGTGACAAATTTTATAAAGAATTGTGTTAAATTTGTAATTTTGTAAAAGAAATGTAAATTAAAAATATTGTGGGTTTACAATTTATTTATTTTTCTATATTTGTAATTTTTTTATCAAGTTTTTATTTTTTGGGGAATTAGGAATACGAAATTATTTTGGGTTTATTATCCAGCCCTTTCCATGAGTTTAGTCGGTTTTGCAGTTGGAATAGTGATGTATTATGGTTTATTATCCAGCACTTTCCCTGAGTTTAGTTGGTTTTGGAGTTGGAATAGTAATTTATTATGGTTAATAATCCAGCACTTTCCCTGAGTTTAGTTGGTTTTAGAGTTGGAATAGTATTTTTTTCGGGTTTATTATCCAGCACTTTCCCTGAGTTCAGTTGGATTTGGAGTTAGGAATAGTCATTTTTTATTGTTTATTATGTATTTGTTTTAGAGTTTATATGTACATTGAAATAAGAAAGCAGACATATACTAGTTTTTATTGTAAACATATTTATTTGCAAACACATATGTTTGTTTTTTGGTTCACAATTAAATTGTTTTCATTTGGTTTTGTTACACAATTGTTCACAATATTAAAAACATGATTCAGAAATGTTGATGTTATTCAGAATTTATTATAAAGTATAATATATTTTTAACATACATGTAAAATTGAAAAATTAAAAATATATTTTTACATACACAACACAGTTTTAATTTTTTTTACTTTTTTTGAAGTATAGTCATGTAATAGTAAAGCAAATATATTTTTAGTTCTTTAATTATAAACAGTTTTATTTTTATTGTTTATCATTTTTTATGACATAAAGTAAACAATTGTATACATTTCTTTTTACATTTTTTTAATACATTTTATGTAACTTTAAGGCCCATTACGATACCCGGCGTAAAAAAATCCGCCAGGCATGAAAGCGGCAAAAATCCGCCCGCACACACCGTCTGAACACCGACCACGCCATTACGATGACACAAACCGAAAACCGCCATCGGCGGAAAAATCACACAAGATACCGCCCGCCCTCGTCCGAGTCGGAGTCAAACCGCCCGCCACGGACGGAAACACGCACGACAACACAAAACCGCCCGCCCTCACGGCCGACACACCGCACGTGAAATTACGATCGCATCGCCATGAGCGCGGGTAAACCACAAAAATACCGCCCGCCAGCGCAAACAACGCCGATGAGAATTGACACGGCAGAAGCCATGGCGCCCACGTCCCTGCACAGAAAACATCCGCTGACAAAAACAATCGCACATAACATGGCCAACAAGTCCACACAGCAAGGCACGCACAAATACACAAGCACAGTACACATCCCGAAAACACCCCCCCTGGACAAACAAAAAATACAAAGGCCAGAACACCAGACACAACACACCTGAAAACAACAGACCATGAGGACACACCCACTTAGGTAAGTACAAAAGCAGCACTCCCACAGACCACAACCCCTTGCAACATTGCAAACCAGAGAGGAGAGGAGAGGACACAGTGACACAGCAAGGACAGCAGCACACCACAGAAACGCACACATCACAACCACCACCACCACCAAACACCGGCACCACAAACCCCCTGCACATTACACAACACACACCGCACCAGCACCACAAACACCATGGCACCACAAAGAATGCCCAAGTTCACGCCCATTGAGCTGACGGTCATGGTCGACGAGATTATCAAGGTGCACCCACAAATCTATGGGAACCTGGTCCAGCGTTTACCACTAGCCACCAGAAAGAGAATGTGGAACCGGATCGTAGACCAGGTCAATGCAGTCGGGACCCTGCCCAGGAACAGAGTTGAAATAAACAAACGGTGGAATGACGTCAAGAGCCTGGTCAAGAAGAAGGAGAGCAAGAACAGAGAGCTGGCTGCCGTCACTGGCGGAGGGAATCCCGCGCTCTTCAAGACCTTCAAAGCGTGGGAGGAGAAGGTGCGAGTCATTATACATCCGGAGATCCTCGCCGGATTAGCAGGGGGAGTGGAGGCTGGTAAGTACAAACTAATGTATACCAGCACACCGCTATGTACTCACATGCACTACCACCATGCCACAGCTCCCAGGGACAAACACCCCCATGTCCAGCACACAATACACAACACATCACACACACATGCAACAGACACCACCACACACAGCCCAAACCTAACAACTGTAAGATACGTGGGGGCATGTGTACACTCAGCCAGCCACGTAACCACCAACAGGTCCCCAAGTATGCCAGAAGCGCCACAACGAGCACCCACCACACCCATGTGTCCGCCATAGCTGCACTAACCGACAAGTAACAGGTAAGTGGCAGGAACACAAAGTGCAGTGGGTGGGAGGGTGGACAGCTCAAGCACAACACACACCAGGCCCCTAGTCCCACAGCACAGCAAGGAGGAGCATCCCCCACACCCCACAGCCACGTGTCAGCCACCGCAGTGCACACCGACAGCCGAAAGGTAGACATCACGGTCCACAACAATCGGTGTCAGTGGGTGTCCAGCCATCACCACGACCCACAACACCGCCCCCACCCCCCACAGACCTGCAACATGGAGCACCCCCGCTTAGAACCATGTGGCATCCAGTACAGTGCACGCCCGAACAACCTGCAGGTGGGAAACTGGACAGGGCTGGATTACTGGAGGCATGAGGACCGTAACACGACCAACACATGGGACATGTCACGTAGCAGACGAACACGCAGCACCGCCCACTGTCACGAACAAGTGAACAATGTGCACACGGACTTGAACCACAGACTCACACCCCACATGACCCATCACAGACACAGCAACACCCAAGGAGCCACGTCTGCATGCACAAGCCACACTGAATATAGTACCACACGGCAGCCACTGTGCAACCCATCACACACAACCGAAACACCATTGAAGTCCTGTCCATGTAGCCCCTACTGCCTGTCAACCACACACCCCACAACTACGCCTATGTAAGACAAACAACACTAGACGCAACAGAGCGGAACAACATAAATGCACACGAACACCACTGAACCCATCAAACACACAGACACACCATGCACATACAACATACCATCCATCCCATCCGTCAGCCCCAGTCTCATGAAAGGCATGTCATCTGCACAGCTGCCACACATACAGCAGTCACGCTAAGAGACATGCCCATGACCAACCATGTGCCAGAAGTCAATGAAGCGCACGCCACACTGTGAGCAACAACACACAACATGGGCCACACCCCCCGAGCACTGCAGTGATGCACATGGCACAGGGCAGCACGCACACCAAGGAGATGGGACAACTGCAATACGTCGGGTGGCACACAACCATCACTCACTCATAACGATGCGTCCAATGCCATGTCCAGTAATCACAACAGACAGCAAATATGCAGGGCATGTCAGGCATGCACACACCTCAGACCATGCACTGTCATGCTGCCACAACACATGTCACGTTCGGCACCCATGGCTCACAGCATGTACCCCAAAAGCATATTCCATCCCAAATGCGATTCTGGGGCATGCCCCCATGTTGCCATATGCGTTCCTAAGCGTCCCATTTGACCCCCAAAAGCATATTCCATCCCAAATGCGTTTCCGGGGCATGCCCCCCCATGTTGCCATATGCGTTCCTAAGCGTCCCATTTGAACCCCAAAAGCATATTCCATCCCAAATGCGTTTCCGGGGCATGCCCCCCATGTTGCCATATGCGTTCCTAAGCGTCCCATTTGACCCCCAAAAGCATATTCCAACCCAAATGCGTTTCCGGGGCATGCCCCCCATGTTGCCATATGCGTTCCTAAGCGTCACATTTGAACACCAAAAGCAAAGTACAAACCAGACCCAGGATGGGCCAGGAGCCCGCATACACCAGAGTCACAATAAGTAGGGGCACAGCAACACACCCATCGGCATGGCCAATCCGTCCCATGCCACATGTGCACAGCACACAGTCCCATTGCCAAGCACACACAACTACAAATGGTACAGCCACACACACGCCTCCGGGAAACCCATGTACGAGATTGCACGAACTGTTAATGTCAGACGACAAATACATACTTCGCCAGGTGCAACACAATAACAAATCTCATTCTCTCCACAGGTGACGAACTGCTGGATGCTGGGGATGGAGACAGCAGCCAGCACAGCCAGCCTACAAGCCCCCAACGAGGACACACGGATGTGGAGGATCTGTCCACCTCTTCGGACACGGACCACCAAGCAGGCCCATCTGGTGTGGCAGGGCCCAGCCGCTCCCCAGGACCCCTCCTACCCACCAACCCATCATCCAGGGCTGCTGAACATTCCCAGCCCCCTGCTGCCACAGTCATTGCGGCCACACCCACGGTCATTGCGGCCACACCCACGGTCATTGCGGCCACACCTACGGTCATTGCGGCCACTACCACTGCCGCAACCGCCACCACGTCTTCGCTGGCCACAGCCCCAGCGCAGGTGGTGGCCCGGCCGACTGGATCCACCCTGGGAGCCAGGACAAGGACCGTGGTGAGCAATGTGGCTAGTGGGCAGGACGGTGGCAGCAGGACTGGTAGGAGGAGCAGGGTCAGGGAAACGCCAGTCTCCCCTGGGAGCCATGCCCTGCCTCAAATGGCCAGAGTCCTTGGGGCCTATGAAGAGGCCCAAGGACAATGGGCCAGGTCTGCTACAGACACGCGTGAGGTGCTGGGGGTGCTGAGGTCCATGGACGCCCGTATGGGCCAACTCGTGGACCTCATGGGCCAGCTGGTGGTGGCGGTGAGGTCACATCCAGGGCCAGCAGCTCCCCCTCCGCCACCACCTGCCGGGGTGCAGGGTGGAGCAGCAGTGTCCAGTTCCCCTGCGTCCACGGCCAGTGAGCACACCTCAACCACCAGCAGGTCGCAAGCAGGCACCCCCCCTCGCAAACGTGGAAGGGGCTGTCCGAAGTGGAAACCGATCTCCCGGGAGGACTTCGCACGCTCCAAACGCAAGTGAGGCAGCCAGCCAGCCTTCCTTGACCACCCACTGCATTGACTTGGACTATGATCCCACTCCACACAGCCATCTGGATGGCATGTGTGTGTTGGACTATGGACATAGAACCAGTGGGTACACCCTGAGCATCTCGCAGCCATGACCGACAGCTCATTGTCACTGCACGCACCACTTTTGTCATCACCTTACACACAATCACATGTCACTGTTTGAAATAAATGCACCTTTTCCACAAACTGCTGTCTGTGCCCTGTGTTTTAATTGTACGGAATACAACGGCCACCTTGAGCGGAACGGCACCTGATGCGTGGCATGGCAATGGAACCGGAGGGCCTGTAGGGACCTAGGGGTGGGAGACAGAACAGGAGCACATTCAATGAGTGTGTCACACACCCATCACACAGTACATGTCAACAACTACAAGCAATGTACACACATCGCACAGAGCAATAGGGCACAATGCCACAGCCACCATCAGTGGCATACTAACCTGGGCATGGAGTGTTGACACACAGCACGCAGTGAACAAAAGGCAACCCTGACACAGCACACACACACCTGCACAAATACAGACACATCAGCCGTCGTACATGGACACTCACCGTCAAGTGAAGTAGCGGGCGATGAGCTGCTGGCGCACATTCACAGCTTCATCCTCTCCGCTGTCCTCCTCACTCGAGCTGTCCTGGTCTGCGGGCTGGGGCCCTGGTTGATCTCCGTCATCCACGATGAGGGGGATCTGCTTCCGAATGGCCAGATTGTGCAGCATGCAGCACGCCACCACTATCTGGCACACCTTCTGTGGGGAGTACGCCAGCGCACCCCCGGTGCGGTCCAGGCACCTGAACCTGGACTTGAGGAGGCCAAAGGTACGCTCGACCACACGTCTGGTCCTCCCATGTGCCTCATTGTAGCGATCGTCTGCTGGGGTGCGAGGATTCCTCAATGGACTGAGCAGCCATGCCCCATTCGGGTACGCAGAGTCACCTGGGTGTGAGGGACACAGAGAACCGTTGCTATTCCAACTGGACAGGGGACAGCATCGCACAGCCAGCACGCTACACCACTCCACATACTCACCGACAATACAGCCACGATCCTGTTGCAGATTGGACATCAGTCGTGGAAAGATGCTGTTGCGCATTATGTGTGCGTCATGGGCCGAGCCTGGGAACTTTGCACACACGTGGGTTATCACCATGTCCGCAAGGCACACCACTTGCACATTCAGGGAGTGCGTGTGCTTCCTGTTGCGGTACAGGTGCTCAGTGGCCTGTGGTGGAACAAGGCCAACATGTGTGCAATCAATGGCACCAACAACGTGTGGGATCCTGCCAAGGGCATAGAATGCACCCTTCACTGCCGCCAATTCACGAGCCCTGGGGAATCTGATGTACCTGTTTCGGTACAGCATCATGGCTGCCAGTACATCCCTCAGCACCTTGCTGAACATGGGCTGGGACATCCCTCCTCCACTGCCCACTGTGTGCTGGAATGACCCAGTGGCGAAGAAATGCATGGCGGCCATCACCTTAGCCGTGGGGGTGAATGCTGTCGGATACACCCTGCGGGGACGGAGATGGGGTTCCAACATGGCACACAGTCGATGCAGGGTTGGCCTGTCCAGCCGAAACTTCCTTATGACCTCAGTATCTTCCATGTCCGCCAGCAATTGGTATGGGCGGTCAATGTTCGGTCTCCGCCTAGGGAAGATGGCAGTGGACACATGTCAAAGCAACACAACACATAGCAATTTTGCATTCACATCACTGACATGACTGAGCAAGCACATGAGTCACAGCCCAGCTGTCAAGCAGGGACGGCACGGCAACATGAATGTCTGCTGAGCATGGCACTGCTTCCGAAGCTGGATGAGTAGGGCACACGACGACGACGATGTGGGCACAGGCTGAGCGGCCAAAACAAGTGGGACCTGTGGCACGAGGGGATATGAGACAGTAGTAGGTGTCAGCACTGCACCCTATGTACAGCACTGTACGGATCACACCTCCCGAAACATTGACAGGTGTCCACATTGACAGCCCCATGCCAAGACGGCTGTGTGCTTGCAGTCACATGTCACAGGTGAGAGGTTACATTGCACGTGCCAGGTGGCAGACGTACATAGTGGGAGCTGGCATGTGTGTGCATGTGTCTCCTGTTCAGGATCCACCAGATGGGCGCTGACTCTGTACTGACCATT
The DNA here is from genome assembly GCA_963921515.1 of Calotriton arnoldi. Lineage (NCBI taxonomy): Eukaryota > Metazoa > Chordata > Amphibia > Caudata > Salamandridae > Calotriton > Calotriton arnoldi. The sequence continues at coordinate 72,891 of CAWUFW010015919.1, forward strand.
GGACACAGCATGTTCCGTGGAAGGCTTGTGTGTGTGGGATGGTGGCACTGGATGTGCCTCCGTTGGGTGGGGGCCATGCACAGGGCGGGTACGTCGATGATTGCGCATTGTTGGTCACGGTTGGTGCACCCACTAAGATGTGTTGCCCTGTGTTCAATTCCTATGTCCGCATGATGATGGACTGTAGATGTGGGCAGACTACACATTGGTCGATGTGCTGTCAATATGCATGTGCCTTCACACCAGGCACAGCTGCCCCTGCACATGTGACCCCTGCTGGACTCGCTGCTGGGTCTGTGGAGCTGATGCACCTTCTGTGCGTGGGGCGGACAGCTCTCCTCACTTCCCTCATTGCGCATGTCATGACTTTGCCGCAGGTGACATGGATCATGGAGGGCCCACATGTACGCGTGGGTAGGCTACACATGATTGTTCACTGGTCGCCACCCCCAGTCAGTGTTTCGAATGGGAAGGTTGTCGTGCTGGTGGTATATTCGATGTGGCGGATGGGCGGGCCTAGGTGCGGGCTTACATTCCGGACATGGGGGTAGTTGGATTGGCGACTAGTTGCAGTACACACGGGACACGTCTCTTCCTTTCCACATCTGGGTCATCCCTTGTACTCACTGACAGTGATACAGTCATCTTCGCCCCAGCCCTCATGTCCTCCCCTCGCTCCCCCAATATGCATGTGCACCTGCGAGGCTAGCGCTTGCACAGGCAGCCCCAAGCTCGCACCAGAGAGGGCAAGGAGTGTATGTGTGGGTCCAGTTGCATGAGTGGGCTGTCTCAGGGTATGATGTGTGGCGGGACGCCGTCCACCTGCGTGGTGCCCCAAATGGAGACCCGGCCTGCATGGACTATGCATCACAGTCTTCGCCTTCCGGATCCGCCACCTGCGACACCCAGTGGCTGTGGCTGCCCTTGCGGCCAGGCCGCGTCCGTCTGTGACTGATGGCCCACACATTCACTCTTTGGCCTCTCTGGGGAGGGCTCGGGGGTGGTGGCGCACGCGCTTGCACTTAGTCGCAATGGCATGTGGCGTGGTTGGTATAATGGGCAATGGATGGGATGGTGCGAGCCACCTCCCGTGACGTCAGTGCTGCTCGTGCTGAGGTGCGTCCCCCTACACTTCCATTTGACTTGTGCCATGCTACACGTTGAGGTTCTATTGCCTGCGTGATATGACCAGGAGGAGCGCGAGGAGACCTCTCACACACCATGCTCCACTGCCATCCCGTGCCCTGTATCGCCTGTGCGGATTGACTATGTTGGGGTTACACCTGGTCGACTGGGGCTGTGTGTGCCTTGTCAAGGGGCATGGCGGGCGCACAACAGGATCCAGCTAGTCCACGGAGGGTGGGCTGATGTGTGCGCCTGGTTCCGCATTGTTCGTGTGCCCGGCTGCTGTGCACACACGTGTTCACTTTCCCCCCGACAGGTGTCCTCTCACAATGCCCAGGTAAGCGGTGGTATACTGTTCATGACCCCTCCCAACACGGCGTGCTACAACTTGGCATGTGCGCATCTACCCGTCACACCCACCCACCTGAGCACTGCGTCCATACGACTTCACACGACACATGTGTGTCTTCCACAGTTGTGCTACTCATTTGCGTTGACATCCAATACCAGTGGACTACATGGTCATGTCACGACTGCCGTGTACTTCACATACTCTCATCCTCTCTCATTCGTACTTGTGAAATGAGTCAGCGGAGACAGTTTTGGTTTCAAACATTATATTGAGTCTTCTGTCCTCTGTGATGCAGTATAGTGGACACTACTGGCAGCGGAATACATGTTGAGGATATACTAAGCATGATTACAAATGGGATAGGGTGTGGGGTTACATGTGATTGGCTGTTGCATGTGGGATGTGGGCTTCAGAGTTACATCTGCTTGGCCAAGGCTGTGCTAATGTACATTTACGTATAGCTGCGGAGCTGCGGACTTTGACACAGACGGTATACAAGTAGCCTACCAGACCGCTTGGCATCATGGGCACAGTCCATCTCAGTTCCATGTGACAGGTTTGCTGCGGTTGTTCCTCATGCACGCGTGCATGTGAGATGACATCAGGGCATGTGCTTGCGTGCATGCAGCGGCGTGCCACTTGTTGTTGCAATGTGGTGGTTACTGGACATGTCACAGTCACTGGGGTCATGTTGTTGTTGTTTGCACTTGTCGTCCGTGCAAAGGTCCTGGTATGGGATTCCCGGGGCGGGGTGGGAGGGGTGCAGCACCCACAGACTCCAGGCGACCTATTCATGTCCACTGAGCGGTGTGTGTGTCCATGGGCGCTGGATCCATGTCGTGTCCTGGTTGTTCGTGCAGTTCCGTCCATGTGGGTGCGATACACAGACCCCATGCCACTGCCTCCCACGATGCATGCGGTGTTCCTGGATGTGATGGGGAACAGTGTGCATGTCCCGGTCATATCCGATGTCATGGCGATGTCGTTGATGGTGTGGTAATTGTTGCCGGTCGTTTGGTATGGCTGTTGTGGTGGTGACTGGCCAGTCCGTGCGGAAGCTAAGCATGGGTGCGGGGTTGGACATCATAGGTCAATCGGGGAACCTGCGTTGGGGTCCGACGAATTTACAGGTTGTCAGGTATGCGATGCCGTCCAGCAGGGCTTCCATGTCATTGGTGGTGTTTATGTTTGCCAGCCAATGTAGCTGATGGTGGCTGTCAAGGTGTTGTTCGTAAGTTGTCCCTTGGAGGACCATGATGGGGCATGCTGGGTGACATTCGATGTAGCTGTGCTCGATGATCCATCGTGTGGAGGCACAGTGGTCCCATTTCAGTGCGGGTGCGATGTTGGCCACATACGCCATGCCCCCATAGGCAGAGCAGGCCCTGTCGTGTGCGTCCAGAGGGAGGAGTAGTGGTAGCAGGTCCGCCTTTAGACATGCCGGGTTGGAGAGACACATCTCCACGGGATGCTGGTAGGGACACCTCCGACAGTAGAAGACGGGTATGACGCAGCTGAACAATGTGATGCGGTAAGTCAGTCGGTAACTTACGTTCAGCAGGGACAGGAGTTCGCATCCCAATATATGTATCAGGTTGGTTTTGTACAGCTTGACCTGTCCGGCGTAGTTGGGTAGGTGTGTTGCGGTTGCCATTTTGCAGCGGTGCGTTGTGGTGGCGTGCTCCGGCTGTGTGTGCAGTCTGCAATGTGCACGCTCCGAGGTTGCTGTGAGCTCTGTGTAGTCGTAGGGAGACAGGACTTGTGTTCTGTTGGCTTGTGCGGAGGACACGGGCCCTCATCCCACATGCTTCTCAGACAGTTCAAGGTCAGTGATGTGTGACTCCTTCCAATTAACTTGCATGGGGCCGACATGGGGAGTGTTTTCTTTTTCTTTCCCGTCCGTTGTGTTCTTCTGTGATATGCGCTATCTGCCCTGTGGTCGGTCTCCTCTGCATGCCTGTGTTGGTCTTTTATTGGACAATGGCTGTATTCACCGGCTTCTTTGGTAGGGCTGTGGTTTCGGAGTTGGAATGGAAGGTCATTCAGTGCTGTCTGCTCTCCCTTGTGTGGGCGGCAGGCTGCCTTTCCGCTCTGCGTTGGGCCTTGTGTGTGAATGTAATTCTTGGGCCACCTGTTGTCGGTCCCCGGGCTCTTTGGTGTTCCGTTTGTATGTCTTGTTCATATGTGCAGGGTGGTATGGGTGTTTCAGTGTGGTACTGGCGTTCCTCTTCCCGAAGGGGCCCTGCTTCTCCTAGTTGGTGTTGCCGCCGCTGTGTGCTTCGCCATGTTTGTTGCACTGGGGTGTGTCCTGCTGTTGCGTGACTTCACTGACATGTGTGCGTCGGTTGTGTGACGTTGGGTGTTGTCCGTGAATTGGGCGTTGGGGACATGTCTGTGGCAGGCCTGTCACGTGTCATGTGCGTTCGGGGTGGGGCTGGTGTGTGTGCTGCTTGGTTGTGTCCCTGTGTCTGTGTGCGACGCATGCATGGCGCTGCGGTTGGCCTCTGCGTCGTGCGCATGTGTGGCAGCGTCATCGCCGCTTTGGGGCCGTGACGGGGTGGTTGGTTCCTAGTCCCAGGTGGTGTGTACACATGTGTTACGAGATGTTACAATTTGGCCTGTGTGTCATATGTGGATGCTATGGTAGATGTGTCGTGTACACGCGGGGGTGGGGGTTGTCCGCTTTTTCCGCCCTTGCACTGTGTGCGCTGTTTGCATGCACTTGTTGTATGTGTGCCTACCTGCGTCTTCGCGGTACGTTGCGTCCTTGGTGGTGCATCAGATAGAGCATAGGGAGGGCCTGCAGTGCTGGATTCATGCTCGGGGGTGCCGCTTCTTCGGTGTCCGTGCTCGGCGTTCGTGTTACCGCTTCGGTTTGACATACGGTGTCTCTTAGCCGTGGGTTCAGTTTGTGTGCGGCATCGTAATTTGTACGCCGGGCGGTACGTGTTTCATCGGACGGTGTGTGTCAGTTGTGCTGCGCCGCTACGTGTACGGGCGCACTTTGATGGCGGACGGTGTCGCTGGCTTGCCGGCAGTGTTTGGCTGACTTTTCGCATCGTAATCGGGCGGGCGTGTGGACTGCTGCGTGCTGGCGGTAACTGGTCGTTTTTGCATCCGCCAGCACGGCGGTAGTGCTTCCGCCCGACATCCTAATGGGCCCCTTTATTTTTTTTTTTTAATTATATAATATGTATTTTACAAATTTATATTTTGTACCATTTATCATTTAGTATATTGAATATTATCTTTAATAAAATAATATTTATATATATTAAATAATTTACAATTTGTTTAGCAAATATATTTTTTAACATATTTTTTAATTAAACGTTTTCATATTGGTTGCACAGTTACAGTATATGAAGCAAACATACATTTTAATATATATTAAATATTATATTTTTTGATATAATATTTAATGTATATTTTACACATTTGTGTATATTTTTTTAACATTTGTAAAACATTTTTACAATAAATAAAAATATGCATTACATTTTTTGTATTTTTGTATTATTTCTCCATTCTCGTCTATGGGGAGTCAGTCTTTTTTCATTTTTACTACGCAGCCATTTTTTTTTAACATTTCCTCACTTTTCTGTCTATTTCGTGCGTTTTCAGGTCATTTTGGAAGACGGAACCTCACGGTTAGGAGCTGTGTTTCGTCGGTTAAGGTAAGTTTAATTTAATTTACTTTTAAGGTAGTTTTAGGGTAGGGGCAAGGTAGTAGTAGTGTAATCAGATTTATTAGGATGTTATTTGTTTGTTTTTGGTGTAGTTAGGTGTTGTTTTGGTAGTTTAGTGTTTTTTACGTGTTTGACGTAGTGTTGGATAGAAGTAGAGTGTTATATAGTGTTAGTTATGGTTTGTGTAAATCTGTTATCTTGTATTTAATGTTGATATTAATGTGCGTGGGTTTATACATGTTAATGTGGGAGGGTGTTCTTTTTTTTCTTTACAGGTTGTCCGTTTTGTGAATGGATAATGCTAACGACTCGTTTATTTTTTTTAAAAAGTAAAATGTATTTTGTTTTTTTAAAACAAGTTGCTTTACATTTCCTTTTATTTTTCATGTTTGTTTGGAGCATTTTTTTAAGCTACTTTTCGGGTTTTTGAGGGTTTCATTACTGAGAGGATCGCATCGTTGGAGCCTTTTTTCAACAGTTCAATTTTTGCGATTTTTAAACTAATTTTCGGGTTTTTGAGGGTTTTGTTATTGAGAGGATTGCATTGTTGGAGCCTTTTTTCTACAGTTGTATTTTTGCATTTTTTTGGGGGCTTTCTTTTTGAATGGATTTGTCTTTCGATTTATCTTCTATGGATTTTTTCATTTTTGAGGATTGTCTACTGCGACATAGCCATAAGTTATTTTTATTATTATGGGTGGGAAATGTTTTTGGTTAAATTGTTTTTTTAATTTAATTTTAATAATTATATTATGTCATATATTTTTGTGTTCGTTTTAAAATTTTAAATGACATATTTATAATTATTAATTTAAAAAAGAGTAGAATTATGTTGTTTAAATGTTTTGTGATTTTAAAATGCTTATGATGTTTAGCATTGTTTTTTGTTTAATGTATAGATTTAGAAATCATGTCTAGGTATTCTAGCCCTTTGGTGTTTGGAAATAGTCGCGTTTTGTGTTGTAGGTATTCATACATTGTTTTTGTTTGTTTACTGTGTTTAGGGCCGATTTTAGTTAGGGATTGCTCTAGCCTTAGCTCTTGATAGTTCTGTTCTTTTTTGATAGCTTCTATTAGTTTGTGTAGGGTTGGTTGTCCTCTTCCTATTGTGGCTTGGGAGGCATTATGCCATCCTTCTACCGCGTTGTTAGTTTTAGCTTTTTAGGAGCTAGAGTGCTATCGTAGACGTTCCACCAGGGTATTTGGAACTTTGGTTGTCTACGGTGCCCTGACCTATGTAGCCTTCCCACCCAAGTGACTTCAAAGTAGTCTAGGAAGTGAGTTAGTTTAGTTTTGTTTGCTTGATAGAAAGGGCTTTCAAGAAGTATGTTATAATGGTTGGCTATTTCAGTTGTTGGTACATAGGCCAGGGCTATTAATTTTGTAATTTGGTAGTCAAAGTTGCTATTGGTGGCGTAATCTATACTTAGGGGCCGATTCCGATTCAGGCCGGAAATCTCTCCGACCGAGCCGGACCCGGAGAGATTTCCGACCGAATTGGACCCTAGCAGTCCGACCGAACGAGTACGATGCGTTTGCATGCTATCGGACTCGATTCGGTCGGACTCCCATTGAAGTCAATGGGAGCCGGTCGTACAACGCGTACGCGGGCTCCCATTGACTCAATGGGTGCGAGGCGAACAAGGGCGCCCCCTACACCGGGTACGCGTCGAAGCGGGTCGCGCCGTACATGCACAGGTAGGGGGGACTCGCGCGGCTACGCGTACAGAGGGTCCGACACGGACCCCCAAAGTGCGGCTCCGACTGCTCTTTTGAGCCGGACGGCGCGAGTCGGTCGGACTGCTCGCGGCGCGCATCGTACTTACCCGGCCGGGGAACATCTCCATTGCGCGGTGCGAGTTGTGTCCGTGCGAGTCGGTCGGAGCGGTTGGGTCCCGCGAACGAGTCGGTCGGTGATTTCGCATACGCTCGCATCGTACTCGCTCGCCCGGACGCACGTCCGACTCGGTCGGGAAACAGGGCTCCGAATCGGATCCGGTAATGCCGAGTCCGATTCGGAGCCCTACCGGCCGAGATCGGAATCAGCCCCTTAGAGTAGATTTTTGTAGGTGTCTCCAGATAGTTTGGTTGAAGTGGTAATAGCAACCTCGTATTGCAGTGTGTGGGTATATTTTTAAAATTGACTGAATCATTGCTTGTTCAAAGTCAATGATTATTTTTTGTGGAAAGTAGTTGTCGGTGTATTGTTTTAGGGGCTCATTACGATGACGGACAGAAAAGCCCTCCGACCACCATGGTATCGGGAAGAATCACCCCGCATGAGCCGCGGCATTTCCGTTGGACAAATTACGATGCAATGTACGCAGAATCAGACCGCGGCTGAAGGATGCCACAAAAGACCGCCCACCATGTTCGGAGAAGCTGCTAATCTGACCACATCGGGCGGGGAAAGCTGTGCAAAGGCTTGAAAAGGCCGCCCCTGCATCAGCATGACCGCACGGCCTATTACGATGAGAATGCGGAGCTGGCAGGCCGAGCACTGCGTCCGACCGCCGCGCATGCACACAGGCCAAATGAATGGCGGACAGAACCAACTTCACAACAATGCCCAAAGTGTGCCTGTACCCCGTGCAGCCCACAACCACAACACACACGCCACAATGATATACCCCAACTTGCTCCTGATAGGGAAAGCCATGCGCAGCATGGAAGAGACATCTGGAGGTCATCACCCATGTGGACACACCCACAGACCACAGTATAAAACCAACCCCATCCTGGACCAGCATCCCTTGCACACCACAAGCCAAGACAGAGAGACAGCAAACCATTGACTCACACTGCACAACATCACACCCACCTATCCCCACACAAGACCACTCCCACCCACACACCTCACACACTACACTGACATACCATTGGGTATTCTTCCTCCCTTGAACCCAATCCACTCTCCCCCACTACCCTTCTGGAAGGTTACCCCTTCCGTCCTGTCAGGGCTGGACTGGCCGTAGCAGGCACCAGGCATTTCCCCGGAGGGCTGCCAGGGTGGGGTGGGGGCCAGTTTTGGGCCCCTGGGGGGCCGTTTTGCAGCATAGCTGCAATATCAGCCCCTGTAACAAAATCGGCCAAAATCGGCCCTGACAAACAGCTCGGCCGCACCCCCAACCCCCCGGGGAGCCGGCTGAGCACTTTGCCAGAGCCGGTTTTGGTTCCCAGTCCCGCCCTGCGACCTGTACCCCATTCATTAGTAAAGGTTGGTGGGACCATCCGCTAGGAGGCAAGAGTTTTGCATTATTTGTTTATGCATCCTTAATGTTGTCTCATTACTGGTTTTGTATTCCCGCCCTTTTTCTTTTTTGAAAACAACATTGAATAAATAAATATTGCAACAAAAAAAAAGCAATAGGTGACACTCTAGGTAAGGTAAACTAACTTAACTTTTTGGTAAACCATTCAAAGATGATCGCCAACCAATGCCTTTGGGGAAAAATACATTTTCTGATTTTGTTTCAAAACCTCTTACTTTCCAGTTTTAAAATGTTGGTTTGTATGATGCAGGAACTATGGCAACCTAAATCCCCACTACTTACGTCTATATCTATGTACTTTATTGGGATTTTTATTTACCATGGGCCTGCTGAGAAAACTATAGCTGTGTCTAGCCCAGACTTGATCACACATTTCTGGAAAAACTAGCATGGAATTAAATAAACAAATAGAAAGGACCTCATTTAGAAGTTAGTTTATGAGGGATAGCTGCCAAAAAATGGTGCATGCCCAATCCATCCTCTTTAGTGTGCACACTTTGCACCCTAATCAGGGCAGATAGGATTTCTGCCACATCACCCAAAGTCGAAATAAGGCCCAAAGTCTTTACAATATACCACCAGGTGAATTCAGTCAACTAGGCCTCAATCTCCTTACTAAATCAACGATTTCATGAAAAGCTCATATATATTTTTCCAAACTGGCTATCACCATGGTTACGCTCATCCTTCCCCATCCCCTCTTCCCACCTGTTCCCTTTTCCGTTGTAAGGACCTAGCAGCTAGTGTCTCAAACAGAAATTTATCCTGTAAATAAAACCTTCTCATCCCCTCAAGATCATACAATATCCCAGAACAGGAGAACATTGCTTTAATATGGTCCATCTAAGACTACCATGTATTCGTAACTAATAGCTGGTGTCATGGTCATCGTTTTGAAATGAACTACATAGAGTATAATTGTTTTTTTTCCTCACCTCACCATTCCTTTGGGTATGCCTTCGGGGGCATAACAAATGATGTTTCCCACTTATGATACTTGTTAGGGAGAGAATTGTAGCTCACCTATAGAGCCTGAGTTTTTAATATAATTATTTACATAGGTGACCACCATTTCCACTGTTCATTCCATGTAATGCTGCAAATGTTTAGGCCCTCATTTATAATTTGACAGATTGTACTTCCTAGCACCAGGTCAGTGGAGGGATGTACTCTGCCTCCCTAGATTACTCCTGCCATATTTAGAGTTCTCCACCAGGCAGGAAAAGATCTCTGGGCCTTCAGTGAAGAAGCTGCCATGCTGATGGCTCCACTGTAGGCACTGAAGCCTTGCTGCGTGGGTGTGATCTTCAATGGGCACACACAGCAAAGTTTTTTGTTTTTTCTAAAACTAACTCCCCAATCTGGAGTTTAAAAAAAAAAAAAATGTCCTTAACACACTGGGAGTTTGATCCCAGCATGTGGCGGTAATTTATTTCTATTTCTGTTCGGGACCGCCAGACTTTTACTGGCAGTCCTGAACAGGAAAAAAAAGTTGGATGGTCAGAGGTTTCCAACAGTGGATGCAGCACTGACAGAAACATGGCTGGTCCCCAAATCTAAATACAACTGATGGACTATGAGTTGGGGGGGCAAGGTACTCTGTGGTCGAGTACTCTGTCTCTCAAACCTTAAATATGGCCCTTAATCACATTAAGGGCCCCATTTAGAGAGAGAATAATAACCTGAGTGAGCTTTCGTTTTGTTTCAAAATCTTTTTATTGAAGTTGATCGGAGCGTCACAGTAATAAAAAACATTGCAGGTACATTCATACAGTAATCAGGTCAAGTGTTAAAGATATCTCCCAGGTAAACACAGCTTGTGAACGAGGACTCGACCCAGTACACATCTATGCTTCTACGCCCCTTCTTAATCCCCTCGCTTTCATTAGCAGTTCTTCTAGGTAGCGACCCAGTTGTAGGGGCACTGAGTGAGAATGTGAATGTATGCTGTCAATACTATGCTCTCCATTGAAAGAACATAAACAAAAAGAAGAAAAACAATGTAAACAAGGTATCATGGTGTAAGTGGTGTAGAGTGATATGCCGTGTGGGGTGGGCGGTGGGCAGAGTCCAGATGCATCTCAAATTGGGAAGAATTCCTCTTTGGGGGACTCCCTACTTGATTAGATGTGGAAAACGTGAAGGGCCCTTAGTCTGGGGCTACATGCAAATAAGGGTAGACCCTCCGATAGGTATGTCACCAACGGGGACCAAATGTAGTCAAAGCCTTTCCTAGTGTCCTCCATGATGTCCGTCAGTCGTTCGAGCGCCAGCGCTCGCCACAATCTCACATGCCACTGTGTGATGGATGGGGCCTCTGACTTTTTCCAAGCCGCTGCAACCACCATCTTAGCCGCACCGAGACATAACCACATGATGGCTCGATCACTGTTTGTTTGTCTGTTCAGCAGAGGATCTCTAATTCCCAGGAGGGTGTGTTCAATGGTCTCCGGTATGGGATACCCTAGAATCAGTTTTATTTGAGACAGAATTTCTTTCCAAAATGGCTTAATGGATGGACAGTCCCACCAAATGTGTCTAAAATCTACCATCAAGCCACAGCCTCTCCAACATCTATCAGAAGTGTTAGGGAATATTTTGTGTAGCTTCTGCGGGTGCATGTACCAATCATACATTATTTTGTAATGAGCTTCCTGGAGGTACATAGAGCGATTATGTTTTGTTATGTCTTTATATAGGCGGGTCCACTGCTTCTCCTCTACTGGGTTAGTCAAGGTGACATCCCAGAAAGCTCTGTGCCTCGGTCTCTCCCGAGGGCCCAGCGACCGGATGAGGGCATACAAAAAAGAGATATTGCCCTTGGTGGAGGGCCCTGACTGTGCAAATTTCTCTATTGGGAGCAGGTCCCTGGTGGCGGCCAGCCGCTCCTGTTGTTGCTGCACCCAGTGTTTGAGTTGCGTGCAGTGGAAGCCCTCAGTTGCCTCTAACTGGAACTCTTTGGCGCATTCTGCGAAAGTCATTAGTTCCCCCTTCTTATATAGGTGAGAGATCATTAGACAACCCCCCTGTATCCACTGCGTAAATGGCCCCTCCTGCATGGCCGGAGGGAAGTCGGGATTAAAACGAATGGGGGTGAAGGGCGAGGGAAAGGTAGATAGGGATAGCGTTTTAGTAAGCAGATCCCAGACTCTCAGGGTAGTGGCTGTGGGGGTACTGATGTACACGTTTGGTGATCTGTGCTGTTTTTTTAACCATAAAAGATCCCAAATGGTCCTGCCCGTTATCTGGCGATCCATATGCAGCCAGTGTTTTTCAGACTCCCTAAGCGACCATTCAGTGATGACCCGGAGCTGGGCCGCTCGATAATAACTTCTAAAATCCGAAAGGGCCAGGCCCCCTTCTGATCTGGGTCTAACCAGAATCCGGTGTGTGAGTTGGGCTCTTTGATCCTGCCAGATAAATTTGGTGACTGCTTTTTTGAGGTCAACCAAAAATTCCCTGTATACAGAAATCGGGAGGCCTTGAAATAGATAGAGTAGTCTAGGGAGGATATTCATTTTTACCGCATTTATTCGTCCAATCCAGGAAGTGTAGGCCTCTCTCCACCCATTGAGGTCAGCCTTAATTTGTCTCAGTAGAGGCGGATAATTGGCCTTGTAGAGCCCTGAGAGTTTTGGAGTAAGTTTGACCCCTAGGTAAGTAAGGTCTTTGTTAGTGCAACAGAAAGGCATGGTCTCCTTTATACTCTCCCAATCATCCGCTGGTAGGGTCAGGTTTAAGAGAAACGATTTGGAGCTGTTCGCCCTAAATTCTGCCACTCTCTCGAAGCCCTCAAGCTCTGCTAGAATTGCCGGGTGTGAGTTCTGTGGATCGGTAATGGGTAGGAGCATGTCATCGGCAAAGAGGGAAATCTTGTGGGTATCCGGGCCGAAGGGCACCCCCTTGATGTCCAGGTTGGCCCTTATCCTCTCTGCTAGTGGCTCAATACTAAGCGCGAACAACATGGGGGACAAAGGACAGCCCTGTCGCGTCCCCCTCGTGAGCGTGAAGGCGTCAGACACCGTTCCATTCACAAGAACTCTCAAAGTGGGAGAGTGATAATTGGCCTGTACCATACCTATGAACGCCTCGCAAAAGCCGAATCGTTTCATGGTTCTAGCTAGAAAGGCCCAGTCTACTCGATCAAAGGCCTTCTCCGCGTCCAGCGAAAGGATGGCCACGGGGATACCCTTCCTCTGTACCTTTTCAATAATATGCGCCATTCTGCGGAGGTTGTCATGGGTCTGGCGCCCCTTGACAAACCCCGATTGGTCAGGATCTATCAATGCCGGGAGGAGGTTTTCTAGGCGCGTATCTATCATTTTAGAGTACAGTTTAGCATCCAGGTTCAGAAGAGCGATTGGCCTATAAGAGGCACACACTGTTGGATATTTACCTGGTTTAGGGATGACTGTAACCAGGGCTCCCCCATGGTGTCCGTGACTCTGCGCGCCTTTGCTATCTCATTAAATAGGGTCACTAGGTGTGGCGTCAGTTCGGGCGCAAACGTACGATAGAAGTGGGCATTAAGCCCATCCGGGCCCGGTGCCTTCTGTAGTTTCAGAGCATCTATTGCCTTTTGAACCTCCTCCTTGGTGAAGGGCTTACTCAGTTCCTCGTTGGTGTGAGCTGAGACCCGGGGCAGGGAGAGGGTCTGTAAGTATTGCTCCTGGGCTTGGACGTCTACTGGATCCGCGGAATATAGTGCTTTGTAGAATCGGCCAAAGGCATTCGCTTTGTCCTCTTCCGTGGAATGGGAGACGCCCGTGTCATCCACTATCTGTTTAATATATGCTTTTTCTTGTTTTGCCCTTAATTGGCGCACTAAGAGTGTGCCTATCTTGTTGCCACTTTTGTACCCGCTTGCCTGCAGCCTCAACAGTGTTCGCTCAGCCCTGTTAGTGTATATGGCTTTCAATTTTCCCTTAAGGGTGGTGACTTTTCGGAGCGATTGGCTTGATGGGGACTCTTGATGGTTCTTTTCCGCTACCTGTAAGTCTTTTTCCAGTAGAAGCCTCTCCTCCTTTTGTTGGTTTCGAAGGGTAGTGACTAATTCTATACATTTGCCCCGAATCACCACCTTGAAGGCATCCCAATTGTTGGTGAAGGAGGTCAGGGCTGGGTCATTGTTCTTAAAAAATTCCGGGATAGTGGCCCGCAAGTCGTCTCTAAAAAGTCTGTCCCGGCTAAGAACATTGGGGAAAAACCATCTCCTATGTTTTGACCGTGGCGCCGGCCAATTTAATGTAGTCTCTAGTGGGGCATGATCTGAGAGGCAGATCGGGTGGTAGCGGGTATCTGATACCCCTCCCAGGAGGGACTGACTGAGAAAGGCATGGTCTATTCTAGAGTGGGTTCTAAGGGAATGGGAAAAAAATGAATATTCTCTCTCAGTGGGGTGGGTTTCCCTCCATGCGTCTACCAAGCCCAATCTCTGAATCGCCGCCTTAAGAGATTTACTAAATGTCCCCCCCGTAGCTCGCTGGGGATGAGTCGTGTCCATTGTGGGTTCCCAGATGAGGTTAAAGTCCCCTAGAAGCAGAATATCTCCCGTGGCAAACCCCTCCAGTGCGGTCAGGAAGGATGTCAAAAAGTCCAGTTGCCCCGTGTTAGGTGCATATATTGTGGCTATAGTGCACTCCCTGCCTCTGAGCTCCCCACGCACCATTAAAAAACGCCCTGACGTATTGGATTTAGTAGCGTGGTGATGAAATGGGACCGTGGAATGAAAGAGGAGGGCTACCCCATTCTGCTTCGAGGCAGCCGAGGAACGGCATATCTGGGGGTACCTCTTGTGTTTCAGCCTACCCTCTTCACTTTTCTTGAGGTGTGTTTCTTGCAGTGCGGGCAGGAGGATCTGATGGTCTGTTAGATATTTCCATAGGGATTGCCTTTTATTGGGGGAGTTAAGCCCCCTTACATTCTAGGAAAGACAGTTAACTGCCATATACCGGGGTAGGTATGTCCCACCCTGCAGTGAGTCCCTCTAAGGCCTCTCGTCCAGCCCCCTCCTCCCCCACCCACCTGTCACCACCCAGCGATGCAAAAGGAAAAATCACCATGATACACAACAAATATAACAACACATAACTAAAACAGTGAGTTGTAGGAACCTCCATCCCAGAGGAGGGACTCCTGTCGATCAACTCCGGGAGCGAGCCCATTTCCGTTCCCAGATACCCCAGCTATTTTATAGTCAGGGTGTGTACTTCATCTCCATCGCAGATGTTAGCATCAGCATGTCCCATATTATTAACCAGACACCTAGTTCGCTCTGTGGGCAACAGACCCCAAGAGACAAAGTTCAGGGGATGTCTAGGTGGGGGTCTCAGTCCTGTGTTCTGGCAGCCGTGACCCCCCAGAGACTTCTTGCCATTGTTCAATGTCACTCCCCCTTAGGTGGAACTGCTCGCCCCAAAAAGTTTTACCCAGCGTACCTTCATCTGTCCAGCATTAACTTGGAGTCTTCTTGTTTACTCGACCTGCCAACCTCCATGCACCGGCGCCACTCTGTTTCCTTCTCCGGACCCCTTCATTGTTCCGAGACATGGATTCATTTGGTGAGGTGGGAGAACTGAGACCCAGGAGCTCCATCGCTTCTTCGAGTTCTGTGCAGTGAACCTGCTTATTATCCATGTGGAAGGCAATGCCGAAGGGATAGGTCCATCTGTACTTGATGTGTCGTTCTCGCAGCGCTTCTGTAACCGGGCGGAATTGCTGCCGACGTATCAGGGTGGCCTGGGCCACATCTTGGAAGAGTGAACAGGTAGCGTTCTGAAAGGTGACTTTCTCCAAGCCCCTTGCTTTCTGCAGAACCAGTTCCTTTGTCTTGAAGGAGCTAAACTTCGCAAGGACATCCCGCGGCCTCTTGTTAGAGCCAGGTAGCTTTGGTCCCACTCTGTGCGTCCGCTCGAGTCTCACCTCCGGACCTCCCTCTCCGATGACCGTGGAGAAGAGGCCCACCAGAAAAGCCTCCAGGTCCGGGCCCTCACACCCTTCTTCCAGACCTCTAATTCTTATGTTGTCGCGTCGGGAGCGATTTTCGAGGTCCTCGCATTTAAGGACGGAGGCCTTCAGCTCCTCACGGAGTGACGCCGTTCCTTCCTCCAGTGGGCCCAATCGGTCTTCCAGTTCTTGACATTTCGCCTCCACATCTAATGTACGCGACCCCACTGAGTCCACATCGGACTGCAAAGCCACCATCTTCTCTCTCATCTCTGCCCGGAAGGATTCAAAGGAGACAGTCATGTCTGCCTTGATGTCCTCTCTTAGTTCCCTTTTGAATTCCCTGAGTGACTCTAATAGATCCTCACGGGTGAGCGCCATGGTGCCTCTTAATTGTGCGTCGCTTTCCTTGGCGGAACCCGTGCCTGGTTGGCCAAAATAGTTCGAGACTTTGTTGGTCGCAGCCTTTTTGGGTGGCATATGGGGACTGAGGAAGAGGCCTCACCAGGCCCCTTCAAGCAGTGAGCTTCGCGTGTGGCAGTTCTCCCAAGGGGAAGCACTTTGGCGGGTGCTTGCTGGCCTGGTCCAGAGGGTCTATGCGGTCTGTACCTTTGACTCGGTGTTCAGGCTGTCTGCTGTTAGACTGCCGATAGGGTGCGGCTCTCCAGCGGGGGGCCCCCTGTGGCTGGATGGCCTCATGCTACTGGGCGACGCCTCTCGGACAAAGTTAGGCTACCCAACTTCCGGGGCCTGGCGGCCTATCTGGGGACCCTGATTACAGGGCTTGCGGCGCCAAGGTAATCTGCTTTACTCATGGGGAAGGTCCCCTCTCCAAGCCAACCATCCAGCCCCTCAGTCCATTCCACCCGGGGAGCCGCGCTCGTAGGCTCTGTGCTTGACCTGGCGACCTGGTGCTGCTTTACCCCCGCAAGACCACTAATGCCACAACTTGCGAGAGTTGGGGCGCTTGAGGTGGGGTCCTGTCTGCGTTGCCGTAGTTGGGCCGGGACCAGCGCTGTGAAAACTCAGAGCGGAGCCCTTGGCATGGGGAGCAGGTGGGCTGTTGCTGGCTTTCAGTGCGGGTTCATGGCGCTGACCGGAGACCTCTCGCTGTGAAATGGTAGCTCACTGCGTGTGGCCGCTGCCATGTTGGGATCAGGCAGTCACCATCTCTGACACGCAGCACAATTCGGGGCCCCCGACTCCTGAAGCATTACCAGGGAGGTCAGCCTTCTCTCGGAGCAGGGATGGGGTTGCCGGCGGACTATTCTTGTCCCCGCCTGAGCGTCCACTCACCCGATCCGTGCTGTCGCAGTGCCCCCCGTCCGGACCCCGCTCCCTCCGGACAGCTGCTACTCTTCGGGGGGGCTCTCGGTGACTCTCTGCTGTGCTTAATGACCAGCCGGAGATCGGAGCTTCGCCGGTGGTGGTGGAGCGGCTTCACAAGCTCCAAGGGCGCCGCTGGCGACCAATCGCCATTTTGTGAGGCGCCGCGTCAGAACAGGATCGCCACCACTTGGCTCCAAAAACTGTCGTATTCAGGATTCAGAAGGGTTCTGCAGCATGCCGGAGGCTTCACCCTTTAGTCCCAAGATTGGGTGGGACTCGGCGGGGCGATTAACACCCTCAAAGTACCTTAGATCATGGGGCCTGGGCCGGAGTCGTTCGGATTCACGTCCGAGCGGCCATGATGGCTGGCCACAACCCCAAGCTTTCATTTTGGACAGGAAGCACACTTGATGCTATTCGTTCAAAGCATTAGGGATATTGTCTTCGAACAATGATGTGCAGTTTTACACACAGTCCTAATGGATTCTTCAAAAATACTAGTGGCGGCTCCTCTGCTAAGGCGGAGGAGCGTTGCCCCACTTAGCAAAAAGGAAAAATAAAATGACAATAACGTATTGTTATTATCATTTTATTTTTCCTATTGCATGCAGTCAGTAGCCTTGTTCAATGTGGAGCTGGGCGGGGCTGGCCAGAGCAGGGGAGAAGTGGTTTGCACTCCCTAAGTGGGCATGAACTGTTTGGCCAGCCCTCTTGGGCCGACCAAACAGTTCATGCGCACTTTGCATGTTCCCCACCAGGCTGCATTACACAGCCTGGTGAGGAACATGCACAGGCTCCCTGTTCCCGTCTGAGCGCCAAACCACGGCACTCAGACCAATCACAACGCTGCATTGCAGCATTGTGATTGGCACAGGGGAGCCTGTGTGCCGGGTGCTTTCTGCTGTGGGCCGACTGGAGAAAGGAAGAAGGCAGACGACGCAAGGGAGGCGGCGGCCGGCCATTCGAAGGTAAGTGTTTTATTCTTCCTTAATTAACCCCCCCACCCCGAAGCCACCCACCACCCCGTCCGGTAGCAGCTGGAACTGAAAAATACCCCCGGAGCATCATAGACCTTTAGTTATTTTCCGACTTGCTATTTCTGTTCGTTCAGTTTACCACAACACACTGGATAATGATTGTCCTCAACTATTTTTGTAAGCTCCACTTTTCTTGCAAGATCCTGAACACTGCCATATTTTCATTTTCAGGCTGCCCCTAGGTCATATAGGTTTGAAACCCGAATTGAGAGACATTTTGATTCTCATAATTTGTATGAGGCAGATAATGCATACAGTGTGCAGGATGAAACTGAGGAGCCATCGCTACCAAACAAGGTACAATTTCCATTCCAATTCATGTTTTGAATAGCCAGTACTACACATGATATATCTTTCTAACCAGTTTGTCACTTATCTTGGTGTTCTGAATGAGAATCAACTTTATATATTATGTACCCAAGTTTCCCTTCTGTATTATATGAATCATTGAATTTAATTTTGTAATTGGAATAATTACCTACAGCAATGTGCACCTTCTTCATTCACATGAACACGTTTAAGAAATATGCAGTGCCGAAAATGATGCACTGGCAATCTATGCTGTAGGGGTTATTCAATAATTTTTTCTTTTAAAGATTTTATTGGTTTTGAACATAAACAGTTGTACATCAATACGTAGTAGTAGCAGGATTATCAATGTGAACTTGAATCAAGGATCTTTCACCATAAATTACATCACAGTATTGCAATTATTAGCAACATTAAGGGGCATATTTATGTGGGAGTTGCGTCTCCCCTGCACCACGCAACAAGGTGCAAGAGCAACACAACTCTTCAGTTTGATTTATTAAGGCCACCTTGCGTGTCCTTCCATGGCTTTATAAATCCAGATTAACGCAATGAGTGCAAATCGCTTCGTTACGTTACAGTGCCCAAAGGAGGTATTACATGGGTGGATCGTGGGTGGTCCCATGCATCCACCAATAGATTTTGGCGCAGCCCCAGATTTACCATCGATGGTAAACCTAGGAATGCATCAAAATGCTATGCCTTCCCAGGTAAGTCGTAACAAGGAGAAAGGTCTTTATTTCTCCTGGTTACTTCCTCTTTCTATGTGTGCTGCATTCTGCAGCACACATAGAAAGAGGAAAATGCCTGAGGGTATTGAAACAATCTTGCTTACAATGCAGGCACCCTTGCACCATGGTGTAAGGGTGCCTGCATTGGCACTAGGCAGCTAAAAGGGCACAAGGGAAGGACAGGAATGTGTCCTTATTGTGTTAAACATGGGGCATTCCTGCCATTTCCCTTTCACGCAGCGCAGCACAGGAAGGTGGCTTGCTGTGCTGCGCTGCATGAAAGCTACCTAAATAAGCCCCTTGGTTCTAAAGAAGTAGAAACGGGATTATCAATGTGAACTTGAATCAAGGATCATCACCATAAACTACATCACAGTATTGCAATTAGTAGCAACAATTGGTTATATCATAAAAGTAAGAATGCAGTTTTGTTACTAACGTTTTGTGCAGGTGTGTGTGTGACACAAAGCGATACAACTCATTGCATCAATTTACCTACATTATAGAAGCCTGCATGCACAGAGCAATATTATGCAGCACTGAAATAGCGCTCACATGACACTTGGTAAATCTAGGCTTCAATGTCAATCCCTTGGAAGGCAAACAGCGATATTAAAGCAAATAGTAAAAATGAAAAATGAGCAAATAAATGGATGAGTGCATGGATAAATGAATGAATTAATCAATGAACAACAACAGAGTAGATAAATGAATACACTGAAGAGAAAATTATAAAACTTATAAATACATTAATGAATGATTAGCGCTTGCACAGCACACTCCATAAACTATCATTCTAGTAGCTGTAACCAGAATAAACATATGATTCAGGGGAGATCATGATTTAGATAATGTTAGTGAAACTTTACATTTTAGTCAAAAGTTGGGGTAAAGAGGCTGAGTTGTGAAAGTCTCTGGAAGGGAAATCTAGAACCAAGAACTTTACAACCCAAGCACAAGATGGTGTAGATGTGTTTTACTCCAAACCAATGGGAATCCAATTGATTGATGTTAAGAGATCTCAATGCCAACTGGAAATATATATGATATTATTGCGGGCAGAGACAAAAATTAATTTGCATATAATAATGGCAGCCTTGAGGTTTAAGCAGGCTTCTTCTCTTAAACTTACCCCAGTCTAATGTTCCTGCTCAACTAAGGTAGTCTTCAACATAATAGCAAATCACGGGGACGTGGCTTGGATGCCACGCACGATGGCCGCCTAACTCCGGAGCTCTGCACCGTGCCAGAAACGCAAAACATTTTCATTCCAGGTCCTGCTATGATAAGCTACTGAAAAGGTTGGTTACCTGCAGGAGACCATCATTGGACCTGCTTCCTCTTTATTGCTGTCTTTTCAAGGCAGTTTTTCTTCCAAAAATTGAGGTTGGAGTCTTCCACATACATGCAGCCGCTATTTTGAATTTGTACTGCGGCTCTCCCTTCTCCTCGGGACTTCATTGCTACTGAGGTATTCTTTGTAAATACCTTATTCAAATACTCCTCTTGTTAAATCAGTATGTTTGCCTTAACAGAAATGTCTAACATTTATTTCTACATTTATTGAGATACCCTTAACATTCAGCTGGCAATTTTCTGGGGAGTTATTATTTGCTCTCATAGAATTCTTTAACCAGCTTGCCTCTATTAACATTTAGGGGCCGATTATGATACGGCCCGTAAAGGCTCCAACCTTCGGCCGGAGCCTTTAGAGCCACATCGTAATGGGCCGGTCAGTTTCATTTCTGACCGCCTCATTTTGATGGAGGCGGTTGGAAAGGAAACTGGCCCGTCATTCCGGCTGGCTTCCGACAGGCTCAGGGAGCCCGTCCACCAGTTGGATGCTGCCTGTAATCTCAAGGGCAGATTTTTTCAACCCTTGAGATTACAATGCACGCTTTCTGACATGGTTTCCATGCCAGTGAGTCCGACACAGAAACCATGTCGGAAAGCGTGTTAGGGGACACCAGCAGGGCCCCCTTTGGTGCATGGCCTCCAGTTGGAGGCCGAGGGGGCACCTATGGTGCCCCCCTATTGATCCCTCCACCTTGTGGCTGGCACCTTGAGGTGCCTACTACGGGGTGCAGGGATGATCTGCGCCTTCCAATTCTCTATGGAAGCATGCATTGCGGCTGGTTTACGGCCGTAATGCATGCTCCCATAGTGAAATATAGGAATGCGACCGAACAGTGTTTGGTCGCATCCTAATGGGGCGGTCAGGACCGCCGACTGGGTGTCGGTCAGTCCAATGACCGAGTCGGTGTCTTCCGCCCGACATCATAATGAGCCCCTTAAAGGTCTTGTTGGTTTTGGCTGCCAATTTATTTTCATACAGCCTTCCTATTCCATTTCTGTGGTACACATGTCACTTCTGGGCAGAACTAAGAAGCTCTTGCGCTTCAGCAAAATGTTTCATAACATTACGACCAACTCTGCCCGTTCATCTACAGTGTCTTTGGTGGAATGTTCATACGTTTCTTATGATATGGCTGAACCAGGTTCTTCTCTTGTTGCATCCTCATCACTTCCTACTCTGAAGGTACAGTCACCTTCCTCTGCCACTAAACAACTCAAGCAAGATCCTCCCTCTCCTCTGAAATCTGCTTCTCCTGTTTCTCTTGATACTGCATTGGAGGAAATTCGTGCCTTGTGACTTTTCACTGAGGAAACAGCCGCATTCAAGCTCTTGATGATTAATGGTCATCTATGGAAGCTAGAATTACTTTGGTGGAACAATGTGCTGATGATATGCAAGATGTATCATCTAAGGTCACTGCTTTATAGAAGGAGGTGCTGTTGCTGAGAAACACTCAGAAGACCTTGAAAATAGAAATAGACAAAATAACTTATGTTTAGAAGACCTTCCAGAAGGTATTGAGGACGGGGTTTCTATCTCCTCCTTTACCTCATTTCTGCTGAAGCTTCTGGATATCCCTTCAACTACCAACTTAAATATTCAATGTGCCCACAGATTAGTGCCTTGCTTATCTCTATCGTCTACTCCAACAAGCCCTCATGGTGTTATCATATTCTTGAAATGTACTGATCTCTCACAAGCCTTACAGGCAGCTAAGGCTAAAAAACAAGTTATGTCTGGTGCAAAACTGTTTTTGTCACAAGATGTTTCAACATCTACAGCTAAATGAAGGAAAGACTTTCTTGATCTTCGTCCTGCAGTATGTTCTATAGGAGCACAATGTTGATTATTTCATCCTTGCATGTTTAAATTTACATTTCAAAACAATACTTCGACCTTCGATGATCCAGCGGACCTCAGAAAATTCATTCAGTCTCACTTGACGACGTCAATGGATATTGCTGGCCCTTCCTCCTCATCCTGACTGTTTTTCGTCAAATGTTATTGTATTGTTGTTTATTTACTTTTTCATATGTTGGCAATTGTTAATTTTTATTGTCTGTTTAAATTTACTCTTTTTTTATTCCTCTGCAGGTCTTCAAGATTCTACTGCTATTTGTTCAATATGACGTTCTGGTGTGACGCATTCTCTCTTGTGGTTTGTGCCGTCTCCTGTGTGTCGCTACTCGCTGTTCTCTTTTGTTTCCTTTAAGGTACATATTTCAGTCGTCAAGATTGACATGTACTGTCTTCTGGTGCTATATTTGTTTCTCCTCCCCTGTACTTTCCTTTTTTTCCTATCCCTCTCTTTTCCTTCAGCTGTAATATTCTTCCTTTTTCTATCTCTTTGCTTCCCTCTTTCTATGTCATCTTATCATATTGCTGATCGTGTCGTTTTCTACTTATTTGCTACTTCTTACAATCAGAGTAATATCTTGGAATGTGAAAAGTTTTGTTGATCCCAATAAAAGGTAGATAATTCTATCACATTTAGCTTCCTATAACCCTGATTTAGTCCTTTCACAAGAAACTCATCTCACAGAATAAGAGGCTTCAAAGCTCAAACAAAATTGGTTTGGTTTAGTTTTTGCTTCTCCTACATCTTCTAAAGAAATGGTCTAGTTATTTTATGTCACAAAAAGCTAAATTGCACTGTTATTTCTCAGGAACTAGATATGGAAGGGTGTTGGTTAATTGTTAAACTACTTGGTAATGACATTCCATTAACTGTTTTTAATGTTTATGGTTCATATCAGCCAGATTATTTATTCTGGCCTAACATAGCTGAATGTCTCCAGTTTAAAGATTATTTTTTAATTCTGGGTGGTGATTGTAATCTTATTTCCACCACTATTAAACCCATTGTTATTTCTGATTATGCCCCAGTTGTTGTCGATCTGGATTTAAACCCTCCACATCCCAAGTCAAGCAGGTGGAGATTTAATAATTCTCTCTTATTAGATACAGTTTTTTCCTCCTCTTTTACATCTTTTGCAGATGATTTTTTTCTATTTAATGCAGATTCTGATATCCCTCCACAATTAGTGTGGGACACTTTTAAAGCGTAGCAGGCAGCTTTATTATTGATTTTGTTTTTTCAAAAAAGAAACGCCTTCTTTCACAGCATAAATCCCTCTTATCCAATATTAAATGGCTAGAAGATCAATGCTATGCTACATCCTCAGAATTTACTCGGCAAGCTCTTGTCACTGCTAAACTAGACCTCAACAAGACATCTAGGGAGAATGCATCTTTCATATTATTACGTACTAGTGCTCGTTATTACGGAGGTCGTAATAAGGTAGGAAACTCCTAGCTAACTATTTAAAGATTTATAAAGAGCATACTTCTATTTCCTCTATTCATTCCTCGGATGGGAAACATGTATTCAAGGATCAAGACATTCTAGAGGAGTTCACAAAATATTATAACAATCTTCCTTTCTTTAGACATACCTAGACAATATCCCCTCACCTTCTCTTGATACTCTTAATTTCCTATCCCTTGAAAAGGACTTATCAATTATAGAGTTATCAACCGCCCTTAACTCACTTAAAAAAGGCAAATTGCCAGGCCCTGATGGCTTTACTGTAAAATGTTATCTTCATTGCTCTAATTTGCTATTACCTAAATTGCTACACCTTTTTCAAATCTTTTCTTGTACCGGTACAGCTGGAGGTACCTTCATGGATGCCACAATTTGCTGAATCCATAAGGACGGTCTGGACCCTGTTCAATGTAAAAACTATTGTCCTATTTCTCTTGTAAATGTTGACTACAAAATGTTTGCCAAGTCACTTTCTCTACGCCGTGCACACATTTTGCACAATTTAATAGGTAAAGATCAAAAGAGGGTTGTTAAGGGCCGTTTGACCTCGGACAATGCAAGACTTGTCTTTAATGTATTAAACAAAGTGTCTTCTATCTCTTATCCCTTGGCTCCAGTATCTGTTGATGTCAAAAAACATTTGATAGGGTGGATTGGTCTTTTTTATTAAAGTCCCTTTCCTGGCAAGGTTTTGGTCCCAATATTATGTCAGTTATTTCTTTACTTTACACAGCCCCAAGAGCTTCTGTGTTAGTGAATGGATGTCTTTTCCCTTATTTTCCATTGCAAAGAGGGGTCTGTCAAGGGTGTCCCTTATCTCCTCTTTTATTTGTTCTGGTCCTTGAACCATTTCTTTCTCGTGTTCGAAAGAACAATCTTATATCAGATCTTCAATATGGTGTTAAGCACTTAAACAGATGATATTCTTCGTTTCTTTCCAACCCAGACACTTCAATTACTGCCCTCCTTCATGACATTTCTGAATTCTCTCTTGTTTCAGGATATAAAATTAATTCAGATAAAACTGAGGTTTTGCCCTATACAAAATTTTGTCTTAAACCATCCTTTGAATCTACAGGTTTTCATTGGAATAATTCTAAGATTAAATATTTGGGTATGTGGTTTACAATTTTATTGTGGATTCAGTTAAACTCAACGTGAAGGAAGGTTTACATAGAACTGATAAGCTTTCATCTACTTGGAATCCCCTTTTCTTGTCATGGTGGGGTCCTCTTGATCCCATTAAAATGATGGTTACTCCTATTTTATTATACATTTTATCCATGATCCCAGTACACATTCCATCTACATATTTTAAAAAAACTAGATTCTCTTATTTCCAAGTTTCTCTGGAATAACAAAAAATCTAGAATCTCTCTTTCTCTTCTCAAGAAACTTAAGGCAGATGGTGGTGTAAATTTCCCAAACTTTCGGACATATCACAAGCGTTTTGCTTAAGACAGGCTTCCAAGTGGTTTCTTCCTCTTTCCTCCCTTTTATGGCCTCTGTGGTTTGATGTAGAACTTTTCTTTCTTTCACCATTTACTCCTAAAGAAGTCCTTGCTCTTTGCTCATAAAATAATATCACATCCTCACCATTATTTAATCAGGCTTTAGATGTGATTGGACTATTTCACTATGGAACAAAATATGGTCCAGAATATTCAAAGTCTCCAGAACTGCCTCTACCACCCAAACCCTAATCTTTGTGTATCACAGATTATATTATACACCTGCCTCTATAGCCAAATTTTCAAAGGGAACCAATAAGGCCTGTTGGTCATGTGGAAATTCACATGGTGATTTATCACAACTCCTTTTTCTGCCCTTCTACTGCTACCTTTTGGAATAAAATCTGGTCCCAACTCTCAAAATGTTTTAATATACATTGCCCTATGTCCACAGATATGCTTTTCTTAGGCAGCTTATCAGATGTAGTTAAGTTACATTTTTATGACAACGGTTTATTTGATCTGATGCTGGCCTTAGCTTTTCAGCAAATACCTACTAATTGGAAATGTTCCACTAATTTATCCTTTTGTACCTGGTGGAATACTGTATGTCATTATCATAGGTTAGATATTGCTTTTCATGTAGACTTCAGCTTAATAGAGACATATTTTGGATGTCTTTAACTAATTACTTACACAATCTTGCGAGTCAACATGTCAGTAATACTCATTCTGAGAACTTTAAACGCCTGTAATTGTAATTTTCTCTGCATTTCGCAGTCGCCAGTAGGTAGTTATAGTTAGGACCTTGTTTCTATCCAAAAAGCGTTTATTCTTTTGACAATATCTTTAGCGCCGTTTGACGAATCTTTGCGAACGTTTAAAAACTAATGGCCCACTCACTTTAGCTGCTGTGTTGAAAAGTTCGGGGTGATCCGTCAAGCGGGGGCCGATAAAAAGGGGGGCCCAAAACACTTTTTCTCTATGTTAATTTCCATAGGAAACTGTTGATGCAGCTATAGCCCGAACTGCTGAACAGAATTACACCAAATTTGGCAGAAAGGTAGTTCTTGGGCCAGACTGCACTCTTTTTGTGTAAATCTGTTCAGTAGTTCCTGAGAAATTTAAAGATTTCTCAGATATACGGATATGGCCATGGAGGATCCGCAAACCCTCCCGATCTCGAGCCTGAGATCTGATTGGCTGCCAAAACTTCAAACCAGGAAGTGTCGGCAGCCATCTTGTGACTCCGGTTGAACAGAGTCACAAGAAAAAAGGTAAAAAAACCATTAAAAATTAAGGAAGAGGGGCAGGGTAAAAACACCCTGACCCCCTAGGCCTACTCAGGGGTCCCACAGGGACCCCAAGGGCCAAAAAAAGCATTAAAAAAAAAGAAATTGGCGGGTTTTGCGTTGGATCCATGATTCTGGCCGAACACTTTTAAAAAAACAAAGTGCAGGCTTCCTTTTCTTTAAGCCCCCGGGTAGGCCAGGTCCCGGGCAACATCATTAAGATAGATGCAGGGGCCCACGCAGGCCCCCTAGCCCCGGGGACCACAACCTCTCTGGGGCTATGTTTATTGAATGTGGGGGGGACTGCTTTGTTTTTAAAATGAATGTGTGTGGGGGTCTCCTGCGCTCCGCAAAGACCCAGGCACCGCCACTTCCCTGGAGCTAATTATGTTAAATCCGGGGGGCCAAGCGGTCCCCCCACAGCCCCAGGGACTGCCACCACCATGGGGCTAAATTCAAATGATGCGTGGGGGGGCTACAGCCCCCCCATGGAGCCCCGGGGACCGCCACCTCCCTGGGGCTAATTTAATGTAATGCAAGGGGGCCACGCAGCCTACCCCAATAGCCCCGGGGACCACCACCACCCCGGGGCACAAATTCAAAACATGTATGGGGGGCTCCAGTCTCCCCACGGAGCCCCAGGGACTGCCACCTCCCCGGGGCTAATTTAATGCAATGTGGGGGCACACGTCCCCCTGCAGCCCCGGGGACCGCCACCTCCCTGGGGCACAAATTAAGTAAAGGCAGGGGTCCGTTGTGGACCCCCGACCCTTGGGACCACCACCTCCCCGGGGCAACAATGTAGATGGGAGGAGGGCTGCGTGGCCCCCCTCCAGGAGCCCTCCATGGCCCTGAGGACCGCCACCCTCCAGGACCGACTCCAGCAATGTCCCAGGGTGCCCACCCCCGGGACATTGCAGTTTGGCCATAGCAAACTCTGCTTCACTTCATGGAAGCAAGAGCAGGAAAAATGCTCTTGCTTCCATGAAGCAAAGCAGAATTGCTTTAGAGCAGAGGGGCTGCATGTATGCAGCTCCCTCTGTCCAAAACCAATGCTGGCTCCCGCAGGAGGTGGGGAGCCGACAGGGACCATGGGAGCCTTGAGGCTCCCCCCTTGGTCCCCAACGACCTGGCCATGCCCCGGGGGATGGGGTCCCCTGGGGAATATCAGTCCAGGTAGGGGGGCCTTGCACACCCCCTACCCATTTTTATTTTTGGATAAGGCCTGGCTTCGGGGGATGGCGTCCCAAGGGCGGAATATGGCCCCCCTCCCTTCAAAAACAAAACAAAAAGCATTAATAACTTGTCCAGGCCCTAGGGGATGGGGACCTTGATGCCAAAAATGGCCTAGTGGATGCTGGCCGCTTGGCCCCCTCCGTTAAAATTTTAAAAAATAAATAAATTGGCCAGGCTCCGGGGGATGGGGTCCCCGGGGCTGAAATCGGCCTGAGGAGGGGGGCCGCATGGCCCCACTCCCTTTTATCTATAATTTAAACAATGGCCTAGCCAAAGGGAATGGGGTCCCCGGGGCCGAAATCGGCCTTGGGAGGGGGCCACACGGCCTCCCTCCCTTTTTATTTAAATATAAATTTTAAAAAGGGTCAGGCCCCAGGGGATGGGGTCCTGGAGCCCAAAAATGTCAAGGCAAGGAGGGCTACACAGCTCCCTTTCCTAAATAAAAAAAAAACAAAGCAGGTTACTTGCCAGAGGCCACGCCCCCTTTCTCCACTATGCAAACACGCCTCCTGGTGTGCTCTTGGTTGGGGGATGAAGTCCCCTTCACTGCTGAGGGTCCTTAGGGGCCAACTAACCCACCAGGTGTCATGTGGTTTGTGGCCTCATGGTCTGCCCTGCTAAGTTGACCTCGGCCTGGCTGCCATGCTGCCTTTTCTGCGCACGTTACTTTGTGACTTTGTTTTTCCAGCCTCTGCTTGTGCCCGGCTATATTAGGACTGTCTGCTTTTCTGCCTTTCACCTTTTCTCCTGTTCCCTGTGGGTTACATCTGCACAACATGTACAAGGTCGAAAAACAACGTCCCTTGTTCTTGCTGATCTGGCCAGTCCCTCGCACCTAGACATAACACTACGTACAGCTGCACTGGAGAAATTTGTGTGCTTTTTAATATTGTGATTTCACTGTTAGAGGCACTTGGAGTAAAACCTTTCCAGAGAGAAGAGCTGTGCTTGTCTGATGATGTAAACCTTGCATCTAGATATTGAGGTATGAGGGTCCGCCTGACAAAGCCCAGAGATTTTCTGTTTATATAATAAACTAGCTAATAGCACGGGGAGGGTGGTATGGTCATTTAGCCCTATATCCACTGCTTTATGAAATGCTTTCCCCGTTTGTATTCTATGGAATTGTAACTATGCTGATTATTTTATCCTTATGCATTATGCTGATAGTACTAGCACGTGTACTGTATCTTAGAGCACGATAGTTGAAATAAACATTTAAACTATACTGTGTCTCTTATTACGCACGTTGTGGATAGAGTATGAGTGAGTTATGAAAGGGTGTTCTTGCTCCCGCGAGTCCTGAGAGAAATACCGTGTTCTGGGTTGTCATCGGTAGCATCGCTGCTAATGAGACGCTAAAGCTAGTCGGATTGGGATTGTGGGTACTAAGGTGTATGGTTGGTTCACCACTATACTCTGAGGTCCTATTATCCTGTGCATAGCTCTGTGTATGTGCAAAATCCCTACAACATGGCGCGACCAACGAGTGGGCTGCTTATCTGCGAGATGCTTGAGTAGTACTTGTGCTTGTCCACAACCCCTTCACAGACGCTTCCGGAAGCGTGTGTGAAGGTGATACCTCCTATATTGACGTTTTTATAGGTTCTTTCAAGCTTGAAGTTGTTAAAAGGTTTTTAAATACAACCATATATTGTGCTGCCTCCTATTAGGTTGTCAAAATATTTTAGCCTTAAATGGCTGTCCAAATTGCGGCACACAGCCGCGCAGCGCTCCGGGCTCACTTGACAGTGTATGGAGTGCCTGACGCGGGTGTCGATCTAATCTTTGTGGTACAAGCGGATCCCGCTTACCACTTTGAGGTCTTTTACTCTTGGGTCACCTTCCCGGCGGTGGATGGGACGGATAATCTGTTCCATGAATATACACTCACCGCTACACCTATAGTTTATAGGCCTTATCGAAATCTTGAAGTACCGCTCACGGCATGGCAACACCGTGTTTGGTTTAATGGCGCACTCCCCCAACCGGTTACCCCGATTCGTTTAGGCCCCTTATCAATTCCAGGGGCCACTTGGCCAGTTTTGGCCGGGTATACCCCACATCCGCGTTATATGCCGCTAGCAGTTGCTGAACTACGGGAATTGCATACGTCTTTGATACGTGTGCGTAGAGCTTTAGTACAGTATGTTACAGGGAGCCCCCCTGGAGTTGCAGCGCATCCAGCTGGACCGGGCGGTGTATCTATAAGTCCCGTCATGGTTAATTCGGTGATGGGCAAGCGCCCACAAAATAAGGACGATTTGCCTTATTGGCTTGCAGAAAAATTTGACCAGCTGGAGGCAGTTTTTCCAAATACTTCTCCTGTGGAAAAACCCAGGATTTTAACTATTAGTTTGCCAAAAGACTTGATTCCAGAGTTGACAGAATGCAACAACTGGGGTAAGGTATTCGCAGCAGTATATGCGAAGTGTTTCAGCACTCCTTCCATGACTGTTCTCCCCTCTGTAATTAAACGAGTGCAGGATGAGCATGGCCCTGAAGCGGCTGTGGAATTAGGGATGAGACTGGTGGGAGTGTTCGATGTAGTAGCTGATTTGATCCTTGCGAATGTCGAGGGCGATGCAGTTAACTTTCAAGTAGCTAATGCTTTGGCTTTGATCCCAGAACCGGACAGGCCGCGCGAATTACCGAAAATTATTGCCCAGGCTTACAAAACAATTGGCCGCAATAGCCTGGGAGTCAAGACTTTTGCTAAAACGCAAACACAATCACAACCTCAACCGAAAACTCAATCTGAGAAAGATGAGAAGCTGTTCTTTACTAAAAAGAGCTGGAGGTTGAAAAAGCAGGGTAAGCAACAGAAGAAGCCAGGGTCGCGAGGCGCATCCCCGGTTTCCGTCTCTTCTGAACGCACTTATGATTTGCGCGATAGGGTGAGAATTAAATCTCCAGAGAGATTCCAAGTCCCTGATTCGCGTTCTCCTAGTTCTTCACAGGCACCAACAACCTCCCAGGCTGGTGAAGGAGATCGCCAGGATAGAGGCAGGGGTCGTGAGGCTCCTCAGGGACGAGACCAACCTCGACAACAAGTCCGAGGGAACCCAGAAGAATTTCCACGTTCTCGCCCACAGTTTCAGAAGAAAAAAAGTTGCAGCTGTAACAGCGAAGTATGCCACAAACAGTGAGAACGAGACTCCAGAATTGGACGTGGGCAGTGACGCTCCTAGACAGCGCCGCGGAAGTTACCATAGTGCGGGAGGCACTACGTCCTCATGTGGAGGCGACAGCAACTGATACATTCATTACTGTTGAGACAGCAGACACCAGAGTGGCACCCCCTGACAGACTATATAATATTGTCATTCAAATTGAAGGTGACATACAGCGTGTTATTAAAGGGATTTTTGGGGAAAATCTGACCTCTTCGTACGACATTCTGTTGGCAGAGGCGGATTGGCCGCCCCCGTTCGTACTTGCTGCGCGTAGAGGGGAGGAGGTAATCCTTCCGAGCTTTTCTCGTCATGTCCCCAAGGACAAAGTGGAGGCTCTCGCAGCCGAGTGGGCTGCGTCCCTGGCTCCGGCGTTATACCGCAACCACGTGGGCTGGGATGAAGACTCTCCCCCCCATGATATTCCTTTGCGGTCGCTGCCACAGTCACAACCCCAATATCCCATCAAGCGGGAACCTAAAGGTCCCGTCTCCGAAATTCTGACCCAGTTGGAATATCAAGGAGTGATTGAAACTTGCGTATCACCGATGAATAATCCCCTTTTCACGGTTTCTGAACCCGATGGATCGTACCGCCTAGTTTTGGATTACCGACACTTGAACTCTCATTGTCGGACCTTTGCGGTACAAAATACACATAGTTCTGCGCTTGTAGACAGTCTTGTTCGTAAAAAATATAAAACGACACTTGACTTATCCAATGGATTTTACACGCACAACTTGTCCCCGGAGTGCAGCCAATGGAGCGCTTTCACTTCCAGTGGTAAATAATTCAAATTCCGGCGTTTACCTATGGGCTACAAGAACAGTCCAGGTGTGTTCGCCGCCCGTGTTGTCTCCTTGTTAGACAACATAGACCCAGATGCGTGTTCGTACGTCAATGATATCTATCTGACAGACGACGAACTGTGGCCGCATCTTTCCCGAGTGGACCGCATTATTCTTGAATTTGCGGTCTTAGGTTAAAAATTCAACTTTGCCAAATCACACATTGCTGAATTTACCGTTTTGTTTTTGGGCTATGAGCTCAACAATGATGGTAAGAGCTTAGCCCCCCATTTCTTGGAGAAATGCGCACTCTTGTGCCCTCCAACTACTCTGAAGAAGCTTCAGTCTTTACTGGGTTTTCTGAATTTTGGGCGTACTTATATTCCCGAATATGCCCAGCATATCAAGCCTCTTTATGCCTTGATACAACCAAACTTTTCGAAGTCATGCTGGCTTCCCAAGCATTCCTCCATACTGCAATCTTTGCAGTCTGATCTACTTGAATCTAAATTCTTGTTGACTCGTGACAACCACACAAACCTGGTGATTAGAATCGTTCCAGGGGCAGTGGGTTTCACGTACTTAACCTTTAACGAAGGTGACACAGTACCGATTGCATACAAGTCACATCTTTACACTTCAGCAGAAATGCGCTTTTCCTCTGTGGAGAAAGTTTTGACTGCAGTGCAGATGGCGATTCTAAAGGAACGCGCACTGGCACAGGGAAAACGCATTTTGGTGGTAACACCATATCCTGCCCTTGAGGCAGTGACGAAAGCAAGTGTACCGAACTCTAAAGCTTTGCACCCCCGTTGGATACAATGGGCAACATCTTTGACGTCCCCGGATGTCACTTTTATCTTTGATTCTTCTCTTCAGACACAGGAGTTTTTACAGTACGAATTCGTTCTTCCTCCTCCTCTGTCTTTGCTACCGCTTGAGGAGTACGAATGTATAATCTATACCGATGGTTCGGCACAACTGGCCACGGGTTCCAAGCATGCTTATTCCGCGGCATGTGCTATTGTTGCAGGTACCATGGTGAACGGCAAGTTCAAATCAACTGTAGTGCACACACAGGCACTAGGAGACAGTACCGCACAATTGGCCGAGCTGCGTGCTTTGGTGCACGCACTTGAGTTCGCTAATCCAGATGTGATGACTCTTATTGTATGTGATTCTTACTACTGTGTTCAATCTTTCAATGACAATCTATTCTTTTGGTCGCAAAACGACTATAGAGATGCTAAAGGCAGCACAATTAAGCATAAGATGCTTTGGGTTCGAGTAGCAGATTTGAAACAACGTCTGCCTCTCACACAGGTGATTCACACTCTTGGCCACCAGCGTGTGGGCGCACACGCTGTCGGTAATGGTTTGGCAGACGAGGCTGCCAAATCAGCAGTAGCCACGTGGTCAGTCGCAGCAGTTACAAGATCTATGACTAAGATAGATAATGATATTCTGGCAGCTATTGCTGCAACAAAGGAGGGTGCTAATTACCCACGGGGTTTCCCTTCCAAATACTCTTATCAGTTAGGTCCCGAACAGGCTCCTTTCGTAAGAATTCCTGACGTGGGTGATCGGCTGATTCCCAACGCGGACCGCAGACTTTCCTTAATAACGGCTGCACACGAAGGCATGGCTTCGGCACATGCTGGCGTGTCTGCAACGGTTTCCATCTTGCAGCAGCGTTACTGGTGGCGTGGTCTATACAAACAAACCCGTACTTATGTGCTTTCTTGTGATGTTTGTCAGCAGATTAAGCCTTCCACGGTTAAACGACCACCACAAACACCGCTCTGCATTTCAAACAGACCTTTTGCGTGTGTTTACCTGGATCACTGCGGTCCATTCTCTTCAGACACTGCATATAAGTACATCTTGGTTGCAGTGGACTCGTGCACACGTTTCATCTGGGTTTGGCCACAACGGAGTGCTGACGCTCGAAATGTCATAAGGGATTTGCGTGTCTTTGTGGGAATTTTTGCCTGTGGCACCTTCCATTCGGACCAAGGTCCAGCGTTCACCTCTAAGGCTTACAAGGACGCAATGGGTTCACTGGGGGTGCGGGTGAAAGTTTCGTCTCCATATCGGCCTGAGGGCAATTCGATTGTTGAACGAATGAACCGTGACTTAAAGCAATCCTTGACAGCTAGAGTCTTAGGTACTGGCAGGAACTGGCTGGCCCACTTGTATACCATACAACGTGCACTTAATAATCTCCCTAGAAGACCTCTGGG
Source organism: Calotriton arnoldi (assembly GCA_963921515.1). Classification (NCBI taxonomy): domain Eukaryota; kingdom Metazoa; phylum Chordata; class Amphibia; order Caudata; family Salamandridae; genus Calotriton; species Calotriton arnoldi. Next base: position 106,548 of record CAWUFW010015919.1, read on the forward strand.
TGGGCGGACCCCATACAAAATGCTCTTTGGCATACGAATATTTGTGCCCGACCTTGATGGTCTAGACATGGCGATGCAATCCGCAATCTTTGATGTCGATAACCATTCTACTATGTTACAGCACTTACAAGAAGACCGAGACAAACTTGCAAACAAACATTTACCTTCAGCCACAGATGCTGCGCTGCAGATTCCGGTTGCCGGCTGGCTTCCCAATAGTGTAACACCAGCGGTCTCTTGTCCAGTCATTTCCCGGACAAATGTTTGTGGCTCACCAGCCCAAACGGTCACAGATGTTGCTATCGAGATGGTAGATTTGCCTGATCGCTTACTCGACTACCCGGCCTCCCCCTGCAATGAGGAGACTGAGTATACCTACCCCGCTAACGAGTCGGTGGCTCACTTACCAATGACGCCACTGAGCCCAACACGTTATTCCTTTGACTCGGATTCCACCTCATCGCTTATCCCGTCCAAATTCAGTATTTTTGTATCCTGGTTCAGAGACAATTTTTTGATTCCTCCATGGACATACATCTGGTTGGTACTTTTCCTGATTTTTTTGTTCATGTCTATTGGCTTTATCACAGTTTTCTTTCTTCTCATCAATGGTCATTATTTGCCAGAACGCTCTGCAGTGAACTGTGTAGCTGGAACTTTGGCTCCGCATTCTTCTTCTCACATCATGAAGCGTGACCACACATTTGTGAACATTTCAGCTTTCCCAGTCGCTGATGGCATCGTATGGGATGCAGTAAATTTCCAAATTCATGGACCTACCGAGATTATTAATGTACCAAATGTCCTCCGTGTTTCAATGGGTGATGTCGTTAAAAGTAATATTCATTCTGACGATTGGGATGTGCATGCCGTTGAATCGTTATTTACTGATTTGAAATATTATGCTGCCTTTAATGCTGAAGATTTGTATATGAATTCTGCAAGTTATGCCGATTTATATTGTTACCAGCATTGGGGCAACCATTTCCTCCATAAACCGAGTGCCCTTCTGGGTCCTGTTAATTACACCCAATGGGAACATTTTCCAACCCCTTTGCCAGGCAGCTCCCAGACTCTTAGAAACAAGTTTGCTTATTTTACCGACTTTAATAGATCGAACCCTGGGTCCTATTATTTTAAATTAAACTCTTCATCTACACAGAAGATCATGTTGACCCACACCAAGTTACTGTATTCGGGTTCCTTTTTGGCCGCCTTGGCTGTGGGTGGTTATGAGCACTGGCGGGACACCATTGACTTGAAGTCTATTTGGGGCTCCAAATCATGGCAGGTGCAAGGCACAGAAGCCTTGCACCGTGCTTGCCTCATCCCGGCCCAAATTCTATTTTTAAATCATTCAATCTATCAAACAACGTGTTGGGGTTTGGCTACTTCCAAACAATTAAATGCACCTTCCATTCCTGTGTTGTCTTCCTCCACCAACGCGAGCTTGCATTTCAATATCTCCCTTACAGATTTGCAAGCTTTGTTTCAGAATAATTCATTTAATGTTTACACGTTTGTTCAGTCACCCTGGTTGGCTTGGCCAACGGCCGCAGATGCCTGCCAACTGCGTTTTCATGACTCAGCTCCTGGTTACAAACAGGATAGGCCAGACCCGAGGTTTTCTGACTCTCGTACTGTTACAACTTATTCTGTTGGTAAATTATGTAAACAGTGGTTGCAGCACTCTTCCTTAGATTCTGAGAAACAGCATTTATCCCTCCTGTCAGGCAACATTGATCTGTCCGATTTTGTACTGGGGCCTCGTGGCCCTCGACCTAAGAGATTCATTTATGAAGCTTACAATGAGGCCTTGAGCTTGCCAGGTAGGTCGCTCCCCCACCACACAGCTCCGCCTGTGTTGTCTGCCCGCTGCTTCTGCAGGTAAGATCGCCCTCCGCTTGTGGCCCCGGTGCCCGTATTTCCTGCTTGTTTCCCCATTTCCTTTCTGTGCCCCTCGCTGCCCCATTTGCGTTGTGCTTGCCATTTTGTCTGTCTTTCTCCCCCATTTTCCTTTCTGTGCCCCTCGCTGCCCCATTTGCGTTGTGCTTGCCATTTTGTCTGTCTTTCTCCCCCCATTTTCCTTTCTGTGCCCCTCGCTGCCCCATTTGCGTTGTGCTTGCCATTTTGTCTGTCTTTCTCCCCCCATTTTCCTTTCTGTGCCCCTCGCTGCCCCATTTGCGTTGTGCTTGCCATTTTGTCTGTCTTTCTCCCCCCATTTTCCTTTCTGTGCCCCTCGCTGCCCCATTTGCGTTGTGCTTGCCATTTTGTCTGTTTTTCTCCCCCCATTTTCCTTTCGGTGCCCCTCGCTGCCCCATTTGCGTTGTGCTTGCCATTTTGTCTGTTTTTCTCCCCCTTTTTCCTTTCTGTGCCCCTCGCTGCCCCATTTGCGTTGTGCTTGCCATTTTGTCTGTCTTTCTCCCCCATTTTCCTTTCTGTGCCCCTCGCTGCCCCATTTGCGTTGTGCTTGCCATTTTGTCTGTCTTTCTCCCCCATTTTCCTTTCTGTGCCCCTCGCTGCCCCATTTGCGTTGTGCTTGCCATTTTGTCTGTCTTTCTCCCCCATTTTCCTTTCTGTGCCCCTCGCTGCCCCATTTGCGTTGTGCTTGCCATTTTGTCTGTTTTTCTCCCCCATTTTCCTTTCTGTGCCCCTCGCTGCCCCATTTGCGTTGTGCTTGCCATTTTGTCTGTTTTTCTCCCCCCTTTTTCCTTTCTGTGCCCCTCGCTGCCCCATTTGCGTTGTGCTTGCCATTTTGTCTGTTTTTCACCCCCCTTTTTCCTTTCTGTGCCCCTCGCTGCCCCATTTGCGTTGTGCTTGCCATTTTGTCTGTTTTTCTCCCCCCTTTTTCCTTTCTGTGCCCCTCGCTGCCCCATTTGCGTTGTGCTTGCCATTTTGTCTGTTTTTCACCCCCCTTTTTCCTTTCTGTGCCCCTCGCTGCCCCACTTGCGTTGTGCCCGTATTTTTGTCTGGTTTCTCTCCCCTTGTACTTTGTGCCCCCGCTGCCTCTCGCCATTCCCGCCGCTGCGTCCCTGCGGCCCCGCCCCCTGACTGCCCATTCGCTGCCCCTGCCTCCCGCCTCCCAGCTGCTCCTCCCTCCCACCTCCCCATAAATGGCGGCCGCTGCGCGCGGGAGAGAGCGACCCTTGACCTTGCCAGGTAGGTCGCTCCCCCACCACACAGCTCCGCCTGTGTTGTCTGCCCGCTGCTTCTGCAGGTAAGATCGCCCTCCGCTTGTGGCCCCGGTGCCCGTATTTCCTGCTTGTTTCCCCATTTCCTTTCTGTGCCCCTCGCTGCCCCATTTGCGTTGTGCTTGCCATTTTGTCTGTCTTTCTCCCCCATTTTCCTTTCTGTGCCCCTCGCTGCCCCATTTGCGTTGTGCTTGCCATTTTGTCTGTCTTTCTCCCCCATTTTCCTTTCTGTGCCCCTCGCTGCCCCATTTGCGTTGTGCTTGCCATTTTGTCTGTTTTTCTCCCCCATTTTCCTTTCTGTGCCCCTCGCTGCCCCATTTGCGTTGTGCTTGCCATTTTGTCTGTTTTTCTCCCCCTTTTTCCTTTCTGTGCCCCTCGCTGCCCCATTTGCGTTGTGCTTGCCATTTTGTCTGTTTTTCTCCCCCTTTTTCATTTCTGTGCCCCTCGCTGCCCCATTTGCGTTGTGCTTGCCATTTTGTCTGTTTTTCACCCCCTTTTTCCTTTCTGTGCCCCTCGCTGCCCCATTTGCGTTGTGCTTGCCATTTTGTCTGTTTTTCTCCCCCTTTTTCCTTTCTGTGCCCCTCGCTGCCCCATTTGCGTTGTGCTTGCCATTTTGTCTGTTTTTCACCCCCTTTTTCCTTTCTGTGCCCCTCGCTGCCCCATTTGCGTTGTGCTTGCCATTTTGTCTGTTTTTCTCCCCCTTTTTCCTTTCTGTGCCCCTCGCTGCCCCATTTGCGTTGTGCTTGCCATTTTGTCTGTTTTTCACCCCCTTTTTCCTTTCTGTGCCCCTCGCTGCCCCATTTGCGTTGTGCTTGCCATTTTGTCTGTTTTTCTCCCCCTTTTTCCTTTCTGTGCCCCTCGCTGCCCCATTTGCGTTGTGCTTGCCATTCTGTCTGTTTTTCACCCCCTTTTTCCTTTCTGTGCCCCTCGCTGCCCCATTTGCGTTGTGCTTGCCATTTTGTCTGTTTTTCTCCCCCTTTTTCCTTTCTGTGCCCCTCGCTGCCCCATTTGCGTTGTGCTTGCCATTTTGTCTATTTTTCACCCCCTTTTTCCTTTCTGTGCCCCTCGCTGCCCCATTTGCGTTGTGCTTGCCATTTTGTCTGTTTTTCTCCCCCTTTTTCCTTTCTGTGCCCCTCGCTGCCCCATTTGCGTTGTGCTTGCCATTCTGTCTGTTTTTCACCCCCTTTTTCCTTTCTGTGCCCCTCGCTGCCCCATTTGCGTTGTGCTTGCCATTTTGTCTGTTTTTCTCCCCCTTTTTCCTTTCTGTGCCCCTCGCTGCCCCATTTGCGTTGTGCTTGCCATTTTGTCTGTTTTTCACCCCCCTTTTCCTTTCTGTGCCCCTCGCTGCCCCACTTGCGTTGTGCCCGTATTTTTGTCTGGTTTCTCTCCCCTTGTACTTTGTGCCCCCGCTGCCTCTCGCCATTCCCGCCGCTGCGTCCCTGCGGCCCCGCCCCCTGACTGCCCATTCGCTGCCCCTGCCTCCCGCCTCCCAGCTGCTCCTCCCTCCCACCTCCCCATAAATGGCGGCCGCTGCGCGGCCGCGCCGCTGGCGCGCCGAAGGCGCGCCTAAGGCAAGCCCGTCTGCGCCCGTCCGCGACTGGACCGCGCCCAGCGCCAGAACCCCTGGAACCCACCGATGCAACACCACTCGACAGACCTACGACGCCGCCACACTCACCGCACTCAATGCCGGCCGGAACCCTGCCTGCTACCGAGCCTCACCGAGACGCACCCACGGACCCTTCACCTGCCAAACCTGCCGATTCACCTGCCCCCGGACGTGCACCACCTCCGCCAAGTCGAGCACCAGCAGCAACCACCTGAAATGCATCCTGTTGAACACCCGCTCCGTCCACAGGCACGCCGTGGAACTCTGGGACCTGCTCGACGCAACAGCACCGGACATCGCCTTCCTCACCGAAACCTGGATGAACGCCTCCTCAGCGCCCGACATCGCCATAGCCATCCCGGACGGATACAAGATCACCCGGAGGGACCGCGTCAACCAGACGGGAGGAGGCATCGCCATCGTACACAAGAACACCATCCGCATCTCGACTAACTCCGACGAGACCTTCACCGCCGCCGAACACCTACACTTCCAGATACACACTGACCCCAAGACCACCCTCCGAGGCACCCTCATCTACAGACCCCGGGACCACGCACACTATTCAGCGAAGACATCGCAGACTTCATCAGCCCGCACGCCATGCCCTCCGCCGACTACATCCTCCTAGGGGACCTCAACTTCCACCTGGAGAACAACAACGACAGAAACACCACCGCCCTGCTGGACAACCTCGCCAACCTCGGACTCAAGCAACTGGTGAACACGCCCACCCACTACGCCGGCCACACGCTTGACCCCGTCTTCTCGTCCAGCAAGCACATCTCCTTCAGCCACGCCACCGGACTCCACTGGACCGACCACAGCTGCATCCACTTCAGCTTCAGAAAGACTGCGACCCACCACCACCCGCAACAGGCTCCCCGCCGGAGCTGGAGCAAGATCACCGCCGAGCAGCTCACCGCCTCCCTCAGCCAGAACACACCCACCAACACAACGGACCCAAACGAAGCAGCCAGCAACCTCGCCAAGTGGCTGACCGCCTGCGCCGACGACCTCGCACCACTAAAAAACCCTCCCAGCAGACCCGGAAGCAAGAAAACCCCTTGGTTCACCAACGAACTCAAGGAATCCAAGAAGAACTGCTGCACTCTCGAGAAAACCTGGCGACTCGACCAGACCACAGACAACAGGACCGCCCTCAAGCACGCCACCCGCAAACACCACCAGCTGATCCGTGCCACCAAGAAGTCGGCACTCAAAGAACGACTGGACAACAACGCCCATGACAGCAAGGAACTTTTCAGCATCGTCAAAGAGTTCTCCAACCCCAGCGCCGGAAACAACGACATCACCCCCTCGCAAGACCTCTGCAACTCACTCTCCGCGTTCTTCCACCGCAAGATCACCGACATACATAACAGCTTCGACGCACAAACCACGCACCCTACCGCCGAACCAACGCCCGCCACCACCACCCTCTGCAACTGGACCCCGATCAGCACCGAAGACACCACCCGCATGATGAACTCCATCCACTCCGGATCACCAACCGACCCCTGCCCACACCACGTCTTCAACAAAGCCGACGCCACCATCGCACCCCATCTCCGGGACATCATCAACTCCTCCTTCCACACCGCCACCTTCCCGGAGAGCTGGAAGCACGCCGAGCTTACCGCCCTCCTGAAGAAACCAACGGCGGACCCCACCGACCTCAAGAACTACCGTCCCATCTCGCTCCTTCCGTTTCCGGCCAAAGTCATCGAGAAGACCGTCAACAGACAGCTTGCCGCCTTCCTCGAGACGAATGGATCCCTCGACCCCTCGCAGTCCGGGTTTCGGGCCAACCACAGCACCGAGACCGCCCTTATCGCAGCCACCGTCGACATCAGAGCCCTAACCGACAACGGGGAAACAGCTGCCCTCATCCTCTTGGACCTCTCCGCGGCGTTCGACACCGTCTGCCACCGCACCCTAGTGAAGCGCCTCAGCAACATCGGAATCCAAGAGAAAGCACTGGAATGGATCATCTCGTTCCTCGCCGGAAGAACCCAGAGAGTCCGCCTCCCCCGTTCAGATCCGAAGCCACCGAAGTCATCTGCGGCGTTCCACAAGGATCTTCACTCAGTCCAACCCTCTTCAACGTCTACATGAGCCCCCTCGCAGCCATCGCACGCCAACACAACCTCAACATCATCTCCTACGCCGACGACACCCAGCTGATCCTCTCCCTCACCAACGACCCCACCACCGCCAGAGCCAACCTACACGACGGGATGAGAGACGTCGCCGACTGGATGAGGAACAGCCGCCTTAAACTGAACTCAGACAAGACGGAAGTCCTCATCCTGGGCTCATCACCCTCCGCCTGGGACGACTCCTGGTGGCCCCCGGCCCTGGGCACTGCGCCCAAGCCAACGGACCACGCACACAACCTGGGCTTCATCCTGGACTCCTCCCTGTCGATGACCAGACAAGTCAACGCCGTCTCATCTTCATGCTTCAACACCCTGCGCATGCTCCGCAAGATCTTCAGATGGATCCCCACTGAAACCAGGAAGACCGTCACCCAGGCACTCGTCACCAGCCGACTGGACTATGGGAACACCCTCTACGCCGGAACCACAGCCAAACTTCAAAAAAGACTCCAGCGCATCCAGAACGCCTCCGCACGACTCATCCTGGACATCCCCCGACACAGCCACATCACCGGACACCTGAAAGACCTGCACTGGCTTCCCGTCAGCAAGAGAATCACGCTCAGACTCCTCACCCACGCACACAAGGCCCTCCACGACCTGGGCCCAAAGTACCTCAACGACCGCATGACCTTCTACACGCCCACACGCCAGCTACGATCAACCAGCCACGCCCTCGCCACCATACCACGCATCCGCAGAACCACCGCCGGAGGAAGATCCTTCTCCTACCTGGCAGCCAAGACCTGGAACTCCCTCCCCACTCACCTTCGGCGAACCCAGGACCATCTCTCCTTCAGGAAGCAGCTCAAGACCTGGCTGTTCGAGCAGTAACTTACCCCCTCCCCAGCGCCTTGAGACCCTCCCGGGTGAGTAGCGCGCTCTATAAATGCCGTGATTGATTGATTGATTGATTGGAAGCTTTCACAAATTGAAGCTGCCTCCCGTCTTCGGGAGATTGATCAAGCAAATTTAGAAAAGGTGCTTGCTGTTGTTGACAATAGTATTAATACCCTGTCTTCCCGCATTTACACATTAGAGAATATTGTTTCCTCTGTTGTTGATATTGTACAAGATGATGTTTCTGTGTTATATCATGGTCAAAATCAATTGCGTTCAGTGATGCAGTTTGCCTGGACTTTGCAAACACTTAAAATGGGTAAAGTTCCTTGGCATTTTTTAAACACCTCTGCCTTATTTTTCCCTTTTAATTTAACTGAAAAACAGCAGTTCATGTCCATGAAAGATGCCACATACACTCTGTTACATATCGAGAAAATAGAGCCACTACCATTCTCTGTAGCGGAATTGGATTCTGCAGTGTGGCTAGTTCACGGGGTTATCGCTTTACCTTTTTCTTTATTTGAGTTCAGTTCCTGCATGAAACATTATCCTGTTGGCCGTTTTCAGCCTTTAGGCAGTGCCTTCTTGCATGAACTTTGGTCCCTGCCCTTCCTTTATAGATGCCTTAGGGACGGCAAGGAAGTCTTTCTCACAGGAGAGTCATGCGATTCTACTGTGGGTCATTCCCTTATTTGCAAAAACATTAAATTGCACGGAGCTTGTAACGTTTAGGCTCCGAATCTTGCTTGTGTTTTAAAGGGTATTCCTGCTCCTGCTATATCTCCTACTTTCACTGTGCTTGCAAATGGTAGCTATCTGCTTCTGAATAATCAGGACTGCTGTGGCATGCTGGCCGGCATACCCTATATTGTAACAGTTTCCCACAGAGTTGTCTGCTGCAAAAATGTGCTTTTCCCCCCCCCGTACGACATCATAGATAGTTCCATTTGGCCTTCCATTCCTACTTTGAAGGCGGATTTCAATAAATTGAGCAGAATAAAGGCGCTATTATTGAACCAGGAGGTTATGCTCACATCCGCCCGGGAGACATTCATCCTTCAGGTGGCTAGTACCCACAGTGAAATACAGGCGCTTTTGAACACTAACCTCCCACAACATTTCGGTGAACTGATTCACCGTGTTTTTAATGCATCACGCACCGAAGGTCTGGTGCACTTTTTTAAAGTTGTGGGCTCTGGCCTTGTTACCTCCTTTCAAACTATCTTTGGTGTAATACCAGCTTTTATTCATTCCATTTTTTCCAGCGTCTTTGGCGGCTTTCCGTTGATCCTCGCCTTAGCAGCTGGTATATTGCTTTTGGTCTGTTTACTACGCAATGGCTGCGCTTCCTTGGGCCCTTCTCGACCCAGGTCGACTCCAGATGCTCCCTGAACGCTTCCTCGCTGGCTTCGGCGTCCTGCCCTTGGCGACACTCAGTGTGTCCTACAGCCTTTCTTTTCGCTTTGCGTATTTCACTTGCGTGCAACCTGTGATGACTTGCATCCGATGTCCTTTTTCATGGTCCTTGGATTATTGCCTCTCCAATACGTCTCTGCCTCGCCCGGATTTTGTCCCCTTGATGGGTCCCTTAGAGGCCCATGAGCGGGACTGTTCCGGTGCTGGCTATATGGCGCGTGCAGTTGCACTTGGGATTTTGGAGCAATGGGATGTCTGTACTGCTGCTCAGAATCTCCTACAACAAAGTTATATTGAGTATCACACAAGTTGTCCCGCAATGCTGTTCACTGCTCCCTCTTATGAGGAACACGACTGCTGCTTTGATTTATTGGACTGGATGGCGTCTCTTTTTTCTGACGATTCCAACGATGTCCTCTTGGAAAGTGTGGCGTTTTTCTGCACCTACACGTTAATGGATTGAAGGGGGCCTCCGCTTTCAGCGTCAGGACACACTGGATTTTTTCCTACAGACTTTTTTTATTTTTTTCGCCAGTTCCCTGTCCTTCAAGGGACTATTCCGCAACAGACGTTTCTGTTCTGCTCATTCTATTTGAACTCTGTCTTCGTCCTCTATCTGGGCCAATGGACTGTCCAGGGGAGGGTGTCATGTGGTTTGTGGCCTCATGGTCTGCCCTGCTAAGTTGGCCTAGGCCTGGCTACCATGCTGCCTTTTCTGCGCACGTTACTTTGTGACTTTGTTTTTCCAGCCTCTGCTTGCGCCCGGCTATATTAGGACTGTCTGCTTTTCTGCCTTTCACCTTTTCTCCTGTTCCCTGTGGGTTACATCTGCACAACATGTACAAGGTCGAAAAACAACGTCCCTTGTTCTTGCTGATCTGGCCAGTCCCTCGCACCTAGACATAACACTAAGTACAGCTGCACTGGAGAAATTTGTGTGCTTTTTAATATTGTGATTTCACTGAATATACGATGTTACAACGCATGCATTTACATCGCATGCTATTACATCGCGGTTTTTACAACGCAAGTCGTTACAACGACTTGCATTGGAGGGCGCTGGACTTAGGAGTAGTTTAATTTACTATTCCAACTCCAGCCTACGTACAGTAGGGAAGGTGTTGGATAGTAAATTAAACTATTCCTTGTCCTATAGCGCCCTCCAGCGCAAGTCGTTGTAACGACTTGCGTTGTAAAAACCGCGATGTAATAGCATGCGATGTAATGCATGCGTTGTAAACGTTGTTTCCCGATTTCACTGTTAGAGGCACTTGGAGAAAAACCTTTCCAGAGAGAAGAGCTGTGCTTGTCTGATGATGTAAACCTTGCATCTAGATATTGAGGTATGAGGGTCCGCCTGACAAAGCCCAGACGTTTTCTGTTTATATAATAAACTAGCTAATAGCACGGGGAGGGTGGTATGGTCATTTAGCCCTATATCCACTGCTTTATGAAATGCTTTCCCCGTTTGTATTCTATGGAATTGTAACTATGCTGATTATTTTATCCTTATGCATTATGCTGATAGTACTGGCATGTGTACTGTTTCTTAGAGCACGATAGTTGAAATAAACATTTAAACTATACTATGTCTCTTATTACGCAGGTTGTGGATAGAGTATGAGTGAGTTATGAAAGGGTGTTCTTTCTCCCGCGAGTCCTGAGAGAGATACCGTGTTCTGGGTTGTCTAATCATCGGTAGCATCGCTGCTAATGAGACGCTAAAGCTAGTCGGATTGGGATTGTGGGTACTAAGGTGTATGGTTGGTTCACCACTATACTCCGAGGTCCTATTATACTGTGCATAGCTCTGTGTATGTGCAGAATCCCTACAACACAGGTACCTCCAGTAAGCCCCACACAGTGGGATTGCTGAGAGGTGGTCGAAGGCCACGCCTCTTTTTATACCACTCTGCAAACGCACCTACTGGTGCACTACTGGTTGGGGGATGAAGTCCACTTTACTGCAGAGGGACCTTGGGTGCCAAGAATCCCTCCTGGTACCTTCTGTAAGTCCTACGCAACAGAATTCCCGAGAGCCGGTCGGATGCCCAGACCCCTTTTTCTACCACTCTGCAAACGTGACTGCTAGTTAAAAAACCGTAGAAATTCACTGAAAAAAACACTGGTTTCAGGGACGCTATAATTAAAAATTAGCATTTAAAAAACCTTAGAAATTCACTGAAAAGAACCACAGGTTTCAGGGACGTTATAGTTAGAAATTAGCATTTAAAAAACCTTAGATATTCACGGAAAAAAACAAAGGTTACAGGGATGTTATAGTTAGGCTGACATTTTACAAAACCAGAGAAATTCAGCCGTTATAGTTAGCTGAGCTAACTATAGCTCGTGCCCCCGCAGCAATGCACTACTTATGACCTCACATATTATATCACTCATGACACGGTCAGTGACATCACTGATGACATCACTGATGACATCTCAAAACGCATCTCAGCAGTCATTTAGGAAACATGTCTAAACATTTTTGGATATAACTATGAGAAACATTCCAAATAGTCTGCACAGCAAAAGGTTGCAGCAGCTATTTCAGAACATCAAGGGGAGGTATGTAATATTATTATCACCCCTGCCAGTAACTTCCTGAAATGTTTGTAAAGCTCCAGAGAGGGGACAATTGAAGGCAAATATAAATACTAGACCTTCTCTTTGTGGAGCATTACTCGGAGGTTTAACAGAACCCCTATTGGTTGATGGCAAGAAAGGGCCCAGAAACAAATTACAACAACAAATCAAACTAATGTTTGATAAATAAAAACTTTTACATTTCTTTCAATCTATCTCAAATCTGATTCACCCTTTAGATCGATCGGGAGGAGGGTCCTCCTATGTCTGATCTTGCACATATTGTAAAGGAAGGGCAATGTGAGCAGCTTTTCTTGATGGTACAGGGAAAGCAAGAGGTACTGACGTCGTTCTTAGGAAACCAGCAGCCTGGTGTTTACAGAACTGATGTAGAGAGGCCTTTGTCACCAAATCATTTTGGGCACACTTATTGATTTGAACTTAGTCTAGACTCTTAACTGGCAACCAGTGATGGACTTCCAGTCAGATATTGCTTTCTTTGGTAATACCTACACCTCATACTTGCTGCTCTAGCTTTCTTCTCTCACATCTACATGTTGGATCATGAAATGAGTAAGGTGACTAGATGCCCTCGTTTATTGAGCTTGCATTGTTTATGAGGCAAGTGACTCAGGAGTCCAGAGATACTGCGGCATAGAGTTACAAACACTTTGCGTCAGAGTAAAATCACAAAAAGTGTTGCAAAACCACACAGTCTTGCAAAGCTATTTACCTTCTAGTACAAGTGTCATAATGTATTTACTTCCCAGGGCTAAACATCCAGCAAAACAGTCAAGGTTGAACTGCCAGACCAGTTCCCATCTGAATGGGAGCACTGCCAACCCCAGACTAATCTGGGCTTTTTCAGACCTTGTCTGTCGGGTGTAGCTTCGGTTGCAGTGAGCATGGGACCACAACTTGGAATACCTGTCTTACTTAGGATCTGGAGGTCCAGATCCAATAAGAATACTCCAGGCATCAAATAACTTTCAGACCATGTTCGCTCTGAACTTGAACACAAGCAATGCTAGAACAGACTTAGCCTGTTTGGACCTCATCAGTCGGTTGCAACCTGTGACTTATGTCATTGTGAGCACAGGCCCTACATCTGAGCATACATGTCACATTTAGGGTATTGCTCTGGGAAAAACAACAAGATGAATGGATAGCGTGAATAAGCATCAGCCACAGGTAATTACTCTGGCCTGTAATCCAGTCCAACATTATTTACAAACCTTGCCACCTCAGATAGATTTCAGGCATATGCAAATCATCTCTGGTTCTGCTCCAGAAGGAATAATCCAGCCTAAACTGCACACCAGGTCCCCTCTGAATGCAAACATAAGAAACCCAAGAGCAGTTTTGGCTTATTTCGGTATCATCAGTGGAATGCAGTTTGAGTCCTATGGTAAAGTAAGGACATGACCCTTGTCGGGGCATACCCGTCGCTTTTACTGTGTTACACTGATGAAAATAAAGTGTTGGGTGGATTTCTTGAATTCATCTAAGTCAATGGTAATTATTACAGCCACAATACAGTCCAGCATATCTTTGCTCACAATGCCACCTTAAACAGAAATCAGCTCTTTGCAAATCAAGCTTTGGTCTTCTCCCATAGGTATAGATAGCCCAGCCCAAACTGCCAAGCCAGTGCCACTCTGCATGGGAACACAAGAACTTCAGTCCAGTTTTGGATGATATGGATACTCAACATAGTCATAGTCAAGGATAGTCAACAAGGTGAATGCAGTAGCTACCACCCTGCGCACATAGGGGGATATCAGAAAGAGGCGGCACAATTTCAAGAAGAGGGTCAAGGCCTTTGCAAAGAGTAAAACACCTGGCCACACAACAGACTGGCGGTGGCCCGCTCATGCCACCAGTACACCTTACTGCCTGGGAGGAGAAGGTGCATGTCATCCTGCCACCAGAGAGCTTGTTTGGAATACCCGAAGTAATGGAGTCTGGTAAGTAATATCTAAACATTTGCCGCAAGTTATCCATTACACCTTAGCACACATTACTGTAATGCTCAAAGACTTGTAAATTTGACTGTTTTCAAGAAAGCAATAGCCAAAGTAATGGAGATGTGTTGACAACCTGTATACCTGCACATAAGATTAAAAATAACCAAATCAATAACATTTTCGAATTTCTACATGCAGGCTGTAAGTGCATACCCATTAAGTCATTATGGCAGCAACAACATCTGACAACATCCCAAAACATGGCTCATAACTAGAGTAAGTAGTTTCCAGGTATGTAATGCAAGTTATCATCAAGTAACCAGATCTCCCAAAAGGAAAGGACTACACTTATCATCAGCCTCGCAGACTCCACCTAAGAACAACAGGGATTTGTGTCAGCCATCTCTCTATTTAATTTCCCCTCACTGGCAGGAAGCAATAGGCCCAGGTGGGCTAGGTAGGCTGGATAGGAGGGGGTCTCTTTGCACTGACCACAACTACCATCAGGCTTTGTACTCCAAACCACACTCACCTATGCCAGCCATGTGGCAACTGAAGAGCCTCTCACTGGCAGGGAGACAATGGTCTTGTTGGGGGGAGGAGTGTCTGAAATTACCACAACTACCATCAGACCTTGTACTCCTAACTCCAAACTACAGGCGTCTGTGCCAGCCAGCTCTATACTCAACTTCCCCTCACTGGCAGGGAGCTATTGGTCCAGGTGGGGTGGGTGGGAGGGAGAAGGACTCTTTACACTGACCACAACTACCATCAGGCTTTGTACTCCAAACTACAGGCACCTGTGTCAGCTATCTCGAAGAACACCCATCTGGTCACGCTGTGTCTTAATGAACAAGGCTTCCGCTTGTCCTTGGAGGGGACAGGGGCTTTGCGGCCCGGGGGCTCAGAGCCCCACCTTGGTCTCAGGCACAGGGCTGTGAGGGGGGCCCAACGGGCCTCCGACCCGGGGCCCGAAGGCACCTTAACACACAGATAAAGCAGCGGGGCCTCCCGGGGCCTGGTGGATCCCCAACCCAGGACCTTGGCTGTGGGACAGGCTGGAGGACGGATCCCAGGGCAGGAGCTCCCTCCCCAGTGCCCAGCGGCACCCAGGCACCCAGTTGGAGCCTCCCCAGGCCTGCGGAACCCTGTCCTGGGTGTTCTGGCACGCATGGGGCCTGAGGACGGAGCCCAGGACAGAGGTGGGCCGTTCCTGGGCCAGCTGGTCACTGGCTGAGAATGGTCAGACCCCAAGGGGGTCTGGAGTACCCTGTTCCTAGTAATCCGGGGGAAGGCTACCCCCCTTTCTTGTCTTCCATACGCACTGAGGGACAGAGGGCACCACCAGCTCAAATGCACTCACCCTCCTAGAGCCCTGCCTGGGCTTAAGGATGCAACTGAGCACTCATTGGGACTTCCAGAGCAGCTGGGATGGCAGCTTCATGTCCCTGCCTGCTCTTGGGGAAGGCAGTCTCAGTGGAAAGGCCCATCAGGCAGGACTGGGAGGCAGGCATCAACCCTGGCCTCTGGGGGCCCCGGCAGGCGGGCCTGGTCCCTGGCTTCATCCAGCTCAGAATCGTTGGACCTCAAGGGGGTCTGAAGTACCCTGTTCCTAGTAATCCGAAGAAAAAATCCCCCCCTTTCTTTTAATTTGTGCACACCGACTGACAGAGGGGACCGAAGGTGTGATTGCGCCCAGCCTCCTGGAGCCCTGGCTGGGATCGGGGAAGCAAATGAGCCCCCATAAGGACTTCCAGGGCAGCACGGCCATCTGGTAGCGCAATAGGATAGCATTGCGCGTGACCAGATGGCCAAGGGGCTCCTGGACCCAGCTGAGCACGGCAGGCCTCCTGGGCCTGCAAACCCTGTCCCAGGCACCTTGCCACGTGACGGGCCCATGGATGGAGCCCAGGATGGGGTGGGCCACCCCTGGGCCCTTAGGGCAGAGCTTCTGAACCTAGCCAAGCAGGGGAGGATTCCCCAGGCCCGATGGACCCACGTCCCGGCCCCTGGCATGGTGGCAGGCTAGAGGACGGAGCCCAGGGTGGGAGGGCACTGGTCGGAGCTCCTGGACCCAGCTGATCAGGGGAGGCCATCCTGGGCCCTCAGGAGCCCCTCCCAGGGGCTTGGTCATGCGGTGGGCTGGAGGACAGAGCCCAGGATGGGGGTCACCCACCCCAGGGCCAGCCAAGCATTGAAAGCCTCCTCGGGCACATTGGACCCTCGTCCTGGGCCCTTGGCAGTGTGGCAGGCCAGAGGACAGAGCCCATGGCAGGGGTGTCCGCCCCGGAGCCCGTCGGGGCCCCGGGCCCGGTTGGAGCTCCTGGCCCCAGCCATGCCATGGAGGCTGTCCTGGCCCTGCAGGAGACCATCCCAGGGGCTTGGCTATGTGGTGGTCGGGAAGACAGAGCCCAGGATGGGGGGCTCACCCAAAGGCCCGCTGGGGCCCTGGTCAGAGCTTCTGAACCTAGCCAAGCAGGGGAAGCCTACCCGGGCCCGATGGACCCCTGTCCCATGCCCTTGGCAATGCGGCAGGCCAAAGGACAGAGTCTTGGGCAGGGGTGCCCACCATGGGGCCTGGAAGGGCCTCAGGGCCCTGTCGGAGCTCCTGGGCCCACCTGCAGTGGAAAGGCCTCCCCAGACCCACGGGAGCTCATGCCAGGGGCTTTGCCATCCAGTGGGCCAGAAGACGGAGCTCAGGATGGGGGGGCACCGGTCAGAGCTTCTGAACCAGATCAAGCAAGTGAATCCTCCCTGGGCCCGATGGGCAGGCCGGAGGATAGAGCCCAGGTCAGGGGTGTCTACCCCGTGGCCTGGCGGGGCCTCAGTCAGAGCTCCTGGGCACGGCTGAGCAGGGGGGCCTTCCTGGGCCAGCAGGAGCCTGTCCAAGGGGCTTGCCCATGCGGTGGGCCAGAAGACGGAGCCCCTGATGGGGGGCACCCACACCAGGGCCCGCTGGGGCCTCGGTCGTAGCTTCTGAACCAGGCCAAGCAAGGGAAGCCTCCCCGGGCCCGATGGACCTGTAGTATGGCCAATGGGGACATTGTCGACATTGCTAAGTTAGCATGAGCCCAGCTGCCGTGATGTTGCTTTTGCGCATGTTACTACATGACTTTATTTTTGCAAGATTCTGTTTATGCCTTTCACATGAGAACCTTCTGCTTTGTACGTTCTCTGCTGGTTCCTGGAGTTTAGTCTGAACACTGTAAGCAAGGTCGATAAACAATGCCCCTTGTTATTCAGTTCTGGTCAGTCCCTAGCACCTAGACAAAACATGCTAACACAGCTGCAGCTGCTGCTGGAAACTCGTGCTTTGAAATTATGGATATGCATGTTTGGTGAACACACACTTGGAGAGGGATCTTTCCAGGGAGAAGAGCCATGCGGTTCCTATGATGCAGATATACCATCTAGGCACTAAGATAATGGGTCTGCTGACAAAGCCCAGAGATCTTCTATTATATAATAATACAACTTCTTACCAAGGGGAGGGTGGTTAGGCCTTATAGTGCTTTATCCACTGTCTTTATATGATGACATCTCCCTTTATGATATATGGCCTTGCTACAATGCTAACTATATTGATATTATGCATTTTGCTGCTGGTTGTGGCTCGTATACTGCGCTTTAGAGCACGATAGTTAAAATAAACATTTTAAACTTTATTTGTGTCTCTTTCAATTCTTATTGTGGACATATACGAGTGAGAGAGCGAAAAGGTGTGTCTTGTTACCGCGATTCCTGAGAGATCAGGGGAGTGTTGTGTTCTGGGGTGTCCAATCATTTGCATCTTCATGATTGTTTAGGAGAGCAAGTGAGACACTATAGCTAGTCGGTGCTGGGATTGTGGGTACTGAGGCAGTAGGAAGGCATAGCCCTTTTACACAGAGGTCCCGTATTCCTGTGCATAGTTCTGTGTATGTGCAGAATCCCTGCAACAGACCCACATCCCAGGCCCTTGGCAGGGTGGCAGGCTGGAGGACAGAGCCCAGCGTGGGAAGGTCCGGCAGGGGCCCCAGGTCCCTGTCAGAGTTCCTGGACCTGCCCGAGCACGGGAGACCTTCCTGGGCCCCAGGAGCCCATTCCGGGGGCTTGGCCATGCAGTGGGCCAGAAGACGGAGCCCAGGAGGAGGGGTAACCACCCCAGGGCCCGCTGGGGCCCTGGTCAGAGCCTCAGAACCAAGCCAAGCAGGGGAAGCCTCCCCGGTTCCGATGGACCCCGTCTCAGGCCCTAGCTGTTGTGTTGGCCGGAGGACTGAGCCCTGGGTGGGAGCGCCAGCCCTGGGCCTTGCGGGCCCTGGTCAGAGTTCCTGGACCCAGACGCACAGGGGAGGCCTTCCCCGGCCGCAGGACCGCATCCCAGGCACTCTGCCATGCGGCAGGCCTGAGAACAGGAATCAGGATAGGGGAGCCCCCACCCCAGGGTCCTCCGGGGCCCAGGTTCTGGGCGATCTGGTTGCTGGCTGGGAACTGCTAGACCACAAGTTGGTCCTAGGTACCCTGTCCCTAGTAATCCGGAGGAAGGCTACCTTCCTTTCTTGTAATCTGTGCGCACCGAGTGACAGAGGGGACCGAAGGCGTGCATGCACCCAGCCTCCTGGAGCTCTGGCTGGGCTCAAGGAAACAAATGAGCCCTGATCGGGTCTTCCAGGGCAGCCTGGCCATCTGGTCCCCCCCATGGAAAGCATGGCGTGTAACCAAATGGCCAGGCTCAGGGGACCCTTAGACGGGGATGGTCGGCGCACCAGCTGGGCCTCAGGCACGGGGCTGCGAGGAGGGCCCTGACGTAGCTCTGATTTGGGGCCCACAGGGACCTTATCACACAGAAGAAGTGGGGAGGCCTACCTGGGACTGATGGAACCCCGTCCTGGGCCTTTGGCGATGCGGCAAGCCAGAGGATGGAGCCCAGGTCAGAGCTCCTGGACCCGGCCAAGCAGGTGAAGGTTCTCTGGGCCCAGAAAAATGATAATAACACTTGTTCTACCATTTTTGTTCCCCTAGATGTTGGACCCTAGCTTAGCCAGCACCCAGGGAAATCTAGCCAACCTAGTGCTATCCAGGGTGGGCTGACTTGCATGGCTCTCACCACATTTTATTACTCAGAATGCCTTGCAAACCTCAAACTTTGACTATAAAAAACAGATTTTCCTCACATTTCTGTGATAGAAGGTTCTGGAAGCTGCAGGAAGCCACACATTTCTTTCTACCCGGCATTCCCCCAGGTCTCCCGATACAAATGGCAGGGAAAGCACTTCCCCTGCTCCCAAGACTGGAAAAAAAAAATCCTCTGCTATATACAGCAGAGGGATTTCCTTGACGTGCGCAGAGGACGTAACGGTTACGTCCTCTGCACAGGGCCAACTTGGCACAGAAACGGCTAGATTATCAACGTCACGGTGAAAATTCCAATTATCTCGAGAATGCTACCTCAAAAAAGACAGCATATCCAAACGTCATCCCTCTGTATGAGTTTAAAGCAAGATCGCTGTACCAATTGAGTGCAACAGATTGGGCCAGGAGCACTGGCTATGTATAGCCTCCCTATGGCTAGACCCCCAGCCAAAGGCAGTTCAAATGACGTTATAGCACCCAAGGCGAAGCTGCCCAGAAAAGGCTCCGTAGATACTAAGGTGTGCTATAGCATGGCTGGCAGCAATAGACATAACTCATAAAGTGAGGAGCTAGTACACAGTACCGTGACAACAGTAAAACATCAGCTACCAACCTGAATGAACCTCAGCATCACAGGCACAGGACAAATCCTGTCTTCAAACAGTGAATGTACTAAGAGACTCCTCTTGTTGCGATATGAGGACATATAATTTGGAAGGGCCACATCCAGGGACCATAACCATAGCAAATGGACTACACCCAGAGTTTTGGATGTTGGAATCCCTTTCTTAAACATCTTTTAATCGTTATTGTATGGCACAATCAAATGTAACAATCATGACAGAGCAATTTTTCTTTTATCGATAATGGTCTAATCATTGTCAGTATATATGTAACAAAGTTACAAGAGAGAGTGGCCTCACTAGGCCCAATTAGAGGTTTCAGCATTTAATGCTAGACCCAATTCCGATATTTTGAGTAATTGTAGGGTAACAATATAAAAGATCGACAATAGTATTAAGTCATGGGTACTCACAAACTTTCTCTCAGGGGCCAAATTTACGGTGTGGTTTGTGGCCAAGGGCCGCACCGGTGGGGGCGGGGTCAGTGGGGGCGGGTTTGAGGGGAAAAAAATCACTACTGTTTCAAAACATTACTAGACAATGCTGTATTTCCAAAGCAGATGTAACTACATGGAGCACATGTTTATAATAATTTTTTATTATCAGACAATAGCAATCTTAAGTGGGATTGCATGGCAATTTGCAGTAACCGGATATTCAGCACATGCCCAGTGCAGCACAGGCTTCAGAGTCCAAAAAATAGATACGTTAAAGACAAACACTACAAACTTATTTTACATTTCAAGTCACCAATTAGTTTTCTGTAATCTGTTACCAAGTCTGAAACGGCAAGCCTTAAGAGATGATCCAGATGTATGTCTGTAAGCTTATTTCTGAGTTTGCTCTTCAACAGTCCCATTGTGGAAAATGAACATTCGCAAGCATATGTTGACCCAAACATACAAATTACCTTCTGGGCCACTGTAAAAAGAAGAGGAAACTTGTCAGAAGGCACAATTTTCCAGAATTCTTCTGGTGCTTGCCCCAAAAAAGATGCTTCGAGGGCTGAATTGTGCTGCATGTCAATCAGCTCTATTTCTGCTTGAGCCCTTTCCATGCCAATAAGGGGTTTTCAACCAGCCTGAACAGAGGGGTGAGGGCTCTGAATTGAGAAAATCGGCGTTTGATCTCCCCAGAAATTTCTTCAAGACATGCACCGAGGTCTAGCTTTGACAGAATTTCTTGTGCATCTGGAAACCTCTGCATCACATCCAACAGTTTTGGGAAGTGGGTGAAGTCACTATCATCCAGCTGTTCTTTGAATAGCACAAGCTTACTTTCAAAAGCATAAATACCATTCATCAAGGAGCACACAAGCTGTTGTTTACCTTGCAGGGTCAAATTGAGAGCATTAAAATGTGTGAAAATATCTGAAAGAAAATGGAGCATAATAAGCCATTTCACATCCGTTAGTTCTGGGAATGATTGACCTCTACTGTTCACAAAGAGTTCAATTTCAGGAAGCAATGCGATGAACCGCTCCAGAACCTTCCCTTTGCTTAGCCAACGCACGTCAGTGTGCATCAAGACGTCTGTATATTCCGCTTCAGATTCCTGCGGCATTGCTTTAAAAAGTCTATGGTTCAGAGCTTTGGCACGGATAAAATTAACAATTTTCACTGCACCTTTAAGACATTATTCAGTTCTTCATGCTTTAATTTTGCACACAATACTTCCTGGTGAATAATGCAGTGGTAGTCTATCACAGTCTGTCCTATGAGCTTCTTTTTGAAGCATAGATACGAAGCCACTGTCATGGCCTACCATGGCAGGAGCCCCATCTGTTGTTATGCTGACAAGAGTGTTCAGTGGTATGTCATTTGTTTTAAAGTAGTTGCACATGCTGTCCAGTATATCTTCTCCTCTTGTGTGCCCTTGCAGTGGTAGAAGGCACAGGAGCTCTTCTTTGGGATGAAGCGATTGGTCCAGATACCTCACCCAAACTAATAACTGGGCCACATCGCCTATGTCTGTGGACTCATCCATGGCAATACTGAAGAACTGTGACTCTCTGACTGCTTTGATCACCTGCTCCTGGACGTTTTGTCCCATTGCCTCTATTCTGCGTGCACACGTTGAATCTGATAGCTGCAATGCACTGATTTCCTTTAAAATGCTGGCTTTATTAGTGTAGCTGTCAAATAAAATTTTGGCTGCTGAATGGAAACATTTCTTCACCAGCTCTGCATCTGTGAATGGTTTCTTACGTTTGGCAAGCAAGTAGCATATTTTGAAAGACACTTCTGTAACAGCCTCAGATTTCTTCATCTGGCAAAGGAAGATCTTCTGCTGGGAAAGAAGAGCTTGCTTTAACGATGCCACTTTTGCAGAAAGCAGTTTTGAGTTCAGTGGGATGTTCGCAGTGAATCCAGAGTGCCGCGTTTTGTTGTGCCGTTCCAGGTTATACCTCTTAAGAACATTTACTTTCTCTTTGCAAAGCAAACAGGTGGCTTTTTCTTTTGGGCATTCCACAAACAAGTACTCTTCTTCCCATGCTTCCTGGAAGGTCCTGTGTTCGCTCTGTATCAATCTGGGTCGTTTGCAAGGCTTGGAAACTGGACTGTAGGCCATTGCGGTGCTCTCCAGCTAGTTTGTTACTATGCAATAAGTAACAAGTACCAGGAATCTGATTTTCCACCCGACACCACCCCACGACCGTTGGACCGACACGTCCCACGACCGATGGAGCGACACTGCGTCATGACCGCTGGACCGACACCACGTCACGACCGATGGACCAGCACCACTTCTCGCAACAGATCTGTGAGCAACACCAAAGTAATGTTTTGTTTAAACATACAAAGTAATGGTTAAACCTGCAAATGAAAAACAGTAGGCTTTCCTAAAGCCAGTGGTTTATGCAGGAAATGTGTCACTCAATAGGGATTTGAAATAAATGGCATGCACACACAAACGTATATACAAGCGCACGTTCACCCGTAGGTATCTTGGCGCTGAATAACAGATGTTTATTGCTACCCAACTCATTTTATCGACCTCAGATGGATGAAAGGCAGGACTTGCCGGGATTTGAACCTGTGACCATGAGGTAGAACACAGGCCCCTGCAGTGGACGAGGGGAGGGGCCAGGTTTCAGGTGGGGGTTAGTAGAGCAGACGGAGAATCAGAGGGCGGGAATAACCTGAAGATTGGGTCAGTGGGCAGAGTCAGGTGTGGCCAGAAAGAGCAAAACATCCCAATTTTTAGTATTTGTTTGGCATTTCATTGCCCAGTTACAGCTTATTATGTTATTTAATTCAACCAATGGATACACGTGTTTATTTAAGGTTTAATATGATTTATTGACATTAAAATACATTCATAAAGTGGAATGTGTTCCCAATCACAGAAATGTTCCAAATAAACTTAAAAGTGGATTCACAAGCCATTTGTCTCCGTGGCATGCAGTTTCTGTCATCAGTACTTCTCATCCCTTTTTCCACAAGAGCAGTTAAAACATGAATGGGAAAATATCCTACTTTGCAAATGTTTTCCACATAATTATGGCCCTGTCATATTTGACACATAATACATCATCTGCTGCTTAATCTGACAATTTTAACAAAACATTGTAGCTCAACTTTGCCCTCTATGCCAGCTGATATCTCTGCTTAATGCAGGTTGAAATTATTTTGCCAAACTACTGCTTGCTGTTCTAAATTCCCTTTTAGAACAACTGGAGGCCAAGAAGCAGCATTGCTTCATAGCAGGTCATAAGAACTGGACACACCAATTAAGCATTGACACTACTTGTTACCGTGTATGTAGAGAAGCTATCACAGTAGGTCTCTCTCTTAGACGCGGACAGGGCCGGACTGGGAAACAAAAGCAGCCCTGGCAAATTTTTTCTGACCAGCACTCTACCGAACCCGATCAATCATCAACCATCAATCAATGCCCCTACTTCGTGCAAATTTGCTGCATTCTTAAATATCTCCAGCTAGCTGAAAGTAAAAACAAGGATGCGAGGCAAAGCTGCCACGACTTTAATCCATAAAACATTCAAGGTCACGCACAAAGCTACTTTAAAACAGGATCAACCAAAATGCACCCATCAATCAAGGACAATTCACTTCACAAAGAAAAGAGAGAAGTCCTATTAGTTAAAAAAGATTACGGGGAGAAGAAAAGCACCTTTTCACAAACAACTTAAATGTGACATAGCCCCTACCAGAAATAAGAGGAAAACAAAAACTTCAGAATCTTTGGATAGAATCGCTAACCAGCCAGTCAAGCATTGGCAAAGCCAAAAGGTCTGGCCTTGGCAAGATTGTAATGAATTGAGAGCGTGCTGCCATCTTTGGCCCAGTCACTGAAAGTGCACAGGTGCACTCGTCTAAATTCTAAATGTGTTTACATTTTATAATCCTGGCTAGTGACAGTTTTTTCAATATTGTAACACAGCAGCAGCTCACTAATATTACTGCAAGTAATCTCTGTGACACCACTCCCATTTCTCATATGTGAGTTTCTGTTTTGATCTAACATTATTACAATGGCATGTGAGACAGGTGGGGAGAAAGAGAGATGATGAGAGTCTTGAGAAAAGGCGCAGGGTGAAAGAGTCACACATGGGGAAAGTAAGGAAGAGACAAATGGAGAAACAGATGAGAGACCATCACATTGCATACTAAAATAGGATCCTGTGCTTACCTCTCGGGGTGCGAAGATCAACCTGCGGGTGGAGCTGGTGTTGCAGGGTGATGGAAATCAAGCTGGTCGTGGAGATGGAGGCAGATGTGGTGATGGAGCTGCTGCTGGCCAAATCCAAGCGGCGAAGAAGGGGCCTCAGGCAGAGAAGAGGCTCCGGGGCGAGAAGAGGCTGCGGCAGAGAGGACGCCCTCAGGCAGTGAAGAGTTACTGTAATGTTCAAAGTACTTAATTCATCCATCTCCCCACCTATTTTCACGCTGCGGGCTTTCAGTTTAAAACTCCCAAATATCACCCCTCTTTCTTTCAACCTTTCAAAATACCCCTCCCTCACATACTCCATTTCTCTGACCACAAACTTACTTACAATGCTCACGCTGCATTCACCCTTTCTCTCCACACTGCATACTTAAGCTTGCAACTCACGAGTCTCACCCCTCTTCATTAACCTTTTCTAGATTCCCCTCGCACTCATACTCCATTCACCATAACGCCATCATGTTTAGACTGTTCACACTACATTCACGCATAAGCCTCTCAACTACTAACACACTCCTAACATCCTACAGCCGTCTCGATCACAAGTCTTCACGTACCTGCTAAAACTGCTTCACTTCCATCCCGACATCCATTTCCGTAAGTGTTCCCTCCCCCACATAACCATCCATTTTTAAACCAAAAACCATGCCCAAAGCCCTCCCTCATTAGTGCACATTGAAGGAACCATAACATTAACATTCTCACATGCCTGCTGCAGGGGAGCAGCACAGATGACCCCCGCCCCCATGCCTTGTTAACCGCTGGACCTCTTACGGACAGGGCTTTCAGGGGCCTTTGTTTTGCGGCGGCTAATGAACGCGCATTTATCATATCTAGCAAAATGCACAAGGGTCATTTTTACAGAGGTCTTGTTGTGCACAGAGTTTGCCTCCTACACTCCTTCCCATGCCTAGATTTACCACTGCAGTACATCCGCGCGTTATAGTGCTTCGAAACAGGCCTTTAACATAACTGTCATTCTCCCTACCTTTGTCACGGCCCCCCTGAAGAATCTGATTCATTTCTTGATTCATCCCTTCCTGTTCTAGCTTCCCCACCTCACCTCCACTTCCCCGGCTCACTTCAGTCATACTCTTTTTACCCCGCCACACATTGATAAATCGCTCATAAGTGCGTGTGGCTTCTTTCGTCGCCGTTTGGAAAGAAGAAATAACCAAGTGCCTTTCCCATCTCTAATTGCTTGGCAGTAACGGAATTCCCTTTTCGCTACAGGCTGACAATTCTTGCCCCCCCCCCAAAAAAACCCTATTTTTAGCAAGTTTAAAGTGGTAAAAAAAAGTTATGCTTTTTAGAATGCGGCGAATCTCTGCGATTCTTGAGATTTCCATTGAGTGTCGCCGTTTGCCAAGAAAACACACCCAGCAAGCTATTGCAGGGATGCAGATGCCATCCTTTCTGATGATGCAGGTGCCGGTTTGTGTTAAGAGTGCTCAATACATGGACACATGTTGCACTAATCCACCTCCAGTGGCAGGACGGGTGGCCACATTCTCTCTGCACAGATAGTGCCAGCTTCGGCAGCCTCACTTCAGTCATACTCTTTTTACCCCGCCACACATTGATAAATCGCTCATAAGTGCGTGTGGCTTCTTTCGTCGCCATTTGGAAAGAAGAAATAACCAAGTGCCTTTGCCATCTCTAATTGCTTGGCAGTAACGGAATTCCCTTTTTGTTACAGGCTGACAATTCTTTCCCCCCTCCCCCACCCCCCCACTCCAAAAAAACCCACTATTGTTAGCATGTTTAAAGTGGTAAAAAAAAGTTATGCTTTGTAGAATGCGGCGAATCTCTGCGATTCTTGAGATTTCCATTGAGTGTCGCCGTTTGCCAAGAAAACACACCCAGCAAGCTATTGCAGGGACGCAGATGCCATCCTTTCCGATGACGCAGGTGCCGGTTTGTGTTAAGAGTGCTCAATACACGGACACATGTTGAACTAATCCACCTCCAGTGGCAGGACGGGTGGCCACATTCTCTCTGCACAGATAGTGCCAGCTTCGGCAGCCTCACTTCAGTCATACTCTTTTTACCCCGCCACACTCTTACCACATTTTCTCCATAGTACGGCCCGCGGTTAAACGTACCTGCAGGTAAAGTGGCACTGAAGATTTTCCGGCGTAAAAGGCTGCAGTGAAGATTCTCCGGGGCTGCGGGCTGCGAGGACGTCGTCACCACAAACACAGGAAGCTTCCCAAAAGGTCCTTTAAAAGTCAGCTGTAAAAGCGCTAGTTACAGCTGACTTTTAAAGGGCCTGTGCTTCGCGCCGGGTGCCGTGTGTGACGTCACCGAGGGAGGCCAATCAGAGGCAAGCAGTAAGCAGAGAAGATGGCTGCAGGAGCAAACGTAGTGAATACGTATTGAATACGTATTCACTACGTATGCTCCTGCGGCCATCTTCTCTGTTTCAGGAAGGAACTGGCATACTGGCATATGGCAACAAGGTCCGCGGGCCGCCAATGAAGGCCGGGCACGCGGGCCGTACTATGAGTACCCGTGTATTAAGTGATTAACAGAGCATAATTTGCCAAGCCCTGAAGAAAGAAAGTCTCAGTACAACTAAGTTAGTGAGGCTGTAAAGTCTAGTCTTCATCCAATAATTTAAAAAAATAAACTCTGACAAAAACACAGCGCTGACGGTAAACACCTTAGGGGCATATTTACAAGAACTGACGCATTGGCATGGATGCATCAGATTTCTTGCGCCTGCCGCAAATGCCCTCTCAACACCATGGATGTGCTGTATTCACAATACAGTTCTCCATGACGCAAGGATTCACGGATGCGTCAGACATTCTGACGCATCTTTTGGCGCTAAAGTGATGCATTGCTGGAGTTGTTCGTAAGACTGACGCAACTCCAACAATGCGTCAGAACACAGAGGTAAGTCCCATGTTAAAAGCCCTGCGTCAATCCTTGCTCCTGGTTTGAGAAGGCATAGGGATTTTGACGCAGTCAAGTCATAGAGTGATGCAGTGAAAAGCTGAAACGTTCACTGCGTCAGTTCTACGTGGCTTTTAACATGGGAACGGCTATGCTGCATACATTATACCTAGCAAAGGTATAATGTGATGCAGGCCTCTACAAACTGACACACTGGGCCCAATGTGTCAGTTTGTAAATATGGACCAGTGTGGGGCACTGATTACGCCATCGCTGTGTCAAAGAAAATGACGCTGTTGTGGCACTAGCTCCTTGTAAATATGCCCCCTAGAATCATCTTAGTACGGGGCCTTCACAAATGGGCCCCAAACCTGGTCAAAGATTTGCTGCTGTTCCAACAGTCTGTAAACCTCGTTTTTTGTAGGATGCAGACGCTGCTAATATGTTCACCCAATCCTCATGCGTGAAGAGAATTCTGATTTCCTTTTACGTAGAATATGCATCTTGCCTACAGCCAGGGACGTGTCTATGCACCGTTTCCTGTGGTTTGTCAAGCCTAGCAGCTGCGACATATCATGAAGGATTGCTATTGATGGGAAGAGACTAAGACAAGTCCATCTTCTGATTGCAAAACGTCCTACACATGGATACAAAGTAACTGCTTTTGTGGCAGGAGTAAAGAATATGCACCATATCCCCCTCTGAGTTCGCCCTAACTCCAGCATTCAAAGGTCTGTGCTAAATTAGCTTGTTGGAGCTTCTGCAGAGACTATTGCCTGTCATTCAGTATTTTAAATAAGCTTCACTTGAGTCAGGTTTCTCTAATGCCACGACGGTGCTTTTCTTGAGATTTGGAAAGGATAGTACTGCCTTTCCTTTTAATAGATGACCACTCAGGCCATGCACTCATCTTCTTGTCAACTGCCATGTCTACATTTTCTATATGGGTGTCAAAAGATGTGAACAGCCTTTCAATTGGATATTTTATGTATTTCTAATATTAGTGTCTTGTCCCTGTTTCTTTAAACACTAGGTTGCATGGATCTGCAGAGTCTTTTGTTTAATCGAGGAGCAGTCAAAAACCAGACGAGTAACCCAAAGAATGAAGGGGCATATTATCAAGGAATAGCGATATTTATCGCTAACCGCGCTTAGCGCGAATTGTTTTAACGCCGCCTATCGCTGGAAAATATCGCTGAGATAACACCCTATTAACAAGGTTTATCTCCATAGCGATAATATTTCCAGCGATAGCGGCAAAATGTGAGAATATCGCTGGAAAAGCAGCGATATTCTCGCATTAACGCAAGGATGGATTTAGCCTGACAATCCACCTCCTATACTTTAAACAGGTAAGTCATACTCAGTAGCAGGTGTTAAAATCTAGCGATAAACGCGCTTAGCGCGATTTATTTTATCGCTTCGCCTGCCTTGTTAATAGGGGTTAGTTGTGTTAGCGACTGTTTTCAGTCGCTTTTAGTGGGGAACGCCTACCTTGCATGTCATTAGCGATAATTATCGCTGGCATGCAAGGCGATGGTAAAACCGCCCGCTAACGCCTGAAAGCTCGCTAACGCCTGTTAGCGACAGCTTGCTGATAGGGCGATAAAATTATCGCCGCTTTAGCGGCAAAAAGTGCCGCTAAAGCGGCGATAAAGCCCTTGATATGCCCCGATGTTCTATAGTAATCCAAGTAGGGCTTCAGAGAGTGCTGTCAGGTACTCAGTTTGGTGCAATAAATGTCGGGTCTTGTAGGAGACCTCCATACAGAGCATTCTGAGGCCCCTTGAGATCATGGATGCATAACTTTTAGATATTCTTAATGTCGGTTGTTACTCATCCTAGATGTACGCTTCATTAGCTCATCTGTATCTCCGATCATTTTTCGAGGTAGCCTAAAAGGTAAAATGCTCACTGTTAGACCAATTGATTTGTAGCCTGAGAACTTAATAGAATCAGAAATACGCAAAAGGGCATGATTCAAGAATCCTTGAGGATACTTTAGCACTAGCAAGATATCATCTGAATATAAGAGTTTTCGTTCTCCAATTAATTGGATGCCTTTTACATCCCTTTATTTACAGATCACAGCTGCTAAAGGCTCCAACGAAACAACGGAGGGGATAAGGGGAAAACTTTGCCAGCTACCATGGGAAATCTAGAAGTTGTCTTATGTGAAACCATTACTGTAGATCCCCGCTGTCGGCAGTTAATAGCCAACCTTTTTGTCTATCAACTTTGGTTCAAGCCTCCTCTCAGTAAGACACGGGACAAGTGCTGTCATTCAGCACTGTCAAATGTCTTCTCAGCATCTAATGAAACCATGATGGCTTCAGTTTCTCGACCGTTCTCCTGCCGCAGCAAATCCATGAACTGTCTAAGATAACGCTCCGAAGGTTTATCCAGGATATGTCCATATTTATAGGAGAAATAGGCCTGTAACTGGTGCATTCTTTAGGGTGTTTGACTTCATTTGGTATAAGAGTAATGATAGCTCTGTTGTATTCCGGATGGATGCCATTCCCAGACACCACTTCCATAAATACCTTACACAACAGAGGTTTAAAGCAGATCTTCGAAAATATCTGTCTCTTAGGAGGCCGCTCTGCTATCAATTTGGGGATAAGGAAGTCACAGAGAAACTCTTGCTCAAGAAGTTGTGTAATTACAGCCTCTGAGATATAAAGCATCTAAAAGAAAAGTTAAAATTCCCTGCACTATCCTGTGGTTTGTTAGCAGATACACTATTGGGATATCTGATATCATTGGGGTATAGAGACTATCATCAGAGAAAACTAGAGAAAATGTCTAATCTATTTAACTGCAATTGTTGAGAAATGGTGAAAACTACCACCGTCGGTGGCTGGGCAAGTTGCCCTGATGAAAATGATTGTCCTGCCTAAGCTTTTATATTTATTCCAAAATATTCCAGTTCCTCTTGCTTAAGATTCGTTTGAGCAATTCAAGACTGTGATGATAATGTTGGCATGGACACGTTGGAGGTTGAAGATAGTATGGTACAAATTATAGCTCCCCTATTACAGAGGAGGATTTGCAACACCTAACTTCAAAATGTACTACTTAGTTGCGCTTGAGCAGTTTGCGCATTACTGGCTCCATGGTTGCAGGCAGGCGCCACATTACAATCTTGAAGCTGCATTATTGCACTCAGGACCCCCCCCTGCCCTATTTCAGACACCCAGTAGACCTATTAAAGAAATTCACACTGAGAAATGCACAAAATTGCCATGGGTTAGACTTGCTAAACTGTCTAGCACTGAGAAAGTATACTCTGCACTTAACCCACTGGAAGAGAACCCCAACATCAAAATCACTAAAAAGCTACAATCAAAATGCAATACGTTAAATGTATTAGGTGACCTTTTTATTGCTCAAAAATGTAAAGCATTTTAGGAATACCTAGATGGATTGAGGGCGACCTTGGTTGATGTTCTGACATATCATAGTTTAAAATCATCCATCGGGCAACAGTTTGAGGGTCTACCAAATGAGTCACCAGAGTAGTCCTTGCCTACAATGCTTTTATCAGATCCATTCCAACTAAAATATTGACCAGAATGTATACTATAGAAGTAAATGAACTCCTATATAAGGATGTTTACAGAAAAAGCAGACAGGAAAGAGATTTGAATATAGAAATATCCGATGCTCAGTGGTTGTACTGTTAGCAGATGATGGAGGTGTCTACTAATGGTGGGTTTAAGCTGATCCATTTCAAATTTCTGCATCAAGCTGACAATACTCCGGTCAGTACCATGGGATTCGGAATGGCATCCTCTGCAGATTACTGGTATTGTGGTGCACGTGATGCTGCTGTACTTCATTTAGCATGGCAATGTCCACGGATCAATTCATATTGGGAAGCAGTTATAAATACAGTGGACGAAATAGTTGATTATAACTTGGAAGTGAAGCCACTGATAGCCTTGTGGGGATACGTAAAAGATGTACCCAAATACACTCTTAAATATGTGGCATTCGTGTTGAGCAAGCGCAGGGTAGCCATGCCCTGGGGGCGTGGCCAAGTTCCAACTAGTTAATTGGATTGTTGACCTGTGGTCCTGAGAAGTGCATGCAGAGGTATATGTTGCCTAGCGCCTCCCACCCTCGGGACATTTGGACTCCATTAAGATCATTTATGACTCACTGAAATGAGGACTCCTAATTGAAATATTCAGAATATGATTTTGGAAATTGATTAAACAGAAGGACATGCTGTGGTGTTGACATGCTGTGTGATAGTGGCTGCATTACACTTGATATAACAATGAATGTATATATTGTGCTCAGGTGTCCGGCACTGATATCCCTTAGCGAAAAATGCAACGTGATCAGAAAACTTGTTAAAATGTACTAATCCCTCTTTGAAATTAAAATGTATTATGAGATATGAAACTGTGCCAACTGATGTCCTGCTTTGATTTTTTGAAAATGTAAAATAAAAGATTAAAAAACTATTAATTGCAATGCATGTATCACCCCAAGTTCTTTAGACCTTATTTATCAAAAGTCAGAATATTTTCTGCAACCATGATTCATGAATTGATTTTCATCAACCCATAATCATGGTATTGCTCTAAATCTAGACTTAAATGGAAATGACTGCAGAGTAATTCATTCAATGTTTTTCCCTCACTTAAAACTGTGAAAGTAACATCAGCATAATGGCATTCACAGGTTGTTTGATTAATGGTGTTAGGAAAAATGAACTGCAATAATACCACAATATTTTAGATAGTGATATCCTGTTAGATTGATTTAGGGCCTGATTTAATATTTGTTGGACTGCTTGTCCTCCACAAGGGTGACAATTTACTCTGTTGCTCTGACGGAGATGCTGCACACCAAATTTGGCCCTGCAGATATCATATTTTAAGCATTGACAGGAACCGCTGTCACAGCGGATCCTGCCAATGCATTGTAAGTTTGATCGATGACTGTAAACCAAACTTACACATTTTCTTATTTCCAAAACTCCCAAAGCAGAATTGTATTTTTAAAAATGAAAAAAAAGCCCTTCACCACATTGGAGTTTTCTCCCATGGCAAAGGGGGCATTGAGTACTTTTCTGTGCCTCTTAGCACCAGGGTTTTCCTGACGGTGACTGGCACTAAAAACAGCTGTATGTCTGCCCATCCAAATGAGGTGGGCGGGCATACAGCTCTGACGGCCGTCGGTGGAGTTTGACCACGGCAGAGAGGGGGCATGCTACGCCATCTTCAAACTATGGCCCGCCCAAATTTAATTTGAGAAGTCAGACTATTATGTTGGCATGGAGGGAACTCCGTTACTGATGTGACAGAGTTCCCTTTCCGCCAACATATAAATCGGGCTTTTAGTTTGCTAACTGTACATTTTAGTTTGCATTTTCCAGTGTAAAGTATGGCCTTACTCAATGCCCATCCCTCCAACTGCACAACACAATGACAAATATGTTTTAATCCTGATATAAATGATGGCATTTAATTCTGCAAAGTAAAGCTTACAGATTGTACTGTTTACAGACATTATGTCCTCATTTCATCTTCCCAGTCATAGTGAGACTATGTGCGAGTGAATCTTACTCTTGAGATAGACAATTCTGTTGATCACTCACCTACACAACATATTCTTCATGAAATGCAAAATCAAGCCAGAGCTTAACCATGCTGTAAGATGAATGCTCTCTAAGGAAGCCGAGCTGCACTTTGCCTGCCTACAGTGATACTAGGCACATGAAGTCCACCCCACCTGATTGTAATATGCTGTATTCAGAACCGTAGGTCCCCACCATCCCACGCCTGCTCCAGAAAGAGAATTCGGTAAAGATAAGGAATGATAGCTGCAAAGTCGCTTGGCTGTTGCAGCACAAATCCAAATTGCAGAGACTGATGGAGCAAAAATACAATGACTGGAGACACCAGCTGTGAATCAGACAATACAAAACCACTACCGAGCATCAAGGAGCGGCACAGAAAGACTCCCTTTTCCGCACCTGTAGTCGCATATGTGCTGGTGGCGTGGCCTGTCCAACCCTTGTACAAGCTGCCTCCTGGGCCAGAACCTATCTTTACTTCAGTCCATTTCCTCATATAGGACAGGTACAGTCATCACTTTCCAGTGGGATCACTGAACTGATTACTCTGGTTAGGATTGTTGCTTAGGTCTGGCCCAAGTGGCCATCTTGGAACAGGCTTGTGACATCAGTGAAATTCAGCATTGCACCGATTGGAGATCAATGGTCTCGAAGACACAGCATTTCCTGCCCTATATTTGAGTGGTGTATTTTGGTCCAAAGTAAATGAATTTGTGTTGAGAGGAAGACATCCCATGCGTGCTTGGAATTAAATTGAGAGCATACAGCAGAATGGCCACCAAGCACATAGACTGGCTTTCATACCAGCCTGAACTGGGCTTCTTCTTAAACGTTACTGAACCTTGCCCTCACTTTATTATAACCAGGCCCATTTGGCACAATTTAGTTCAATACTTTTTTTTATACATTTCAGGACCTAAACCTAAATCAATGAGATCTTTATTGTTTTAAGAAGCTGCCTCTGGTATAAATAAATAAAAGCCAAAGCGGTTCAACATGACACTGTGTCCACTGTGACGACCTTCACACTGGATTCAATTATGACAGAATTGAAATGTATTAAAACGTCTATTACGGTTGTTGAACATCCCACAAGAAAATCTAATAGAGATGTGAAGGCAATTCAGTCTGACTTCACTTGAATATGGAAAAGACTGAGGGGCATATTCACAAGAACGTGTGATAACTACCGCAAGAGTAGCGTAACGCAACTTTCAATATCGCAGCCTAGCGCGGGAAAATAACCCCGTGTCAACGTGGAATTCACAACAAGGCGGTAGCATGCGATAGTCACCAGATAACGCGTCAAATGTCAGCGGGAAAATCAATGCCATGCCGAAATAATGCGAAACGCGAACGCCCAAAAATATGTGATGAGGCCAATCGCGGTACAGAAATCAGCGAACACCAGCCACAGGCCTGCAAATCCCACGCGTCCGGCGGGATAAAGCACCATAAAAGAAAGAAAAAAAATGGCCCAAAAACAATTCAAACTGCGTAGCAACATGGATGCACCCGGACCGAGTGCAGAGGACAAGCCGAACACCACAAGCCCCACGGAGGACCAGCCAGGAACCCCGCATTCGGGGAAGGGCAAGGACAAGAGGAAGAGGAAGATGGGGATCAGTCCGCAGGAAGACCGGATCATCGTCACGGAGGTGACCGAACACCATCAACAACTGTTCGGCACCTCCACTGCGGCACTGGCAAACCAAACCGAAATATGGCAGGCCATCGTTACCAACGTCAATGCAGTCGGAGTGTCGAGGAGGTCCCTGGAGGAGGTCAAGAGGAGCTGGCATGATCTGAAAAGGCAGACCAAACATAAGCTCGCCGCCAACAGGGAGGCAGCAACGGCAACTGGAGGTGGGAGTCCTGCGACACAGGAGGAGCTGGATGACCTGGAGCAAATGGTGGCCACAGTCAGCAGTGAGGAGACGGTGGCAGGATTGGGGGGCCTGGACACAGCACGATACGACCTGACCCAACAGCAACAGGGTGAGTAACGACTAGGGATGGGGGGGACGGGGGGAGATGGGCACAATGGCACACACGCACAATTACATGTAGCACACAGCACACCCACAATTACTGTGGAACATGTCCCTGATTGCCTTGGCACACTGCAGCACACATAGAAACGCCAAGTAGGCCCCCATCCACAATGTGCACTGAGGGGGCCCCCCTATAACCAATATCACAACCGACCCATGCACATGTGCTGAATCCAGCAAAGCAGCGGCTCTGTGACCCACACTGACTATGCAAGCAACACTGCCTGTCTGATAGCATGGCAGCAGCCAAAAAAAAATGACATGGCCCACGAATCGACATGGAGGTAGCCCAGTGCGGATCACATCCGTAAAGGAGCAGGTTACACTCCGACATGTCCACGTGCACCCACAACCCATGCCGTACAATACACGCAGCAGACGAACAATGCACCAGGCCACAAAATCTGTCAGAGAGCACATATGACCCAAGTCAAAAGCAAATCAGGCCCGAGAAGCTAACAATTCAAAGGCACCCCTCCTCAAAGGGAGAAGGCTACACAAAATCAGAGCTGCAGGGGCAACTCCCCCACAATGCAGCACACACACATAGCAATCACAGAACATCAGCAATGATGGCAATGTGGTACAAAGTGCAACACCAGCACCACAGGACAGAGCTCACAACAGGTTCCGCTCGTGCGTAGTAACTGTCCACTCACATCTGGCATTGCCTGACACTGTGTGATGATAATGTACGGGTACTACCACACATCCGTCATGTGTTCTAAAAACCCACTGACTGCCATCAAATAGCCAGCTCCCCCAAAACATTCACAATGTACATTGGCATGCAGTCTGAATGTAAACATCTGCAAATCATCAACATACATGTGAAACTCTGTTAACCTGCATCTCCCCTTTACATTGCAGAGGGACAAACAACACCACCTGCAGAGCACACCACACTTCCCATCATTGATGATGAAGAGGACAACGTGCACATATGTCAAGACACCCTCCAACGGATAATGGACAGCCTCTGCACCCCACCCCCAGGAGCAGGGCAGGCCAGCTGCCTCGAGGTGACCCCACCACCTGCACAGACCACACAGCAGGAAACACACACTACCACGGGTGTCTCCCGGGACCCCCCGACCAATACATGGAATTCCTACGGCATGTGTTGGGTTGCCAGGTGGAGTTGGCTGATCAGCTGCTGGTGGGTTTTGAGCTCATGGCAGCCAAACTCGATGCCATACGTGGGTGTCTGAGTCCCATCAGGGACACCATACAGTCCCTATTGGACACCCCCTGTACGCACCATGCTCTGCCACAGACCTTGGCTGACCTCGCTGGTGCCATGAATCGAATACAAGAACTGTCAGGTCAGACAGGCACCAGCCATGACAGCACAGAGTTGGCACAGATGCGGAGGTCAATGGAGACCATTGAGCAGATGCAGGCTGGAAGTATGTCTGCCACGGCTGGAAACCAGCGAGTAGTAGCTGGGAACTTCAATGCCCTGCAGTACTTCATCTTGCCATTGCTGCCACTGAGCCGTTCCCAGATGACTGCAGCGGGAACATTGACACACACAGCTCTGACCCCTGATGTGTCCGTGGCACACTGTGATGCTGCCCCATCACCTACGCAGTCTGATGTGTCAGTGGCACACAGCGATGCAGCCATCACCCCGCCACACACACCGGACACACCGGACACAGAACCCGTATCAGGGGAGTGAGAAGGGGATGGGAACTACTGTGTGAGGAAGGAGGCAGCAGCATCCATCACCGCCATATGGCCTGTCCCTGCCTGGTTATGACCTATGCATCATGCCATGGGAGATACCTCCTACTAACCCCCGGAACACTCTGTGACATTCTCCCGGACCCTGACACTGACTGCCATTTCTTCACCGCTGGCCAATTACACAGCAATCCAGCTGCGGACTGCACTCTCCCTCTTCCAAATCACTGTGCAATCCCCAAAGGACTCTGGTTGGCCCACCACTGGGCTTCCCTGTGATGTGGGCTTGGATGGCCATGTACAGCTCCAGCTCCGTCAATCACCTGAATGTGAATAAAACATTCTAAATCACACAGATGTGTCATCACTATGTTCACTCACGTATGGAAGTATGGCTGGATGTGGGGACGATGATTGCACATGAAGGTATACCCTGGTAACAGACATCTATGCGCATGTGTATCCCTGAGACACATGGCCAATTGGATGACTGTGAAGGTGAGTACTAGCTGTGTCCCCATTGCACATCAACAACAATCACACAACCCCCCAACGTAGGCACACGTCCATGTGTTGAATAGGGCTGTGTGTAGGACTGACCCAAACAAAAGCAGGCCAGCAGTGGTGTCCTACACCACATGTGACAACAGAACTTCACA
Organism: Calotriton arnoldi; assembly: GCA_963921515.1. NCBI lineage: Eukaryota > Metazoa > Chordata > Amphibia > Caudata > Salamandridae > Calotriton > Calotriton arnoldi. The sequence continues at coordinate 143,645 of CAWUFW010015919.1, forward strand.
TCGCATACCTACTCACACACATCTGTGTGGACACATTCTGTAGTGAGATATGACATTGCTCCACATGATCAGTGGTTGGACACCATACTCACATTGCTGACGTCACGTAAGTGCACATGTCGTTCAGCACATATCCAAAAACAATGTCTGGCTCACAGAGGTGTAGCTTGCCAAAGGGACACACCCACATTGCACATGCGTCAGTCAGTTCCTCCCTGTGTAGGTACGATGCTCATTGTGGCACACGAGTGGACAATCTAAACAACACACCTCACAGTTAGACACCAGTGGAGTGGCATAGACTTTATTGGCATGTGCGTGTCAGTACGGACGAGGCAACGGCCACAGCAGGCAGGGACATGCTTAAGACACTTACACGCAGCATGGGTACATGTCAAGGTTCATACAATGTCGGGGCTAAAATGGACAACATTCATCACGGATGGCAACGCTCAAAGCCCACCTTGCCTTGCTGGATGAGTCATGTGTTGTTTGGCGTCTGCCCATTGCCCCGTGTGAGGGGGCTCGACTCACTGCACATGGGATCTGCATAGTGCTCTGCCTCCGGAGTGCGCCGATTGTCTGCTCTGCTGACAGTGATCAGGTGTGAGGGTCCGACAGGTTCACATGTCGTGCTACATTGCCTTGTGTGTGCTCTCCCCCAGCAGTGTGTCCGAATTGGCAACGTTGCCAAACGACGCTGTGTTTCTCCGACCATGGACCTGCGTCACCTTGCACAGGTGTGTGTACACACGCATTGTTCCACGCACATGCATCCAGAGCCCGAACAAAGGCAGACGTGTCCTCTGTTGTGGTGGGATATGTGAGCAATCCCCACGATGCAACAAGTTGTTGGGCCATGTGCTGTGGGTGGCAATCGGATGTGGCTGCAGGAACGTAGTTACTCGTCCATGAATGCCCGTGCAGCTTCATGTGCAATGTGTTCCAATAGTACGTCGTTGTCGTGTTCAAGGAACACCAGGGTGAGCCAATCCTTTAGGTGGTCCGGGCAGGTGTGCTCAGCCCACGCCGTCTCACCGATCCGCAACACAGCCCAATAGGGGAGCACCTCGATGTGATCACTGCACACGAGAAATTGTGCAATCTCCCATGCACAACTACCAATACATACGCAGTATGTCAAGGCATCCCATGCATGGCTGTCTCGGTTACACTCCTGTTCGTGATCCAACAGGGGGTGCAGACACAGGTCATAGTCCAATTCATCAACAGTTGTGTTGGATACGTAGACATCCATGGGACACTCGAAAGTGCATGTTCGGCAGTGGAACCAGGGCTGGACGCAGGTGACGTGGGCAATGCGGAAGCTGAGCCTGTAACTGATCCGCAGCACTGCCAGTGGCAGTGCACCCAGTAGTTGCAGCATACGTGCACAGTACTGTTCCACGTGATGGGGGTTATGCATGTGCCCGGTATGGCCTGCCATTGCGTTGGTGCATCTCGTGAACCGGCACTCTTCTGAACTGCGGCAGTTGTGTGGAGGATATGACGCAGCTCTGAGCAATGATTCGAATGTGTGTGCAACGTTGTGAGTAATGGGTTGCTATTTCCGTGAGTGTCAAGGGCATCCCATGCGGGGGTACCACAGGCAGGGGCTTCTGTGTGTGGGCTGTGGATAAGTCGGATGGTTCATTTGCAGAATGCGTGGTGTGGGAGTCGTCCCCATCTGCCATTGGATCTCTATCAGGGTGTTCCAGGCGCGTTCTGGACCAAGGTCAGAGGTGCAGGTGTCCTCCCGCCTTCTGCATTGGGACAATGGTGCTTTCATCCCTGATGTTTGTCTGACTACTACTTGCGTTTTCGGAATGTGATGTGGCTTTGGCGCTGAGATTGGGACACAGCCTTGGGCTCATGGTGTACGGATGGCGATGCACACACACATGTTGGCATGTGGAGCCAGGTGCCCGAGCGGCCTTGCGCTGCTTGTGCTATCTCACTCCGTCTCTCTCCCTCGCTCTCTCCCTCTCTTTCCTTTGTTGGGCGCATGGCACACCTTCTTCTCTTGGATTTGGTCTTCCTGGCTGTGTGCTACGGATTGTCCAGTGAGGAGCCGCTAGGACTCATCCTAAGGGTTGTTTCTGCTTTTGTTTGTATGGTGTTTTGTGTTGGTGATTGCATTGCTGTATGACTGATTCTCCATTTTCTGGCCACGCATGTATGTTTATTTTCCTGCTTGTGCGACATCAGGCAAAATGTTTGTTTTGGGATTCGTGGTGTTGGTGTGCAGTTTCTTAGTCCGGGGTTGGGGGTGGTCCCGGGGGGGGGGGTGTTGCGGGCCTGGGTGTGGTGTTGGTGGGTGTTGAGGCCCTCTTGGGTATCCGTGCTGCATGTTCAGTTGCTCGTGGGCATCTGTTGTCCTTCATGTGTGGCTCTGGGCTGTGCTCCCTTTTGTGGTGCAGGCTGTGGTCGGACTTTACACCAGGTCAGGGCAGGTGTAGATTTCCTGGTGCTAACGCGGCTTATCGCCGGTTTTGTGTTTTTATCGCCGATGTGGCTGGTCGTTGTGAATGTTGAGGTGTGATGCTGTCTCGCCTTTTGGCATGGGAACGCCCACTCTGCATCTCATTAACGATAGTTGCGCGGGTCCTCTGTGTCGATGTTTTTTGTGGCTGCTATCGCGGGTAAACTGGTGCTGTGGGCTGTTTGCACCAGCTTGTGAATGGGGAGGTATATTTATCACGACTTTGGCTGCGATAAAGTGCCGTTAATTCGGCGATAGCTCCTTGTGAATATGCCCCTGAATCTTGAACTGGTAGACATAACTTTCGTGCCTGTGCTAGAATTCGAGGGGTGACATAGAATATACTCCAGACAAACTAATGTCCCTAAACCGTGATCGCCTTTATGTAATGGCACCAGTAAGTAAAACGTATTTAGCAATTTGCAAAACGGAAAGGTCCTCTCCAGTACAAGGATCACAAAATGTCCATTTCAGCTGACTTCTCAGACTTCTCAGGCGAAACTGTGGGACATTAAATTTGGCCTCCTGGACTAGCTGTGATGCTAATTACAGTCAACAGCTACACCAAAGAATACCATGACCCAGGGTAGATGGTACGATTCCTAGTTTCAATGGACATCACATCCATGTAATCGGAATCTTCAATGCTGAACCCACCTGACAAGCTGAAATACTCCTCTGGGCCCACCAACTCAGAAAAATGTCATCAATAGGATTGAAGAGATTTTTAAACAAAATCAACTCCATCTTGGACTATACACTTATAGATATAGAGCTGTTTCACTCGATCTCTAGTTACCACATGACACCCAGAGTTGAGAGCGACCACTTCCCCCAGCTTGTTGAGCTCCTAATATGTCCACCAAGAGCACCACAAACTAATGACTTGATGGCTCCACCCAGTGCCTACAATTTAAAATGTCTTCCTTGTAATGGAACGGTGGCACCTATGATAATGGATTTTATAATCACGCTTACACCTCAAATGCCCAATAATCAAGGGTGGCCACCAACGCAATGTTGGGAGTCCTTAACAACGACAGTTATCACCAATAACAATTTATATTTCCCTCTACTAATCCACCACTAATCCACCTTTGGGTTCCGGAGTAGCGTGCTACTCACCGAAAAGCACTTCAATGCCTCGTCAGGGGTAGTAAGTGCTATATAAATACAATCACAATACATTACAATACAATACTATGCAATACTGGTTTAGCTTATAGTAACTTGATCCAGTTGACCTATACCCATTCGTTTTATCACGTTTACAAAGAATAGATATTCAATTGAATCAAATCTGAATCTAGTAAGGCCGCAACCGTGATATGTTGCTGAGTCAATCTGGTGATCACCCCAAATAAGGTAGGGAAATTATTAACCATTGACCTGTCTGAAATAAAATCAGACTGATCCAGACAGACCAGGCTAGGAAGTAATGGGCAAATTCTAGTCACTAACAATTTTGACAAGATTTTAGTGTCCACATTCATTAGTGAGAGTGGCCTATCAGAATCACATTGAGTGGCTGGCTTGCTTGGCTTAAGGAGCATTATAAGAACTGCCCCCCCCCCCAAAAAAAGAGGGGAGCAATTCAACAGATGGAGAGCTTCATTATACACCTCCAAGAAACAAGGGGCCAATTCAACAGCATATATTTTTTAGAATTCTACTGACAAACCATCATTATCAGGTGCGGAACTATTCTTCATGGAATCTATAGTTCCCTTAATTTCCTCAAATGTGATAAGGGCACATAAACGTTCTCATTAGTCATGTACCAGACATGCTAATGCTGCCTTCTCCAGATATTCATGAGCATCCTACATGTCTAAATTAGCTTAAACTGTGTATAGGTTCGAGTGATAGCAGTGGTGTAGCAAGGGGGTGCGGGGGGCTCTCTGCCCCAAGCTGCACAAGTTTTGGTCTGCGGCAACAAAGCCCAGATCTCTGTACTGGGGTGAATGTTTGACATTGTTCAACATTCTGTCCATCAATTGTTCTTTTTGTATTTGTCACCCCGAGTGGTATGGGTATGCCCAGACGTGGGTCCCATGGTCTCCATGCCACTGGAGTCAAGCTAGCGTAGCTGATGAGGGGTGAAACCCCGAAACCGGTCCCAGGATGCTTGTTTCCAGTCCAGAGAGGACCTGGCCTGGCAGTTCGACCTGGAATGTTCCCATGGGAAACAGGGTCAAGACTGATTTGCATATGGCTGGGTTTAAACTGGAATGGCATGGGGAGCAAAAAAACTATGGATTTAGGCACAGATCTCTGTACTGGGGTGAATGTTTGACATTGTTCAACATTCTGTCCACCAATTGTTCTTTTTGCACGAGTTTTGGGGCGGTGGCCTCCCCCCACTCTAACCTGCGGCAGTCATGGGGCGGCCGTCGCAGGAATCACCAGCAGGCCCCCCTGCTCCAGAAACGCAGGGACTGCCATGAGTGGCACAATGTCTGGGTACGCCACTGAATAATAGTCGCTCAATGTATTCAGAATTAAATTAGGCTAATACTGAACTATAGCCTCTATGGAGTTAATCTCGAGGATGTCAGCTGCAGCCCAGGCTGGATGTATCATTCCTGCCAAGGTGCATCCAGGACTCTCTCCCTTGCCAAATTTTCTAGCTGCTGCATATTTTCCTAGGAATGTAATTTACTGTTACGCCACAACTCTAAACTCCATCTCCTTGGACACTGACTCCAAAAGATTAAAGGTGACCTGCTTTGCCACCTGTTGCTGCTCAAGCATCCCAAGTGCAGCTCCCAGCTTAGCCAGTGTTCCACGTCATGCCTGTAGAATGCCATGCCCCTTGGCAATACATTTGTCCCTGATGACCACCTTCAATGGCTCCCACAAAGTAACACATGTTCCAACTGACCACCTATGAGTCTGAAATTACTTTTTTATGGCATTCCATATGTCTTCTCTAAATGTTTGATCTAGCAAGGTAGTTGTTTGTAGTCTCTATGCACTACTCATGTCCCATCTAGCTGGGACACTGAGTGCCAGTAATACAGGTGCATGATTAGACAATGTACAGGCCAGGTGTTCTATATTATGTATCCAGCAGCTGATATCCTTTGTACCCAGCAAAAAGTCTACCTGAGATGCCATCCCATGGACTGCAGAGAAGTAGGTATATACTTGTGCATCAGGGTGCCATATTCACAATAGATCTACCCACCCAAACTGTGCCATAATAGCCTTTAGTACTGACTGCGATTGTTTGTGTCTAATCTGGCCAGCATTAGTGTTATCCACCCTTGGATCTAATGTAACCTTAAAGTCACCACCTCAATGGCTGTGTGTGGGGCCTAGCTAGTTAGCTTTTGCCTGATAGGGTTACAACAATCAGGGTCATCATGATTTGGCTAGTACATGTTGACTATCACCATTTGTACTCCCCCAAACCAGCCCTGAATAGTAATAGCGCCTTCTATCATCATACACAAACTGCGCTGGTCGTAATTGTGTTCCTTTTCTAATTATGCGTTTGACCGCTCTGGAATAGGTGGAGTATGCAGACATACAGCCGTATGCCACCAATCTTTCTGCAAAACAGGGTGGAGCAGCAGGGCCCACGTGCATCTCCTGAAGAAGTACAATGCCTACCTTGTGTCATTCAATATATGCCATTACCTGTCTTGCCTCCCAGTAGTTGTACTTCCTCTGACGTTCCAAGTTAGAAACATTATCCTGGCCCCCCAAACATACTGCTTATTCACTGATTTCAAATCCGCACCATTATCTTGACCTTTTTTGCTTTCGGTGTCATTGCAATGAATAGTGAGCACAATTCTGCCTAAATATGTTTTTGTGTGTGTGTTTGTGTGTCCAAACGAAGCGTCATCCCAGTACACTGTATTATTTTTAATATTAGTGTTCTTTTTAACTGTGTTATAAAGACGTAATAGTGTTTTTCGCGTAACTCCATGAACATTTTCTTTTTGCCATCTTTCTCAGAATAAAACTCTAAATCACACTACTGCCTCGGGCTGAGTGAAAATGAATGTGAATGTTGAACAAATATAAAATAAAATACATCTTGTTTTATAATGAGCAATGTTACAAAAATGTGAGTTTACCCAGAGGTATCTAACTTTTAGATAACCTATTTGTATGTGACACACTTTGTAGTCTCTATATTGTCATTAACTGTTACATCTTTTAATGTGAAAGTCTTACTGGAGACAACTAGCCATCATTGTGAGGGACTGGTGAAGACCTGCTCCCACCAAAGGAGGACTCCCTGACATTTTTGGATGGAGCTGTGACATCACATAAATACCCTATACTACCTTTTTAACTAGAAATAACTTGATGCAGGCATTAAAAAGGAAAGCAGACAGACAGGGTGTGTTTAGCTCTGGCTACATCCTGACAAATGTTTGTAACCAGCACAGGCTAGTTTACATCCCTGGTGAAGGGATACAAATTTCAATTTGGCTCAGTAGAATGTTCCAGCAGATTAACAGAGAGAACTTTACTATTTACGCCCCAACGTAGGCAAAATCAATGTAAGTGTTGGACTTTGGAGGGGTTAGATTTACTATTCCAAAAGCAATCAAAGGAACAGTAGAGAAAGTATTGGATTTTGGAAGGGTTAGGTACGCTATTCCTCAGTCCCTAATTTGAGCTGGTGGTTTCCGGTGCTCAGCACCGGCACTTAATCATCAACACTGGTGCTTTTCATGAGCACCCGCTAAGAACACATTTGTTTATGGTAGGCACGGGGAGATTAAGTGATTTGCCCAGAATCGCAGGATGTTGAGCCATCTCTGAGACTCGAACCTGGGTCCTCAGCTACGAAGTCGGCAGTTCTGGCCATTATGCCACATCCTCTCCCCACTTTCATGGTTAGTAATTGGCTCTGTTTTAGGCAGCGTTAACATTAGGAATGGGCTGGTGTAAGCTGCCTCCTGATGAGAGCCCCGGCCCTTTTTTTTTTACAAATTAACCACTGCTACTCCCACTTCAATATAAGAAACAGTAGGGAAAGTGCTGAACTTTGGAAGGGGTGAGATTTATTATTCCTATTCCAATGTAAGGAAAATCAGGAAAGTGTTGGATCTTTGAGGGGTTAGATTTAATAATCCCACTCCAGGGTAAGCAAACTCAGGGAAAGTGTTGGAGTAATGTTGGGGTTAGGTTTACTATTTCCATTCCAAACTAAGCAACAGCAGGGAATCTGTTAGAATTTCTAGGGGTTAGGTTTACTATTCCCACTCCAACATAAGCAAAATCAGGCAAAGTGCTGGACTCTGGACAGTTTAGATATACCATTCCAATTCGTAATCATATTTTAAAAAGTTTAAATATCTACTAACTTTAAAATATATTTAAAATAAAAATATTGATATTATAAATAGATAACATTAAATGTAGTAGTAACAATTAATAATCTAAAAATTATCTAAAAATATAAAACAATGGAAATATATTTAAAACAAATACACTTCCCTCCTTACTACCCAATAAAAACAGCAACCAAAAAATTTAAATAAATTATAAATGAAAGATTATTAACATTGAAATAGTAATTAAATAAAACAAATAATAAATCTAAAATTCTTTTTTTTAAGTTTAAAATTCTTTTCATGAAATGAACACGGTCCCTGCTTGGACAAGGGCTGATAGGAAAGATAGCTGCCAGCTATGCTAAGAATAAGGCTTTACAATATGAGTATGGGGAAAGGGTGGGTTGAGTTTTGGCCCATTAAATATCCTAAAGGAAGTCAAAATGTACCATTCAATGTATCAAAGGTGGTGATGGTATAGTTTACTCTAACTCTCCGGCTATCATGGAGCAATTTTCATTCTTCTATCAGGATTTATATAGCCAACCCAAGCAATTAATCAATCCGATCTGATGGATTATAGTCAGGGTTGTAGATTGCCCTGTTTAGCAGAAAGCCAGGCATCGGCACATCCGGTAGATTTTCCTATGGGTGAAATCAAGGCTGCTCGTGCCGCCCTGCCCTCGGGCAAAGCAGCAGGAGATGATACCATACTACTTGAGTTTTACAAGGAGTTTAAGGATATAATAGCTTTGGAATTTTTATGGGTGATCTAAAACACTTATAAGCAGGAGGAGTCCCTGCTACTTGGAACATAACTAATATTGTTGTGTTTTTTAATAAAGGCAAGCCACTAAAGGACATGGGTTCATATCAACCCATCTCCTTGATTAATACTGACACAAAGGTATTTCACAAAATGTTAGCTACTCGACTTGCTCCCCATCTACCAGCGTTAGTCTCTCAACAGCAGCATGGTTTTATACCAGGCAGGGACACCACAAATCATACTAACACAGCAATTGCGGCATTTGATGTTGCAGAAATATCTAATACTAAAATAGTTATGATATTAATAGATGCTGAGAAAGCTTTTGACTGTGTTGCATGGGACTGTATGTGGGCTACACTTTGAGCTTTTGGCATCAGGCATAGATTTAGCAAATTAGTTTAGTCACAATATAAGACCACTTGTGCCAATCTTGTATATGCTGGGAAGCACTCATTGCCATTTCAGATTTATCGTGACACCCGGCAAAGGTGCCCACTATCTCCCCTCTTATTTGGTCTTTAAATGGAGTCGTACCTTCAATCTCTGTACATGAATGGGGGCATTCAGCCTTTGATTTTTGGTGGCTGTATACTTAAACTTACTGCATATGCTGATGACGTTGCTGTCTTTTCTTCAAATCTCGTATCATAGCTAGGTCATATTATAAATGAGGCTGATAGGTTTGGTACATTTTCAGGGTACAAGCTAAATGTAGCCAAAACACAGGTGCTTTTGAATTTTAAGCCAGATGAACCAATCCCAGCGGTAATTACAATTGCTGTATACCTCGGTATAAAGCTATGTAGTTGGGTTGATGATATTTTTAAACTGAATTCGGAACCCCTATTGCTCTCAGTTATTGCCAAATTAAGGTTCTGGAACAGGCTCTCGATCAGTATCATTGGTCGTTGCAACATAATTAAAATGAATACTCTGCCCAGATTTTTTTATTTTTTTAGGGCGATCCCATTGCCGGTCCCAGACTTGTTTTTTTAAAATACTCGGTAGGTACTATTGGTAGCTTAATATGGGGTAATAGGTGGGCTAGATGCGCTATTCATTTTTTGAAACTCCCATACAAGCACGGGGGCTACAGCTCCCCGATTTTAAGTTTTATTTTTGGGCAGCATTCGCTGGCCACCTGCACAGTCTGTTAACCATGGCAGAATCAGATACATCAGCTTTTGGTTATCAATTTGCATTAGGGCCGGAATGTAGGCTTTTTTTTAATAGACTGGAGGATCCCAATTGTCACAAATGTGTTCGATTTAAAGTTGTTAGGAACATAATACGTATGTAGCAGGACATCTGTGTCAAATACTCCATAGTAATGCTAAATAAAGATACGCCGCTATGGGTTAATCCTGTCTTTCCACAAGTATTTCACGACCCAGTGGGCAAGGCCTGGGTAAGATTGTGAGTTGAAACCGTCGGGCAACTCTATGATCTAAATCGATTTTGCTCATTCATCAGGCCTCTTTTGATCTCCCTAACAACTTCTTTTAAATACCTACAAATCAGGGATTTTGTCTCTTCTCAAGCTGTAAATTTGCAATTGATCTCAAAGGTATGGAGTTAACATCGCATTTATATAAGTCAGCTAGGAAGCCTTTGATAAGTACAATTTATCAAGATTTCTGGCAGTATACTACTAATGATAATACGCTACTCGCGGCTAAGCGCAGCAGGTTGCTTTCCTTTGATATCCTATGCTTCTGAACTTCAGAGTGCACATTGTCGACTGTTCAGTACACTCTATTAATTTAAAACTACAGAAATGTAAGACTATTTGCTTATTGTCTTATACAACCTGAGGAAATTTCAAAATGGGGTCGGAACATTGGCACTGATAAGACTAGATGTCCTAAGTGTGGCTAGTTAGCAGCATATATCATACATAGGTTTGCTTTGTATCCCGCTTTACAGGAATTTTGGGATGATGCGACCAAGCTAATATCACCCAGCTTAGACTTTGAAAGTCCAACTATCTTCTAAAGAGATTCTGATGGGAGTTAAGCTGGAACATGACTTGGGCATCAAATGCTTGCACTCCAACTTGTGGTGGGCACAAAGTATTGCTGTATAGGGGGCCGTGCTCGACCTTGCGCTCCCCTGGCCATCTGTCAGTTACTGTGTGTACTCCTCCTGCTCCCGCACGAACTTTGGGACAATCTTCACACTCTGGTGGGACTTCTAGTCCCAGAGTGCAACGCGCAGCTGTTATCAGCTTCAGCTGGGAGGGAGGCGTACCGCCAGGCCTTTTAAACGCCGGCTGCATCCCGCGGTGCAGGACACTCCAACTTGTGGTGGGCACAAAGTGTTGCTGTATAGGGGGCCGTGCTCGACCTTGCGCTCCCCTGGCCATCTGTCAGTTACTGCGTGTACTCCTCCTGCTCCTGCACGAACTTTGGGACGATCTTCACACTCTGGTGGGACTTCTAGTCCCAGAGTGCAACGCACGGCTGTTATATGCTTCAGCTGGGAGGGAGGCGTATCCCCAGGCCTTTTAAACGCCGGCTGCATCCCGCGGCGCGGGACACTCCAACTTTTGGTGGGCACAAAGTGTTGCTGTATAGGGGGCCGTGCTCGACCTTGCGCTCCCCTGGCCATCTGTCAGTTACTGCGTGTACTCCTCCTGCTCCCACATGAACTTTGGGACGATCTTCACACTCTGGTGGGACTTCTAGTCCCAGAGTGCAACGCATGGCTGTTATCAGCTTCAGCTGGGAGGGAGGCGTAACCCCAGGCCTTTTAAACGCTGGCTGCATCCCGCGGCGTGGGACGCGCGCGGTCCGCGCCCGGGCGAAGCCCGGGCCCGTCCTGCACCCGTCATCGCCAGGAAGAGGCAGGGCAGGGCCACCCCCCTTGGCGGAATCTATCGACACCCATCCTGTTCTAAACCCAGTGGATAAGACTTCCAATATTTATTCCTCCTCCATTGACCCTGCGCCAAAGAGGCAGAGACAATATTAACAGTTCTGACCTCTCGCCGTGTGACTGTGACTGTGATAGCAAAAATATAACATTGCTCTACCAACTGCACAGCCGGTAGCTGGACAGGTGTATAAAGCTATTACATCTTGGGAGATGGTGAGGCCACGAACGAACAAGGGGTTACTTCAATACTGACTCTTGCGTTAATTGTGGTGTTGGGTGTTTTTTGCCCATTTACAGGTCAAATTGTGTGTGTACAAGTAGATTAGGGAGGCTGAGGGCCAGTGTGTAGACCGTAGGAGGACTTGATTGACAGTAGGTGGAAAAATGGGAAAAAGGGTAGGTGTAAGTAGAAATAAAACTACAAACGTTTCCTCACTCCCCCTAACATCAATAGACAAAATGCTTCAGAGGGCTATTGGGGTGGTGGACACTGAAATTGAGCTTACGGAAAGGCGGTTGTCACTCACCTCCGATATATTCATCCAAGCGTCAGCCACGACCACGCCGACAAGCACGACTCAATCGCAGTTAGCTAATCCCATTACGTCATCCCAACGGGATGCCCTACCAAAGAAAGCACCGCGTAAGGGTAGAACATGCACAAACATCGCTAAGAATGGTAAACGCAAACTAACAACTGAGGTCGGACCTAAAAAAAAGAAATTCTGCGAGGGCACCACAGTCGACCATGAGGGGGGCGATGAGCGAGAACAAAATCAGGGTAGCCCTCAATCTGTCAGTGTAGATATAACCCATCCACCGTGGGCACTGAATTTGATGGCAGAATTGTATAATAAACTGAGAGCCACTATTAAAGAAGAACTGGCCCCCCTAATTAGTCGGTTAGATAATTTGGAGAAAGTACTGACAGCAGGGGATCCAGGGTTATCAGTATGACAAAATCATTCCATCAGCGAAAAGAGAGGAGGGATTGATAATGGTTGCCAGGTGGATATTTCAAGCATAACACATCCACTTGCGGTGGGGGTGCGCACTAATGAGGGTCCCTCTACTAGCTACGAGACAGGGTAAGTGAGCACCAACAAGGAGATGAGGAATAGGAGCGTGAGCCACGAGCACAGTGCTAAATTTATACCCCCTGATGATAGGAGTTGTGACAAAGCTAACCTCTTAGTGCTGGATGCCACTAGGAAAAAGAGCAGGCAACCAGCGCAAGACTATAATGTAGAGAGGAATGTGATTGCTAATACCCACTTGTCCAACATAAACCTTCCCCCGGCTGGTGCCCCATATGTAGTCATACTGACAGGAACCCCTCCAATCGCACCCAACGTAAAGGAAACCCAACTTGAACTTAGAAACAAAGGCCTATTCTGGCTTGTAAGATATAAACACTTTGAGTATGCCAGAGCAGGGGAGATCATAATGGTCCGAAGAGTAGGGTGGCTGGGAAATCGTCGGAAAATAGAACCAGGGGAGTGTGTTGTTATCAATTTTAAAAATCCTAACACTGCTAGAAACTTATTGAACTCTACCACCAATTGCCATAATGCACCAACAGGAATTAGACTTCGTCCCTTAGACTACTTCTACCCTCAACATCAAACAACTACAAGAGGTAGTGCAATACCGTCAATTCAAACTATGGGTCTAGGGTCCTTAATGGAGGGAAGCTGGGGTACCCATAATAGGCGTCCCCAATTCAACATTTCGGTGAATAATAGATTTGAAAGTCTGGAGGAGGTAGACTGACTGGGGAGGGGCCTCCTAACGGAGATAACCCTGAAATGCTGTGGCAGGACCAAAGGGCCGAAGAAGGGTGTACAGTCGCGGTCCGTGTAGGAGTGCCGGCCGGGCGGTGACGTGGGGAGGGGCAGGGTGGGGGGTAGCAAAGTACGGATTACGGACCAATACAGGTAAGTAAACATTTAAATCAATAAAACAAATTTCGTTGTGAGCGCTGCATCGCCAAATGCGATGCAGTGCGCGCAACGAAATTCGTTTCATTGATTTAAATGTTTACTTACCTGTATTGGTCCGTAATCCATACTTTGCTACCCCCCACCCTGCCCCTCCCCACGTCACCGCTCGGCCGGCACTCCTACAGGGACCGCGACTGAGGGTGTAGCTGGAGCCGACCAACCGGGGGTAGTAGCTCAGATAACGCCCAGCGGACTAGCCCGCTAAGAGCTAGGATACAACCGAGTAGGGTCCCTGATGTCTCACCCCCAAGTCCATTGATGGGCTTAAACAGAGAAGGTGAACCTAGTGGGGCACCCGACAGACATTCTGGGGCCCAACCAGGTGATCTTCCTCCCACCCGCGCCACTGCTTCTGAGGTACCGAGTGGGATAAGAGTACAGGGCGGTGGATTGCGGATCTTATCCTGAAATTTGGCAGGACTCAAAAACAAACTTCCCTGCCCAGAATGGGGGCATTTTGTGGACAACCAGGACATTTGTATATTTCAAGAGACCTGGCGAGGGAAGAATTTCAGAGGGCGGGTTTTGCGTCATTTAACATCTTGGCCACTACGGGGGGAGGGGGAGACCCTCTGGTGGACTAACTATTTGGGTAGGTACACACCTTGGCTGTAGAGCCGAGCAGATGACATCTCACACTAATGATATCCAATGTGTCCTGCTGTCATTTCCCACAAAGATAAAAATAGCCCTAATCAATGTGTACTCTAGACCTGTGAATAACAGACAAGAATCTGTCGTTATAGATCACCTGGGGCGTTTTATACTAACCTTGGATCCAGCGATCTTGTTGATCGTAGGAGGTGACTTCAATTGTCAATTCGAGCCACTCACTGATCTAAATTACTCTGCGCCCACGGAAGATCTCTACTGGTCGATACCTGACCCGCAGATTACTCCGATCAAAGTATGGTCACCACTGGCAATGCAACTTCACTCACTTACTTTGGCCCTATCTCTGAGGGCATGTAACAGGAGGACTAAATCCGACCACCCGGGCCAGTTCACATTTAATAGAGAAGGTCAGGCCTCCTTACTTGACTACATCCTGGTGGAAACTAGATCCTGGGAAAAGGTCTCTGATTTCTATGTCCAGCAGAGGCAGGACAGCGACCACAATGCCCTGATAGTGATCCTGAAAATAGGGAACCTTGGTATGTCCAATTCTCCACCCCTTACTACAATCGAGCCCAATGCATTAACGATATCTAATAACAGAAGGAAAGTTAGATGGAGCCACATCCAACACTCTCCCTTAAAGCTGGCTAAAGTCTATCAGCTAGCATTACCTATGATAACCAAAATGTGGGAGGTAGGACAGGTGGAGGTCCATACATGGGATCGAGATAAGACATGCAAAATACAGGAGGAGCTAACTGCAAAATTGATTGACGTATTCTATCCGGTGTCGCAAACGAGGGAGAATAAACGAACCAAATGCTCCTGGTTTAATGTTAATTGTCGCAAAGCCAAACCGGACCTATTGGATGCGGTGAAGGCGAAGGACAGGCCACAAATCAAACTTGCCAGGGTCAGGTATAGAGGGACCATTCAGCAGGAAAAGAAAAACTGGGAACTAGATAGGTGGGAAGCCCTCAGGATAGCCCTGAACGATAAAGATCTGAAATCGTTCTGGGCAATAGTGAGCTCAGGAGACAGGGAAGGGCGACCGGCCAAAGAGCCTAACATAGCGCCCGAAGTTTGGGAGACACATTTTGGGGCACTGTATGACGGCAAGGATGGCAGATGTGTTACCACTGGCACTCTGAGTTCACCCTTGGAGTTCCAACAGGAGGGGGGGTGGGAGATTACCATGACTGAAGTGGGAAATGCTATCAACAATCTGCATTGCAATAAAGCGCCAGGGTTAGATAAACTTCCGGGGGACCTTTTCCGGGAGGAACCCAAAATTTGGGTCCCATACTTGTGTGCCCTATTTAATGCCATCATGAAGGGCATGGATCCCCCCGATACCTGGCGCGGGGCAGAGATAGTTCCCATATTTAAAAAAGGCTGCCCTCTTCTACCCTCAAACTACAGACCCATCAGCTTAATTGACATCACCCAAAAACTGATGGGACGGGTCCTTTTGGACCGCTTACAGGGTTGGATAGAGGAGGAGGAGATCCTAAGTCCCTACCAGGCCGGCTTCAGAACAAATATGTCAACCCTAGACCAGATATTTAGATTACAGCTACTTTTCTGGAAAACGGTGACTATAGAGGGTGGAAGCCTCTATCTTATATTTGTTGATCTGAAGTCGGCCTTCGACCTTGTACCCAGGGAGAAACTCTGGAAAGTGCTCAGTGACCTGGGGATTCCACCTTACCTCCTCAATGTGTTAGTGAGGCTCCACTAAGGAAACTACGCACAAGTAAGATGTGGAAAAGATGGGGAACTTTCCTCACGTTTACCTGTTAAAAAGGGGGTACGTCAGGGATGTGTTCTATCCCCTACCCTATTCTGTCTTTACATCAATGGGCTCATAGACCACCTTAATAACATCAAGGATAATGATGCCCCTAAGCTAGTCTCGGGGAAGGTACCCGCGTTGATGTTCGCGGATGATACCCTGTTACTGTCCAAATCGTCAACGGGTATACAACGCACTCTTGATGGTTTTGCGAAGTTTTGTAATATGAGGGGTTTGGAGATCAATTTAACCAAGACCAAATATATGGTCTTCAATCCCCCCAAGACCACTCGTCCAAATCCCTCCCTTAATGGTCCACTCTTGGAAAGGGTGAGGATATTCGAGTATCTGGGTATTACACTATCAGAGCACTTTGAGTGAGGGTCCCAGATGGTGAAAGCAAGACTCAGGTTAACCCAGACCGTGGGTGGGATCATGAAACTGCACAGAACCTCTGCATTTAAGCCAGCTGCCCCTGTTGTGGAAATATACAAAGCCCAGGCAAGGGGGGCTACTCTATACGGGGCGGAACTGTGGGGGCATTGCTCCACTTCCAATCTCATGAAGGTGGAGAACAACTTCATGAGCACCCCCCTAGTTCCCCTCCGTATGGATTTGGGCATGAGGCCTATCGACGAAGAGATTGCCCTTAGGCCTATTACATTCTGGCACCGGGTATGGGTGACCCCGGAGTTGTCCATCTATAAAGCCGAGCTCAAGGAGATCTTGTCTATCTCAACCACCAAGAAAACTCTGTGGCTTTGCCACATAAGGGATCTCTCTGTAAGGCTAGGCAGGATGGACCTCTGGAAAACTCCTGAGACATCATGTCCAATGATATCTAGGTTGGATCTAGTGCAACACTATAGGCAATCCAACATACTGTCCCTACAGGAAAGTACTACTGGCGGTCGGATGACAGCAGAGTTTCTACAAGTAAAAGATGTATATAGAAAAGAATTCTTCCTGGATGTGATCTATCCTCTAACGGCCAGGAAACTGTACATGCAGTTCAGACTAGGGAACCTTCCATTATTGGCCCACACTAGCAAATGGGCCGTAGAGAACATGGGTGATTGCCCTGCGTGCAATTACAGGGTAGAGTCTGAGATACATGTATTGTTTTTTTGCCCTGCATATCTACTGCCTCGCAAACGCTGGTTAATCCAAATATGTAGAAACCTAGGGTTTGTGCGTTGCTTAGAGGCCTATAGAGTTCTATAATACAATACCCATCCTCCAATCGTATTCGCTGTATCACGTTTTTAAACATTTTGGGGCCGATTCCGATTCAGGCCGGAAATCACTCCGACCGAGCCGGACCCGGAGAGATTTCCGACCGAATCGGACTCTGGCAGTCCGACCGAATGAGTACGATGCGCACGCATGCAATCGGACTCGAGTCGGTCGGACTCCCATTGAAGTCAATGGGAGCCGGACGTACAACGCGTACGCGGGCTCCCATTGACTCAATGGGTGCGAGGCGAACAAGGGTGCCCCCTACAGCGGGTACGCCTCGAAGCAACTCGCGGCGGACATGCCCAGGTAGGAGGGACCCATGGGTCCCCCCTGTGTGCGACTCGTGCGGCTACGCGTACAGGGGGGTCCAACACGGACCCCCAAAGTCCGGCTCCGACAGCTCCTTCGAGCCGGACGGCGCGAGTCGGTCGGACTGCTCGAGGCGCGCATCGTACTTGCCTGGCCGGGGAACGTCTCCATTGCGCGGTGCGAGTCGTGTCCGTGCGAGTCGGTCGGAGCGCTTCGGACCCGCGAACAAGTCGGTCGGCGATTTCGCGTGCGCTCGCATCGTACTCGCTCGGCCGGACGCACGTACGAATCGGTCGGGAATGAGGGCTCCGAATCGGCTCCGGTTAAGCCGAATCCGATTCGGTGCCCTAGCGGCCGAGATCGGAATCGGCCCCTAAGTGGCACATACGGCGTGGTTTCCTAAAGTAACACCCTGGGAAGAACAGCGTGATGAAACTGCAAAGGGTCATAATAGTGTAAATACGAATAGGGTACATTGTCCCAGTTTTCTTTTTCTATATTTTTCTTTTTTCCTTTTTTGCTCTTAACTGTGTAAAAATTTTAGCTTGTGTTTTTACCTAATGGTCGTTTTTAATGGATTCCAAGAATGTTGGAGGATGCCATTTTTCTCAATTGTGAGATATGTAAAATATATGATTGTAAGTGTACATATCTTTTATGTTTTTTAATGTTTGATGAGCTTTTTGTAGTAATGTACTTTTATGGCCCTAGCGGCCGAAATAAAGTTATTGACTGACTGACAATAATAATTGTCTGTGCTCGGTCCTGTATTGCTAGGCCATGGGTCTCTCCTTCCCCTCCAAAGCCAGCTGAGTGGTAGTCTTCTTTACGGCAAATTTATGAGTCTGAATTGGCTTTGGCCAAATTTAGAGGTCTCTCTTCCTTTAAAAAAATTGATCAAACCTGGGTGGGTTTTAACTTGGATCCTTTAAATCAGATCGTTTATTAAATCAATGTTTATCATTCGATATCTGATGTAATTATGCTGTTTTATTTGGGTTTCTACACCCTAGACCAAACGCTAAACTCTGAATGCTGAATTTTGTTTTATGTCTATAATTGGGGTGATTCCCCTATGTTTTAAATCCGAACTTATATGTACCATATCTGACTTGACAAATAAAAAAATATATAAAAAAAGAAATTAACAATTAATTAAAATACAATTAAAATACAACAAATAATTGACATGACAAATACACAGTAACATAATTTACATAACAAAAGTAATCTCTTCACCCAAAACACTCATTACGAATAAAAAACAATAGTTAATATTTTCAATTAGTTCCCACCCTAGTCCCCTACAAATTGAAGACCATGTTACACATTACAAATCACAAAATACATAAAAGTAATTAAAATAACAATAAACTAAATGATTTACATAATTAAATAACTTTCCACTCTATTCCCCTATAAACACAAAAACCTGCTACTAAATTATAAATTACTAATTACATGCAAAACAAATGTAATTATATATTAAAACCTACATACTACTTAAGAAATATAAAACGATTAATTATAATAATATTAATACCTCAAAATAATATAATAACTACTATATATTAAATTATTGAAAAAGCATATTTTACACAACTGCATTAAAGTAAATGATACCACATGGAAGAATATTTTAAATATATATATTATATACATAAAAACAATATTTGTACCATCTAGATTCTATCATTTGATATTTTTGATACAATATTGTTGCATCACAATATTTTGAAAACAATATTTTGGCCATTCACCAAAGTGGCATGGCACTATCATTCCCTTATAGTGTAATATATCCAGGTTGACTTGTATATCACGCTTTGCCTCTGGATTAAAAAAAACATTTATACAGATCTAGTGGTTCACTCTTTAGTGGAATCACATGTGGTACAGGGCCTTTATCCCATGCTGTATGGAGATAATATAATGCAGGAGCTTGTTTAAAATAAAACTGACATGCCCATGTTTTCCTGAGATGCTCAGCGTCTAAGGAAGAAAATACTTCCATTGTTACCTCCTCTCTGTGAGATACATCCCTTACAAAGGATGAAGGCCACTCATCCGACTTCAGGCTGGTGTTTTAGGCATCCAATAAATGCAACCAGGATATGACTTCTAAGAGCAAAATATACACCCTCTAAGTGTATTTCTCCATTATAACCTTAATCTGGATTTAGGGAGTGTATGTGTCTGTGTGGTGTTTCTACCTGAATGGTGTTGTGGACACATACTCTTTTAGAATTTGACGAACCATGATTACTTTTGCTGCACTTCCCATATGTGGTACTGCCTATATCCCATTGGCAAACCAGTCACTTTCTTCTTCTTTTAAATTTAGCTTTTGGTTCCGAGCCTTTCCCTTCATACTTTGCTAATCACAATGTCACATGATTGTTTTCTCTCACTCTTCTGTCAGGCATACTCATCTTTCCTACTATACTCAGTTTGTCTGCTCCTTTCTGCCTGTCTACTTTCTCTATGGTCCTGTGGAGAACAGGAAGCTTTCGCATTAACCAAACCCTCAGACTCATTTTTTGATTAGAGTTGCAGTTCTGAAGGATGAATACCTAAGGTATCTCAACTTACAGAGACATATAAGTCTGAAATAATTTCAGGTAGTTCATGTTCATGTCCTTGGGTGGCAACAGCAGCCAAAGGCTGACAAATAACCAACAATGCTGCCCCCCAAATATTACTAAGAACTATGGAAGATGATGTTAAAGTTACTATTCAACTGATACCCAAATCAAATGCAGGAGTGCGTCCGTATTCTTCTTGAATTTGTTTCTGTACTTCTGGTAATACTGCTAAAGATGGTTCCTCATGAATAGTAATATCTATACTATGAAATATTGTTCCCCATGGAGGACAATCCTCTACAGGTTTACCATGCGAAGATAAATGCCAATGCTTATCTTGAGGTGTTATATGAGGATAGGTTGCGTTACATTCATTGGTTTTGTGAGCAATTCAAAATGAATTTCGTCTTGCTTGGTGGACACTTTGCCCTTCACTGAGCTAAAAGTCTATGGACTAATTATCTGCATTAGAGGAGGTGTCTGCAGCAGCAGGGGTATCAAACCTGTTCCTATTGTCTGTGATAAATATTGTTAGAGAAATTGCAATATACTCACTAACTCATGTAGTAAGCATCTTATTTCAGGAGCACCCACATTTCTTTCTTCAGGAGGTGGAGTATAAGCAATTACTCTTGACCAAGTAGCATTTGGAAAGTCTAAGGGACCTATTCATACGGATTCCTTTACATGTGACAACTGACCATCAAACCATGATTGAAATATAAATAATTATACTATTTATTGTACCTTTGTGCTTTACACACATTAACCAACATTAGGTTAGCCACATGGCCACTGTATTAGTAGTATACAACATATTCTTATACACGTAGCTCCCAAAACATAGTAAGTGCAAGATTAAAGTTGTACCTGCCATATTGGTAGTGTGAGCCACCTTCTTAATTCAGTTGTGGTAATGCAAATTAAGTTGTTCCAAAGAGATGCCTTAGCTAGATCATTATATGTTAATGTTTACACTGCCAGAAGTGAAACAGAAACACCGTTAAACGTAATGAAGTGTGACCTACCTGTGTGATGGCTAAAATTAGTGAGGCAAATGGGTGCCAGCTTAAAGTCACTCAATCAAAGTTACGACGTTAGAATATATTTCAGTTTGCATACCTCCAATGTAGGGTAACACCACAGGATATGCATTCATAGCTACATTTCAGTACCACATAGTGTATATCTCAATATATAGATATCAGTATAAGAAGTATACCACACAAACATCTACACTGGGCAGTGGAATTGAATGCACATTTTTCAGTATTGCGTGATTTAATTCATTTCAATTTGGGAAATTGGATCCAAAAGCATACTTGCCAACAGACCTCATTTAGGAGGGAGACTCCTGAGGTTAAAAATAGCTTTATTTCAGGTGTCTTCCACTTAAAATTGCATCTGCTGTAATATAAGTCAACGGGGAAAATACATTTCCCCAATGTTCTGTTCAGAATCTCCCACTTCCCAGTTTGAAAAAGTTGGCATGGATGCAAAAGTGACCTAGGATTTTCCTTTTTGATTCAACTCTGCATGGCTTTGAGTTCCAACACCTTTGATATAAATAAACACAATTGGTTTCCTTTGATTTGTTTTTTAAAGATTGTTTATTTAGAGAATTATGTTTATTTTGTAATTGTATTCAAACTTATTAGTGTGGTAGAGATTCAATCGCATTCTCCACACTGTCTTTATAGTGCGTAGAAAGTAAACATTTGAACATCACATCCACACTCTAACAGCTGAGAACCCCTCTGGGGTTCGCACAAGTGGGCTTCCTTTTATACACCGAACCTCAAACAAGCAATAAAGAACTTCTCCCCTTGGATCACAGACTGTGTCAACAGGGTCGCCCCTTGTAAACCCACCAAGTCCAAAAGATCCTCCAAGTTAGCCAGTTGGTACACAATGGAACTAAGAACCTTGAAGTGCACCTGCTAACAACCCACATCGAAGCAAGCTGCAACCACAGCAAGGAACTCCTTAACATTGTCAGAGAGTTCTCCAGCCCATCAGCCATCAAAAACGTCATCACCCCTTTACAGGAACTCTGCGACTCCCTAGCAGACTTCCTTCACAACAAGATCTCTACCATCTACAGAAACTTCAAACCACAATACACCGACCTCCTTGGCCATCTCAACCCCACAAATGAGGAACAGGACTACCTACTCACCACCTGGGACCAGCTCACCATGCAAGACACAACAACCATTATGATCTCTGTCCACTCAGGAGTACCCACAGACCCATGCCCCCACCACATCTTCAACCTCAGGAGCAAGACGATCAGCAGAGATCTCACCACCATCCTCAACTCATCAATCACCATGGCCACATTCCCTGATGAATGGAAGCACGTGAAAGTCAAGCCCCTACTCAAGAAACCATCTGCCAACCCCAATGAACTCAAGAACTACCGCCCCATCTCTCTCCTCCCCTTCCCCACCAAAGTCCTCGAGAAGGCCATTGACTGCCAACTAACAGAACACCTGGAGAACAGCAATCTTCCGGACACTTTCCAATCCGGATTCTGCACCAATCACAGCACCCAAACTGCCCTGATTGCAACCACAGATGACATCAGATTCCTCCTTGACCAAGGAAAAATGGCAGCCCTGATCATCCTCGACCTCTCCGCAGCATTCGACACAGAATCACACCTCAACCTGATCTAAATGCTTCACAACATTGGAATTCGAGGAGATGCCCACAAGTGGATCTCCTCCTTTCTCAAAGGTAGAACCCAGAGAGTCTGCCTCTAGCCCTTCTTCTCGAAACTTAATTACAACACCATATGTGGTGTCCCTCAAGGTTCACTATATGCCCTACCCTGTTCAACACCTACATGACTCCCCTGTCTAACGTCATTAGATTGCATGGACTGAACATCCTATCCTACGCTGACAATTCCCAGCTCATCCTCTCACTATCGGTAGACCCAACATCCACACTGACAAACTTCTGCAGGTGCATGACGAACATCGCCGGCTGGATGAGAAACAACTGCCTACAACTCAACACAGACAAGTCAGGAGTGCTGGTCTTCGGAAATACCTCCCCATGGAACAACACCTGGTGGCCCCCCCGAGCTAAGATTCTCACCCACTCCGACAGACCACACTCACAACCTCTGTATTATCCTGGACAGTAAGCTCACCATGAAAAGACAGATCAACGCAGTCTCATCTGCCTGCTTCATCACCCTCCGCATGGATTTTCAAATGGCTCTCCATCGACACCAGAAACACAATTACTCAAGCCCTGTTCACCAGCCGACTGGACTACAGCAACACACTCTATGCAGAAATCGCCTCGCAACTCCTCAAGAGACTACAGACAATACAGAACGCAGCAGCCAGACTCATCCTAGACTTCCCCAAGCGGACCCACCTCAAGAAGCTCCATTTGCTCCCCATTCAGGAGAGATGCCAGTTCAAGATGCTGATCCACACTTTCAAAGTCCTCAACAACCAGGGACGAGCGTACATCAACTACTGACTGAACTTCCAGCTTCCCTCCAGCCACCTGCGCTCCGCCTCCCTCTGCCCCACGCATCTACTGCAGCAACAGTGGAGGATGCTCCTTCTCTCACCGCAAAGTCCTGGAACGACCTCTCATTTCACCTACGAACCTCACCCTCTTTGCTGGAATTCAGAAAAGGTCTCAAGACCTGGATGTCTACTGACCCCCCTACAGCAGTACTTTCAGCACCTGGATACCCTCATGGGTGATTAGAAGCTCTATACTAATCCAGGTTAATTGATTGATACTCACAAACATTTTCTCAAGGGCCAAAAAGCACAGTTTGGGGTGTCCCCAAGGGCTCGCATCTTGGCCGTGGCACTCCCTACCCTCAACTCACTCCCCCTTTTGTTTTTTGTTTTAAAAAAGGCGCATTAGTGCTGTTTCAAAAAAGCACATTAGCGCAATATATCAAAAAAGTACAATTCGCAAACCTTTTATTTACTAATCCATCTGGAATTCGTAAATAAAAAGAAAAAAAGGTCTCAGCTAATTTTGTAGGCACCTGCATCCATGTTAGCAGGTGCCTACAAAATGACCTGACAGTCACGTCACAGCACATTTTTTTGACTTTATTTTTAGATGCTGCAAAGCAGTTGCTCTGATTGAAACCTTGGCTAAAAATCACTGACAACACTAATCCAGTAGGTCATAGATGAGATCTTTTGGTTTTGTCAGTGCTTGTTCATTTAACGTGTCTTTTTTTACATTTTATATTCAATTGCATTTAGGTTAATTCACATATTAAGTACGGAATATTTTGTTCTTTTTAGCTACCTGACTGACCCCCCCTCCCCACACTCAGTTAGCCTGCTCCATCATACTCACAATGACAGTTCCCATACTTTTTATGCACTTCTTTTCAGGTATGAGCAGCACTGCCTTGCAGAAAGTACAAGCTAACCTGGCTGTAGAAACAAAACTAATTAGAAAAGAAGCACAAAAACATACCCTTGCGACATTGTTTTTCTGATTCTGGGCTTTGCTTTTACAGTCTTTTTAGCTTGCCTTACTAGGGGGCTCCGTAAGGAAGGTATGGGTGATAAGGAAAGGTGTGCCTGGCCACCAGTGGCCCGGGGTCCGTACTTTGAGAACCACTGCTTTTATAGGCCCCACACCTGCCAGCTGGAGAAGGCTTCACCCAGCAGGCCAAGGGTTTTTTGTGAATGACGACCAGCCCGCATGGCTCCTTTCATTGTGGTCAGGGCAGCTTGGCCCGTCAAATACAAAAAAAAACAGCAAACATACCGTTGGAAGTGGGAGATACTGCCCTCTTCAACTCTACTTCTCCTTTTTGGATAACCTGATTGATAGGCAATCCAGAAGATGAGACCTACCCTTACACATCAGGAACTCGAAAGGGGGAGCAGCACCAGACCTGAGAATTTGCTCTCCACCAATCAAGGTTGTACAGCTGCTTTTCTGCCACATGAGATTGCCACAGCGGGGGTATTTACTCTCAGACTGCCTCCCCATGAAGGTAAAAACCCACTATACACCAGGGTGGAATGGAAGTCAGCTGTATCATCCATCCCAATGCCTGTATAATCTTTCTTCCGCACTGGGGGTGCAGATAGTGGGTGCATATCAAATCAGATTTCTCCAGGTCAAAGAAAGCAAACTAGACACCAGAGAGTGTTGATTTAAAAAAGAAGAGGTAGGTTATCACCTGTCCTGGCATCAGGCCATACCCCCACCCACCCTAGGATCCCCAGTAGTTTCTATGCCTTCCTTTGGAGCCTATTGGGGCATTTAATCTAATCTGGCCTCCCCACAGGGGCAGAAAGAACAAAAGGGAGATTTAAAAAAAAAAAAAACAATTGGGTGATGGCCGGCCCCTCCTGGCATCAGGCCATAACCCCCACCCCTCAAGCCCAAACAGTCTTTCTTGCTGAGCAGTGAGGGATTTGCCTTCAATAGGCCTTCTCCATGGAGGTATAATGTTTATACTCCTGAAGCCTACACTCTGACCTCCTCAGAGGGTCAGCAATCATACTAAACATCACATCAGAAAGTGTATTTAAAAAACAAATAAAGGATTGGTGTGGGGATCAGGCTGTCCTAGCATAGAGCCATGGTTCCCACCCCTGAATCCCAAGCTGTCTGTCCATCCCCCACCAATTAG
The DNA here is from genome assembly GCA_963921515.1 of Calotriton arnoldi. Taxonomy (NCBI): domain Eukaryota; kingdom Metazoa; phylum Chordata; class Amphibia; order Caudata; family Salamandridae; genus Calotriton; species Calotriton arnoldi. The sequence goes on from CAWUFW010015919.1 coordinate 169,281, forward strand.
GGCCAATTTCAGGGATTTACCCGGTGTACAGAAAGCAGACTAGACACCAGGCAATAAAAAAATAATGCTAATTGAGATTAAGGCCGGCCTGTCCTGGCATTGGGCCTCTTTCCCCGCATCTGCTGCCCATTGTTATTTTGCCGCTATCCCCCAACTGCAGGATGCTGATTGCCGGTAATACTCCAATCTGCAGTGCCCAGGGGGCAAAAAGCACACTAGACATCATGGATTTTTTTCCAAAGTGTGATAGTGGCCACCTTGTCCTGGCATCAGCCTTACTCCTTACCCCAGAAAGCCAACCAGGGATTTATCCCTATGCCACCCAAGTCAAGGGACAGAAAGATCACTAGACACTATGATGTAAGAGTTACAGCGGATTCCAATGAAGACTGGATTAGAATATTGGTTCACAGTTACACGCAGACAAATGAAGACATGTATTACTATGCTGGTGTGTGGCGTAGTCATTGGCGGGTACTCAGGCTGGGGAGGATGCTTCAGACACCATGGTTTATTTTAAAAATAAAGAATGGGTGGGAACCAGACGGTCTGGCCCTGGGCCACATCATCTGCTCCTAGACCCTAAACAGTCTTTTCTGCCCCCACTGGGGCAGATTCAGGAATTTACCCCCAATCTGCCCTCTCTACCAATGCAGAAAGCACGCTAGACATCAGTAATTGTTTGATTGTGGAGAAAGAATGGGTGGAGGCTGCCGCTTCCTGGTATGGCGCTGCAACCCACAATTTGCCCTCCCCAGGGGAGAAAAACATGAGACATCAGGAAGAGTTGAGTTTTGCTTTAAAAGAATGGGGTCAGAGAGGTCCCATCCTGGTATTGGGCCGCAACCCTCTCCCGTGAATGCACAAAGAGTTATTCTATCCTCTGGTGGGCAGAATGAGGAATTTACCCCCATCCCTTCCTCTGTTGTGCATAAACGCGTACACTAGACACCAAGAACTGTTTTAAAAAAAAAATACAATGGAATAAGGGGCGTCTGTGCTAGCCTCAGTCATCATTTCCAGCCCCTAGTGCCCCAACACTCTTTCTACCCTCTTGGTCAGAGTGGGTGATTAACCCACAATCTGCCTTCTCTACGGTTTGGGGGAGTTAAAGCACAACATGAAGGGCCCATAGTGTTTCTGCCCTGGGGGTCAGATTGGGCCATTTACTCTCAGTCTGTCCACTGCAGAAGGTCAAAAATCATTCTAGAGTCCAGGAACTGTTTTCAAAAGGATTGGGGTGGGAGCCACTTTGACCTTACACTGGGCAAAGCTCCCACACCTGAATCCCAAACAGTGTTTCTGTCCCCACATGGGACAAATTGGAGAATTTACCCCAGCCTCCCCTACACAACAGCAGCAGAAACACACTAGATACAAGGGATTGTTTGTTTGTAAAAATAAAAATGAGGTGGGACCGGCCTTTCCTGTCATTTGACTGAAACTTGATGTCTATACACTCTTTTTGCTGGGTGGGTGAAGATTGGGAGAGTTACCCCAATCTACACTTCCCAGGGATAGGAAGAAAGCACCATGGATTGTTTTAAAAAAAAAAATAGAATGAGTTTAGGACCTGTCAATCCTGGCATTAGCCTGCCTCCCTACTCCATAGTCAGGCCAGGATTTACCCCCAATATGCCCCCTACTTGGGTCAGACAGAACACTGGACAAGAGATTGTATGTACATTTATTTAACAGAACCTTATGACACTTGGACTAATGCACAGTATTGAAATAGGCCATCACATTAATCATGTGAATACCCCATTGGCACTCCATTGACTTCACATGGTTCAAGTTTTGACCAGTTCCCGTTGTGGGCAATAGATCCACAAACAGAAGTAGGTTACTGTTTATATCGGGACAATGGTGGAAAAGCTTGGTGGAAGGACTTTTATCAGTCCCTGTGGATTCCAGAACTTTCCCTCTCAAAAACACAAGAACATTCTCTGATTTTAGTCAAAGTTTTGATAGTTCTTAGAATTCTGGGAATATAGTTTGACAGCACCTACCAACAGCACTAGAATGATTGAAATTCAACAAAACAATCTTGATGTTTCCACATTGCAGTTTGGTGCCTTTCCTGTCACTAAAATTAAAGTAGGAATTGGGGGTGATCAACAGTACGAATGTTGAAACAAATTATTCCTGTGTGTGTCAGAGTTCCAATACACTGTGGATTAAATGGAAGAGAAGAGTAAATTCCTAGGAATGATAATGATGGCAAGAATTAGGAAACAGAGGTAGATAAAGGAGCTGATGACATAAAAGGAGAGTCATCACTCCCAGATAATATTTGGAATATCAGATTATGGAGGAGGTTGTGGAGAAGACTCAATATGGGTTGACCTATTTTAGTGCAGCTCAAGTCAGCAGAAGAGAATCTTAACGGTAAGAGGGACACATATAACGGACTGCCTAAGCCAAATTAAATGTGGAAACATATTCAAGGATAAGAAACTGAGAGCATGGGACCAGTTAGAGACCTTCTATGTGTTGCAACGGATACAGATTGGTAAACAGACTCAGGGCCTGATTTAGAGTTTGGAGGACGAGTTACTCCCTCAGAAACACAACAGACATCCTGAGCGCCTTATCACAGGTGCATTATATCCTATGGCACTCGTAATAAGGTAGACGAGGTATCCAGCACATTTGTGATGGAGTAACCGTCGCCCAACCTGTAAATCAGGTCCTTAATGCACACAGGAGTCAAGCATTTCAAAGGCACTCTGGAGTCCGCTGTAACTAACTCACTGAATACTGATGGGCCAATCAGTTCATATATAGTAGTAAACAGTAGTTTGGCTGCAAGGGTGAACATTTTATCCCCACACTCCATATTAAGATCTAGTATTCAGGAGATCAAAAGAAAGAAAATGAGGAGCCAAAACAAAAAAAACACAAATGACCAAGGTTAGTATTCACCCATTTGAAGTGTAAAGAATGGAATTGCCATTCAAGCCTGAGGACCTGCCTCCTTGGATTGCAGTTCCCAGCTGAGGGGAAAGACTACCCCAATTGTGAAAACGTACCTCTGGCACAGTCAGGTGCCCATTTCATTCACATTTGCGAACAATGCATCTCATGCTGTGAGAGACACAAGTCAGGGCCTAACTTACAAGTAGGAAGAGGTGACTCAGAAACAAAGCCTAGGCCTGATAAGGCACACTGAACACTAGGAACGCATCAACACAGTAACTCCACAAACCATCACAAAAAACAAAATGACTCATGGATCTTTAAAGTAGGAAGCCTACATGATATATTCGGGTACTAAATACTGGGATGAGTCACAACAAAAATGTGGAACACAAGTAAAAGTGTAGAGCTTGCAAAGGCCATTGGATAATCTCTGGATATTTAATAGTGCACCTTTTCCCTAGAACAACATATTATGCAAAACAAAATATCATTTAAAACTATATTTAGCATTTAGAAGCCCGTGGCAATTTGTAAATTCATGAACATTTTCACCTTCTAATCTTTCAGATGGATCAGATAGCTCTGGTGGCTGGCCCTTTGGACAATGATGAAGAAGATGCATCCTCTTGTACTGAGGGTAACTTGGAGGCGTTTTCACTGCCAAACATGGTACACATTTCTTAATCAATTTTACTCCTTTTGAAGTGACTTGTGTTAGGAAATATTGCTGGATGTGTCTATATCTACTGTTATTGATCACATTGCAGTAGTCAGGGTAAAATGTTTCTATGCCAGTTTAACATTTAGACCTGTATATTTCCAGTCTCCATTAAGGGGAGTGGTAAACTCCAAGGCATTCCTGCCCCAGCCCCACCAGACCCCTTCTCCACCCACACCCCTATCTCTCATTTACCATCAGCTCATAGTAGTTGGTAAATGGGAGAGGTAATTTATTCAGCATCGACCTAAAAAAAACAGGTCTGTACTGTTAGTCAGCTTTCCATTTGGACCTCACATTAGCCAGATTTAGGTGCTAAGATACCAGCCAAAGCGTTATTTCCAGCCACACATCACTGCACCTAATACCTCATTACTTGTAAATGCGGCATATATGTTGTGCCTAATCTATTAAATGCATGAAACCATTTGCACAGTATTGGATGTCAAAGAAACTCTCTACAAAAAAGCATCAAGACATCAAATTTATATCCCATGTGTTTGGATGTGGCCTTCCTCATTTTTCACCTTTAATAAGCATCTACTCCTGCCATTAACCAGATGGAAGTAAGAACATAGCTGGGGTGGGAAACTGACGCCAAATGTTTGCAAATATCCATCCTATTTGTGAGTTGTTTCCACATAATATTTGACTATACTGCTGTAATAGTTATTAGACAATTGCATTGTTTGCGTAAGGTCATATTTTTTAATTAAACCCATGAATTTAGACCTGTAAATTGAGCAATTTGGGTGCAACAGTTAGACATAGTACAACTATGGTTTGGCAGTGTACCCCGTAAAGACCTAGCATCTGACCCACTATCCCTAGTTAACGTAATAGGATTTCTCCAATGATAGTGTGTGCACACCGTTAACACACCCACCGCCGCGGTGCAATCCAAAACAGGATTATAACAAGCAGACTAAAAAGCAAAGGTGCACCACTTAGTAACAAGAAACAATAGACACATCACAAAAAATCAAGTCCGTGTCCATAGTATTTTCCATATATTTTCTTCTTTTATTTTTCAAAGTATTCTTGATATAAAACCTCAGCCGACGCGTTTCGTCCAGTGATGGACTTCTTCAGGGCTGTAAATTTGACAAACATATATATGTACATAAATATATATATATAAAAAGACATCACCAACATCAATATACACAATCACATTCAGACAATATATATGTACATCTAATGTACAAAGAAAGTAACTTTACAGACAGGACAGCTATATACAAAAATCACATTGATATTATACTCAACGTATAACAGTTTCTCAACACATAACTAATAACAAAACTTCTATCTTCAAAACAAACACCTATTTTGACATTAATATACAATATTTAAACAACTGTACATCACATACTATTTACATAAAACCATAAACAGAATAGCATCTCTATAGATGAGTTAAAAATAGAAAAAGAAAGAAGAGAAAAATCGCAGAGAAATTTATGAAAAGTTCATGAAAAAGAGTATATAAAATGTCATATTATCTCCTCCCGTGTGGACAATCGATAATATAAAGAAGCAAATATTTAGAATAACAATAGTCCTGTGTGACCCACAGATTAATAGCCAAAAAGATAGACCGGAAAAGGGGAGAAAAGGCTAACGGTACTCAAGAGAGCCAAAAGAAGAGAGGCTGGGACCATTGCTCATATTTCAAAAACGTACCCACCTTTAGAGTCAAAAAGGCGGGCACTCCTGGAGATAAGTCAACACCGGAGTTCCACCCTCTGGATATATGTTACGCTGACATTGCCCAAAGCTCTTATCCTCTGTATACTGTGCCAAAAGAAAAATATATAATACAAAATAACCATATCATCATATAATCCTACTGAGCTAATCTTTCTATTTGTAACGGATAGCATATGAAAATTACTTACATAATGAAATCAAGATAATTTTCTTTAATTGGAAAAGGCAGGATTCATTCATGGGAATAGTACCCTCCACAGGAATCCTTCCGAAGTGCGCCTCACCATGATAAAGTGGGCCAACAGTAAAAACGGGCAATCTCCCAATACAGCCTACAAAAGAAACCGTGGGCAATATATCAATCAATTCAAAAGATAGTTACCCTATATTAGCAAACAACGCGATATCACCAAGCACATATAGAAACATAAGCACAACACAAATTCAAATTCAATCAAGGACTCGCCTCAAGCTGCAATCCATGATAATCCTAAAAGATTCCCACCCGTACCAGCATAAAATCCATGAAAGTACTTCCAGCAATAACTGTTCAGTACTACATCCAACCACTGGATCAAATGTATCCCCGTTCTAAAAATAACAGGGCAAAAATAATTTACACTCAATACATGAGAGTGCCTAACTACAATTCCTTGAGTCTGCACACCATCATGCATCACAATTTTAATCCATCGACGGTACATGTGTTTGATCCTTACATATAAAGGAACGTGCCCATGGAAAATAATGATAACATTTAAAGCGTTTAAAACCCAATACAGAAATTTTATTACACTTAACTCCCACCGGAAAAAACGCACCTTAAGACCCAAAGCAACATGTAGTCATACTTCGATCCCCTCAAAAAAATCATCACATATGGTAGGATTTACGGTAAGATTAAAGCCCCCCCACTCGCAAGTGAGTATGCTCAGTAAAACAACACAGCTACCGAACCCAATGCAAAGTACCTCCTTACCTTGATATGGCTAAGAAAAACGGCGACCTCGAGCAATCTCCTGTGAGGCAAAGACGATATGTAATGTATTCACGCGCCGCTTCATTTAAATAGCCCATGCTGGAATCCTGATTGAACACAGCTGCGATGTTATTCAGCCCACCGGAAGTCAATATCACTAACTCGCGGGGATACCGAATATAGCCGCTATCTTAGTGGCTAATAATTCGAAAGAGAAAAGTACAAATCTATGGTCTACTGGCATAAATGTTCATCCTGAACACTACTGTAGTGTTTGTACTTTTCTCTTTCGAATTATTGGCCATTGCAATTGGAAGGTTACTTGTATTTTGTGTTAAACACTCTTCATCCTTGGTGTGCTGTATTTAATTTCTTTTATCCTAGAAGAGGAATATCCAAGATATTGAAGAGAACTTTAAAAATGTGGGTGTGATGACCATGCTCCACAAATGTGAAAGTCAACCCTCAAATGACAGGAATATGCAGATTAGAGCAAAGCCTGGGGGTAACAACCAGTTCTCTGGGGCTGGTTTTCTTTTAAATATCTGGAGCATAAAGGCTCATCGTTTATTGCTCTGAAAGGATGAGAGTTATCCATTCTTCCTTCAGGTGGTACACGTTTTTTCTCTCTAAGACCATTTGAATTTAATGGAGACAAACAGTGTATTTATAGCTCAATATTCACTTAACGTTTGATTAAAAGGCTAAGGTTTTGGAGGGGCAATCATAAAACAATCTTAGAATTTTACAGTGTAATTCACATCCCCAAGAACATTTTGAGAAAAAAAGTGACAATGTAAAGGATTTTGCAATACGTTTTTTGTGAAAATAACTAAAGAGCTTGAGGTGATAGATTAAATTATGCAATATCAGATGGTCAATCATTTTTCTATTTATCATTTTACTTCTCACCCCTCGGCACCCATCCTCTCCCAAACTGACTGCCTCTTTAGATGCTTTTAGTAGCCTTACTTAATCTTTCTTCTGAGGCATCTAGCTTGGATGTCCAGGTGAAGTTATAGAGGACTTTCTGTTGTTACTCCCTGGTTAAAGACAACTTCCTCTTGTGACTCTCTGGTTTCGCCCTGTTCGGGCCTGAGTGCCCTAAGCCTTCACCCTGAAGCTGCCACTCCCTCCACCCATATCTACCCCTTTTCGTTCCCAAGCCTGTATCTCTTCCTTCTCTTCCCATTCCCAGTGGGTCTTCCTTATTAGCTTTCACTACCTAGAAAGTACAAGCTCTTGAGCTATAACCTCAGATGGTAAACTTACTGGGTTGTATGAAATGCTTATTTTTATGAAATTTTGGTTTTAATGACATTTGTGATTCTAGTGGTCAAACCTGTGTTGCTCTTGAGAACATTTCATAATCTTTAGAGTTGGGATGGGTTTTAAATATCTTTATCTTCTAGTGTTGAACCTATTTTTCAGCAGGTGAACCCATATACACAGTAATCTCTGGTGGTTTTTACGAAGCTCTGTTGCTGCTGTTTTGACCCCACAGACTTATTATGGTGGTTTAGGAAGCTGCACCTCCCATGGGTTGCTTCTCTGTCCCTCTTGGGGTGACCCTCAGACTGTGTAATCCTTGGTGGTGTTTGGGTATTTCCATCTACCATGGTTATCGTCTCAGTCACTTCTGGGTCAATCTCATAGCCTCATTCATTTCTGGTAGTTTTAAGAAGCTGTAAATGTCAGTGTTACACAGTCCACAATGGGTGAACTCATAAACTCTAGGTCTGGTGCCTGCATCTTCCATGGTTGCACCTCCACAGGTGGCATCCCAATGGACTCTGTAATTTAGGTGATATTTAGGAAGTTGCGACATCCATGTGTAGCAACTGCTTTGCCCACACACCATATAATTTCTGATTGTTTTGTGAAGCTGCGTTTTCTATGGGTTGCACCTATATCACTTTTGATTGGACCATAGAATTTCCTTAATCTCTAGTGATTTAGGAATCTGTGGTTTCAAAGGTTCCATAAGTCATCCTGTATAAACTTGAGAAACTCTTAATCCTCTCTTATCTCTTCTGTTTGGAAGAAAGCTGCCTCTTCCACTGTTCACACCCCTTTCATCACCTGATTGAATAATTATAGCCTTTGTAAACTGTGGTGTATCTTTTGCAAGCAGTTCTTTCAGGGGTGATATCTGCCAGGAGAAGAAGCATCATAGCTTCTTTAATATTGGTGCTTTAGAAATATACATTTACCATGGGTCACAACTCCATCATTTCTGTGCCGACCAGTAGACTCTGTCACCCCTTGTTGTTGTCAGGAAGAAGTGCCTTCCATGGCTTGGTCCTCCAGCACAAAGTGACTGAATTGCTTCTTTAACTTTTTTGTTTTGGGAAATTGTGTCTTCCTTGGGTTCATTTCTGTTACTTCTGAGTGGGCCTATGTGCTATAATCTCAAGCAATGACCAACCAATGACCGGCCACACAGAATTTCACCAAGCAGACAAACGCCTGTGAATACCTCACAGTGCTCTCAAATGCTCTCACTATACCACAAGGTTCAACTCTTCTACTGCCTCCTTCTTGTTTCCTCCATCCATTCATTCATTCTTGTCCATTCTCATTACCTGTACCCCATCTCATGCAACCCTCACCCACCTCCCCTCTATATCCTACTCCATATGCCACACCATCTTATTCCTCTGCTACTAACATACCCTCCTCTGACGCTTTCCCATGATATCCCCTTTCCTCAATCTAGCAACTCCATTCCATTCTATCCCTTGCCCTTATTGTATGGTCTTCCAGTGCCTACTAAAGGCTTTGCCTTCTTTTCAATTTCACAACCATCTCATGCACTCTTTTTTATCTTGATCACTCCTCCCAACATCTCCTCGCAAATGCTTCCCAGTCAACCTTTCATCTTCATCCTAACCCACACTAGTGACTCCTTCTCCTTCACCCTCTAACACAATTTCCTTTTACTCTCATTTGAAGCCACCCTTCAAGCATGTCTCTCTTCTATTTCTGCATTCAAAACTTTCCTAACCAAGTCCACATTCTTCCTTTCCCCGTACATGACACACAGAGACATAATTACTTATATTTCACATCGCAGGACAGCAAGCAAAGTTCCTGCACTGCGTTGCGTGAATAGGAGGCAGCAGAAATGTGCCATATCTACTAAGATAAGGCACAACTCTGCTGTCTCCCTAGTGCTGGAGCACAGTGTGCTGCCTAACAGCAATGCAGGCACCCTTGCCCCATGGCGCAAAGGTGACTGCATTACAGGCAGGATTGTTTTTGTACATGACGGGACACCTTCCAGCACACAAACAATCCTTAAAAGCAATTTCCTCTTTCTAAGTGTGCGGCAGAAAGCCGCACGCAGAGAAAGAGGAAGTAAAGAGGAGAAATAAAGACATTTCTCCTAGTTATGCCTGCTTCAGGGAGGTGTTGCTTTTTGGCACAATCCCAGGTTTACTCACCTTAGTAAATCCAGGATTGTATCAAAATCCATGAGTGGATGCATGAGAACGCCTGTGCTCCAGCCCTGGAACACCTCCCTAATGCAAAGTAACACAAGGTGGTGCAATGCCCTACCTTGCAATACTTTTTGGTTAAAATCTTCTTTTTGTGCATTTATACATCAAAAATAATATGTTGCGTTGTGGCTGCGCTAAAAAAGTAGCACCTCCATAACGCAAAATGTTAGTTAATCTGCCTCACAATCCTTAAGAATATATGGTCTAACCAATTATGTGATAAATCACAATACTTCCCCTGACATTCAACTTTCCAAAGTGTGATATAGACTTTCCACAACCATAGCGCGACAAATTGCTTGAATATCTGGGAATATTGATTAGCCATGATATAGATTAATACTGGTTGAGAATTTCTGTGTTGCTATGACCAAAATAGAGGAACTGGGGAAACGGTGGACCTGCCTACCACTGTCAATGGCAGGCCTTATTGCACTAATGAATATGGTTATCCTCTTTAAGCTCTTATTTCAAGCCCTTGAGATCACTGATGATGTGTAGGTATGTATGGATGTGGGTATGTATGAATATATCTGATATATCTATAGCGCAAACCTAGCCAAAAGTCAACAGGACACTATACAGGGTCAAAGACAAGCATAAGGTCAATGAGTGGTAAATGAGGTTGCTGGTTTGTGGACTGTTAATGCATTGTGATGTAGTATTCTTTAATGAGGTGCATCTTCAGTTCTTTCCTGAATTGGAGCCATGTTGGGGCAGTCCTGATGGATATGTTGATTTTGTTCCAGATCCTAAGTGCATAGATGAAAAAGGCCTGCTGCCTTGTTTTTCCTTTTTTACGTTTCTTAGTCTGCGCCCTAACATTTTTTTAGCTGCAGGTTTGCCAAGAAATGCCAGCAGTGGTGAACTTGACTTCAAGATACGTGGGGGAGCTCAGTTTATGCTGTATTTGTAGCTGCTTGTTTTAAAGATAGTGCTGACTGGCAAGGGGGTTATGTGATTATATTGCTTCAGGGACAGGATGAGACATGCTACAGCGTGTAGGATGCTCCTAAGGGGCACCATTATAGAGTCTGGGAGGCCAAAAGCTTTGCCACCATCCAGGTGCGATAGTATGAGGGTATGAACAGCAGTTCTGAAGTCATTTTTAGGAAGAAATGGTTTCACTTTCTTCAGATGAGAAAGCTGGTTCCAGGTCATCTTTTTTTGGCAATGTGTTCCTTGAGCATGCGTTTGTGTTCAGGATGAATTTAAGTGGCTTGGTATGGGGTGAAAGTTGTGGTCTGTAGCTATTAAGGTTCATATCATTGAGCCATGTTTGTACTGTTTCGTGCTTGTTGTTCTTGGCAGATATCAGGAATTCTGTCTTGGATGATATGAGATGGAATTAAACTATGGACATCCAGGTCTGGATGATGTGCAGGTAGTGATTGAGGTGTTAAATGTCAAAAGCAGAGAAGACTTTCAAGTAGAGTTGTGCATCATCTGCAGTTTGTGAATCTTGATGGAGTTGCCTGTGAGTAGAGCACCAAATGGCTCTATGTAGAGGCTGAAAATGACAGGGGATAGTATGGAACCTTAGAACTCCATGGGTCATAAGGATCTTTTGAGACCTGGAGGCGCCTATGCAAATACAGTGATGTCAGTTGCTAATGTTGGAGGAGAGCCAGTGAAGGACATTGCCTGTAAATCCCATTCAAGACTCTAGGGTGAGTGTGAGGGCGGGACTGTCAACTGAGTGAAAGGCAGCTGAGAGGTCCAGAAATATCAAAAGACAGGGTTCATCTTCATCTGTGGTCACGAGAACGTCATCTACAATGTGTAAAGGAGTGATCACAGTGCTGCAGTGTGATCTGAAGCTTGACTGGTAGTCATAAAGGAGATGGTTAGCATTAATGTGATTTTGGAGTCAAAAATGCACTGCTTTTTTTAATGATCTAGAAACCATGTTGTACCATTTATCTAACAGACCAACAACTGAAATAAACACAGCTCCCTGTGCAGCATGGGCCTGGGATAGACTCCACACCAGGCCCTGATTGAAAAGACTGTAGTCACCAGGCCTTCCCCTCCTCAACAACACTTATCTTACTCCAAACCTTCAACAAAAGGCAAGACACAATTCCAGGCTCTTAAGGACAATTGTTCCCCATACAGGTCATCGCTGAAGCACCTGGGTGCGTCCCTCTTTACATATTTCTGTATCACAGACAGAGTTCAGCATGTTGTTCTGCTTTTGCTTCATTACCCCAAGCTCCCCACCTTCACTTAAATCCATGAAACTGTTGCTGGAGTCCCACATTCCTAGATGCACTGTGCCCCGGCTATATAAAGCTATTGAAAAGGAGGCGAATGTTGTGTCACCAATGATAGAGATAAATCATCTTCTGACCTAAATTGCCAAATATCAGGCGAGGAGTGTACATTTTGCTTCACTCACTTGGGGTCCCTCTCCTCAAACAACAGACTCAGCTTAATATATTTTACATTTATACATAGAATATATCATACTCCAATGATTTGAACAGATATGGCCTGTGAGATGACTCGTCGTTTGGTGAAGGCTGTGTGAGAAAGTTCACTACACTCACACTCTTACTGGCCAAAAGGCATGTGGCATTACATTGTGGTGGGGGGACTGGTATATAATGCTTATCACTGGTTAAAACATGGTATACTATGGGAAGCAACTAAAAGGGTATGAAGCAACTATTTCTGTATCGTCTGGACCAAAAGACATCTGGGGTCGTTTAGATCACTTCTTATGAGACATAGATGATCTAACACTTAGGGGTGCATATGTTTCACTTTTCAATTGGACAATTACGTCATGAAATGCTTCTGTGGTGTGTGAGAGGATAGTGAGTGTGTGTAATGAATGTGTCATATGTGTTGTAATCACATACTCTACTATTCACGTTGAATCGGAAAATACCTAGGAAGGGGAGGGGCTGTTACAAGATTGTGACAGTTATGTGCACTGCATAACTTTCACTGCCAATGAAATAAAATAATGTTCTGTTTGAATCTTGTGTAATAATAATAATAGAGTTTAAACTAAACATTTCCTTAGGATTGTGTCAATAGGGGAGATGAAGAGCTTCCGTTCCCCTCTCATCCCTTCTTACCCTGTAAGGAGCTCTTCTTACTCCTTCCCTCATTTTCTGCTTCTCTCCATTCTCTCCCCTTTACATTGCCTTCTTTTTCCCCTGTTGCCTGCCTCATACCCTCACTAATAGCCCCCAAATAGAATCTTTCATTACCCTCACTCAACGGTCTAAACTCAACTGGCCAAATCTCTTGTCAGCCCCTGGAGACTGATGGCAAGAACCCCCTAGTCCCTCCCTCTAAGCTAGCTCTCACTTCATCCTCTTATATCTAAGCACACCCCACTTCCTTTCCCATTCCATGTTCTGTCCTGTATACTCATCAGCGCAAGATCTATGAACAAGAATCGTCTGAATATCCAAGGCCTAATGATAGATTATAGCAAGGCCCTCCTCCTGGTAACAGACAAGTTGCTAGGAGAAGATACAGCCATTATTCTGAGATTCACCTAGGATTCATAGTTTTGAGGATGACCGAGAATGAGTGGTATCATCTTCATGCACTGACTACCAGCTTCCCAAACTTCTCAGCTGCAATTTGTAAATCCATATTCATCAGATTCTTACCATCCACTCCGGACTATAGAGCCCCTTCACATAATCCATCCTTCTTGGAAGGTTTTCTTGATTATATACCACTCAACCACACAGGCTTGTACATCTTGATTAAAATCAACAATTGGTAAAAAACCCGATCCACCCCAATCTACATCATTTATGTAAAAAAATCCGACCTACCCCTCCCATACATCCAGAGCAGCTCAGTGTCCCCGTCACCTCCTCGAGATCTGTCACGATAATTCACTCCTTCTTCTGGAGCTACCACCACGCAATAAGATTCTAGTATGAACTTCCCACTATTGGGTCAACACCAACCACCTCAAACAAGAAAACCCAGATTGGAGCCTAGAATAAACTTAAACTGGATTCTCTGCCAAATAATCCAATAAAGAGAGTGCAGCTAACTTTAGATATTGACAAACTAATAAACCTGCAACCTCACAGGCAACCAACTAAATTGAAGATAGTTTCCCAAAGACCTGAATGGAGTAAAAACTGTAAACAGATTTCTAGAAAGACTAAAAACTGTATACCAAGAATGTCATAGTGATCATCAAGACAGCCAAGAATTTCCACTATAAACATGCATTTCCAGAGAAGCCTGTCATAGCAGAGAACTCTGCAAAATAATTGCAGAATATAGAAATGCAGAATGCACTTACCAGATGAACAATTAGCGCAGTCTCTACAACACAGGACTCAACACTGCAAGTTATCCTTGGGATTTTTCTTATGCTCACCCACCTCCCAAAGGTTTTCAATGCCAATAGCTCTGCTAACACGACAGTCAATCCTTACTCTTCTCACATGTTCAAGTATGTTCTCACCCCTTCAGTATCGAACTAGCCGGAACCATCATTGTCACCTCTTTCAGAGGGCCACCGGGCAAGCAGAGGTTACTGAGCTCAACCGGAGGGCTTGTGGCCTTTTACCTTTTACTCCTGCTGTCCCTATTCCTGGCCTTCTATGGGTCTTGAGAAACTGGGCCAAAGACTGCCCCTCTCAGTACTAAACTCTCAGTAGTAGTAGAGGTGGAGCAGTCTAAGTGTCTTAGAGGTGGAGCTAGGTGTACGGCATAAACAGGTGAAAGACTCAAAATAAAAACAGTATCCACAATATGCTGATTGCCCAGTCAAATAGTGAAAACATTTGTATTTTAGTATAAGTACACAAGCATAGAAACAACACACTAAATAGTATCCATTGTCTCTTAAGTTTGACATGCTAGTGTCATCCTTGTCGGTAGCCCTGAGACCCTCTTTGCCTTCTAGGGGATGGGTTATTCCCCATTCAGTAAAGGAGGAGACTTTTGATGTGGCCGACACTAGTCACCAAGCAACAAAGTCAAGTTTAGCCTTAAGAGACAACTTCAGCAGCTCCACATGCTAAGTTTGTGCAAGTCCATTGTTAGGCCTGATGATCTAGATCAGTCATACCCTACCAGATGGCAGCCAGCAAGTAAAGGAAAACTGGCGCACATCTTCATGGGGTCCAGCCTTATGCTGCTGATGGCCCATGACCTTTTGCAGTCTATTCCCAATTTCCAAATTATATTTCGGGCCTCTTCAGTCTCTGGACAGATCACGTCGATGTTAGGCATCCTCTCCACAGCTCCTCAGGCCATCAGTAAGTGTTCCTCACAGCAGTCTTGGCACGATGATCCAGGATGGTGGCCCTGACTTCACATTGGCTCCCACCTTGCCCACTGGGACTGCGACGGCCCTAGCTTCATGGTGACCCAGCCTTCTTGCACACGGGGGTCACCAACTTCGCCATTACCATGGCGACAGGCCAATCTTCACAGTGGCCCCCTCCTGGCATATGGGAGGGTCACTGACATCGCTCTTCCCACAGCAACAGCCCTAGCTTGTCTGTGGCCCCCGCCTAGCACACGAGGGTCACTGATATCCGTAAGACTGGGTGGACGGCACGCACTAGACCGAACCGGGCGTCTCACTCTGCACTCACGAGGGTCAACTCAGCAGGATCCCTGCTGGCCTTCTTTCACTCCAGGTGATCTACTTCTCCTCACAGGGTCCACTGGTCTTGGCAGGCAGGCAGAAGGCTGGTGCTTCAGGCTTAGGGCAAGTGGTCTTGACTTCCTGGGTGGTGGCTGCTCACCCAGCAGGGAGACTAGCAGACCTTGGTCCCTAGTCCTGGTTGCAGCAGCTAGAGGTTTTGGTGATTTTCTCTTCAGATGAACTCACTCTTGAACTACTTACAGGACTCCCACTCCCACCTTTATAGTCCATATCTACACACATATGTGGTTTAGTGTTTGGTTCTTTGAAATTTGTGTTTTGGCTGTCGACTCCTATGAAGTTCCCTCTGTTCTCTCATGTCCTGTGTCAAAGGGGCAATCTGCTACAGCAAGAGTGGCTCCAATTTCAAATAATAACCCCCAACACAGGCCAAGGGAATAATTAGTGATTACAATTGGCTGTTAGACTCCACTAAAATATGCCAGTAAGAAATGTGGTTATCAATTGACAGGGTGGAGCGTAGGTATGCACCTCAGGTGATAACCACAAAGCTTGTCAGGGTGAACTCTTAAAGTCACCAAATTGTCCTGAGCTCAGCCCTCTGGAAGCTATGGCACAGAACAGACAGGCAATGTCTAAAGCAATTATGCAATACTGAAACTGTAACAAAGTAAAAATGCAAAATGTATCACCAAACAAATTAGAAACATAGACTGAAATTGAATAAACAAAATGACACCAAAATAACAAAAATCCAAAAAGGGGAACCAGAGATATGACTTTTTAAAGTTTTAAGTAAAAATAACTCCAAGGATCACAAAGTGCCAATGCTAGGTAATGGTCGCTGTAGAAAAAGGAACTAAGTACAACTTGATGCTGACCATGATGGATTGTGTGTCAGATAAACCAACCAGGTTCATCTTAGTCAAAGATTTTTGCTTCTGACTTTAGTCCTTTGAGTCCCATCCCACCACAGGAATGCACTTCTATAGCCCTCTAGGACCTCAGGAGAGTCAATTAGAGACTCACTGAGTATCAGGAAGAGTCCAGTCCAGGTCCAGTTGCTACTGATCAGCTGGGTAGCTGCAGGAAAGGACTCTTTTAGCTTGTTGTTTCCCTGTAGTTTGAACAAAATGTCAGCCTTATAACCGCTGGAGTTAACTTCTTTGTCCTGGGTACAATAGGGAGAGCAGGCCCAGTCTTCTACAGTTCATCTCTGTTTGAAGACAGCAGGTTCAATCCTCTTCCGATCTTCCTCAGGTCCAGGAGTGTTCTGAAGTGGGTACCTGGAGATAGCACATTTATGCCTGAGATGAGATAGTGGATGGAAATGCCCCTTGGGACACTCTAACCAATAGAGGAAAGATTCCCGGGTCTGACCCTACCCACTTTGGCTATTTTCAAGATAGCTGAACTCTTCGGCCACACCAGACCTGCCCTCTGATGGCTGATTGGGTGTGTGGGGAATGTAATATGGTAATCCTAGTGTCCTCCCACATCTAACACTAAAATCCAGTTTGAGGCAGTCCTAGTACCCACAACAACTTCAGAGACAGACATCTGGTAGAACAAAGCAAGTTTTCAGCAACAGTCTTAGGGGATAAACAATAATTGGTTTGGCATCCTGTCTTCGTTCTTTGCAGTGCATCTAAATTGCTATAAGTAAACCCAGCACATATGTCAAACAGGCTTTGACACTGTAATATCAGAAAGAAGCCCACTATAATTTGGGCGCATCCTAATGGGATGTGCGGGACCGCCGCATGCATTGCGGGCGGTCCCATTTCCCGGGGGTATGGCGGGCGGACAAAGTCCACCCGCCATGCTAATGACCCTCTTAGTTTCCAGGGGCTTCAGGCAGGGCAAAGGTAACTTTCTAAAAGCCTCCTTTCCAAAATATTTATCTCAAATGCTTAATATTGAATCCCAGTGTTTTTCCATGGAACAGCCAACCCTTTTACAGTGAAAATAGTTTTGGGGGCTTTTTACTATAAGGATATGTTTAACATTAAACTTTTATATATTCTACTTTTTTTAAATTAAGTTTTATTATGTGTTCAGCAAATACAAAGTACAACAAAATGAAGACAAGAGAACAAAGAAAGCAGGCAGAGCAAACCGTATTATCAGTGCAAGGAGACAAAAGGATTGAGTGACAGCACCACGGGACAGCCAGCAGTTACCAATTATAGCACAATGGGTCCATAATATATCATTACACAGGTGCAGAAAGCCACTAGGTTCCATAGGTCGTGTGACTCCATGACCACCAGGGAACACGCCAACTGGGATGCTGGCACAATTAAGGGGGGGGGGGATTGGCTGTGCAGATGTGTCAGCGATCTCGTGGGAGACCCCCCATGTGACGGGGGTTGGGGCGTTGAGCTCCATTAGAGTCTGTGTGGGATGAGAGATAGGGGGCAAGATCCTGGGGCAGCAATTCCCACTATGCGGTGAGTTACTGTTGGCAATAAGTCACATCACACAACCAGATAGGTAACTGAGATACAGGGTGGTGCCCCCAGTGTATCATGGCTCTGCACCTTTCCAGAAGCAGCAACATTGCAGTCAGTCAGTGGGGCTGATAATCAGTGATTGAGGCAATGGCACTACCTATAGAGGACCAAACGTGTGCTACTGTAGGACACTCCCACACCAGATAGAGAAATGAAGCATTGTCATGTCCGCACCTGTGGCAATGTGCAACGTCTGAGAGACCCATACGGTACATCTGAGCAGAATTATGATACATTTTATGAAGAAATTTGATGTGGATTGGGTGCAGTCAGTAGTTGGGGGAAAGTACCCTGGTCACCCCACATGAGTATTGACACTGTGCTGCAGTGAGTGGGGGATTAAACACAGCCTTCCAATTGGAGTAGGCTCTGGGTGGTACATATTGGCCACTTGTCTTGCATGGTCCCATATAAACATGTGATCAGTTGCCGAGGACATGGGTTGGTCAGCAACATGTCCAGGGCATGAAATGTTGGGGGCAGCAAGAAACTTATTGTGTAAGGCACAGAGTGTGACCTGGAATCTGAAGTGTGGGAAAACAACAAGTGGGGTATGCTGTGGGAGTGTATATATGTGTTGCACTGAGAGGAATTGCCCCTCTGAGTATGTCACTACCATGAGGAGTCATAACCGGGTCAGTTGGGGGCACTCTCCTTCATCATCTGCTGCCAGGAGTTGCGGGTGACCACTCAGGGGACTATTGGGTCAATATAGAGTATTTAAGCACCACTGAGGCACAGCCTGTCCCATGCCCAAGTCATGCAGGTAACCTTATATATTTTGGCCCAAGGGTGGCAGGCAAGTATAACCCAATAGCCAATTGGTAGGGGGGGCATAATGGCCAAATGTGGTTGAAAGGGGGTGGGTGTAGCCAGCAATGTGCAAATTGCCCTAGTGCGCAGAAGTAATAAAGTTCCATATCTGAGGCACATAGTCCACCCTGCTCAAAGTGGAGAGTCAGTGCTTCCCAGGAGACCCTTGGTTGCCCACCACTCCAGGTCAGAGCTACGAGTTGCGTGCAGAGTATCTTGAAGAAGTGTGCGGGAAGGCGTATGGGAATATTAATGAATAAGTATAGGAATTTTGGAAGAATAAAAATCTCAGCGATAGCAATTCTTCCTGCCATGGAGAATGGTAGGTGAGTCCAGGCTGGCACTCGAACCTCAAGCCACGTCATCATCATGCCGTAGTTAGGTCTCCATATTTCATCAATATCTCTACTGATCCCTATGCCTAAATAGCGAACTGGGCCATCTGCCCATTTTAGTGGGTACATATCCTACTTTTAAATACAATGAACTCTGCCTTGTGGGCAATAAGGCCTGTTAGGAGTGACTTATTAATATTTAAATGGAAGGATTGGACCTGTCAAAAGGGGTAATTTTGACATGTCAAATATGCAGTTTTTAAAATTGCGCAGGCAGGCAACAATGGCGTGGAGATAGGTTTTACAGTGCTACTGCAGTGAGTGGCACACTGAGGTCTGCAGCCCATTGGCATATGGCCATGTCTGAACTGGGGTGGTGGAGTGAGCTAAAGAATGATGATAGATTAAACCCAGATCAGTTGACTGGGGGTGAGTGTTTGATTTGCTCATGCGCTCCGTCCATCATCCCCTTTGGTATCGCTTTGTTCGCCCTAAGTTGGCAGGGTATGCCCAGACGTAGGTCCCTTGCTCACTTTGCCACTGGATTCAAGATAGCCTGGCTGATGAGGGTTATGAACCCGAAACCGGTCCCAGGATGCTTCTTTCCGGTCCAGGGAAGACATGGCTTGGCAGTTCGGGCTGGGCTGGACTGTTCCCATGAGGCACAGGGTCAGACTGATTTGCATATGGCCATGTCTGAACTGGGGTGGTGGAGTGAGCTAAAGAATGATGATGGATTAAACCCAGATCAGTTGACTGGGGGTGAGTGTTTGATTTGCTTAAGTGCTCCGTCCATCATCCCCTTTGGTATCGCTTTGTTTGCCCTAAGTTGGCAGGGTATGCCCAGATGTGGGTCCCTTGCTCACTCTGCCACTGGATTCAAGATAGCCTGGCTGATGAGGGTTATGAACCCGAAACCGGTCCCAGGATGCTTGTTTCCGGTCCAGGGAAGACATGGCTTGGCAGTTCGGGCTGGACTGTTCCCATGAGGCACAGGGTCAGACTGATTTGCATATGGCCATGTCTGAACTGGGGTGGTGGAGTGAGCTAAAGAATGATGATGTATTAAACCCAGATCAGTTGACTGGGGGTGAGTGTTTGATTTGCTCAAGCGCTCCGTCCATCATCCCCTTTGGTATCGCTTTGTTAGCCCATTGGTAGCATTTAATTTACAGGCCCTGGCACTTGGCACCATATACTAGGGACTTATGATCAAATTAAATGTTCCAATCAGTAGTATATCAGTTTGTTGAAAGGAGGAGCACCAGCATTTTACCACTGGTTAGAAGGGTTAAAGTACACAGAGATCTATAGCTAGCAAAAATATGGTCTAGCAAAAAGACAATATAAAATAATGGGGTGAGCCTGTAGAAGGGGCAAATTTCCAACAATGCCTCACAAAGTTCCAAATGCCTAAGCCCTCTCCTCTACTCTGTTTCCCTATCAGACCAACCAGCTAGCCTGACTATGAGCCCAGTCCCCACTGACCATTAACCTAGATGCAAAGAGACCTTTGATGTGCACAGAGGATACCGTACTCCCCTTCCTCCAGTGTGTGCGTGTGTGTTCCCAACCCAGCCCTCAGGAACGTCAGCAATGCACATCTCCTTTCTGGGGATTGCAGCTCTCAACTCCATCTAGGCTTTCCAGGCCCTCGGCTTCCAAAATGGAACACACAGACCTCCATGTCATGAAAAAGTCCTCAGTCACGCATACATCCCAGCACGTACATGCAGGCATCAAATCCTGCATGGTGCTCCATCCAGACATCATGTAGGCCAAGGGTGAGTTAAGTTCAAGCAGCAGAACTTAATATGAGTGGGCCGATGGGTCAGAATCCAGTGGCACAGGTAAAAAGGCCTGCTCACACTACTGATTACTACTAAACACAAAACTTATATGTTTTCACCACTGCGCTCATGTCACTTAACTCCTGACAAGGGCAGTAGTCTTCCACCACTACAAGAGTAGTGCTTTGGGCGTCTCTCTGGGTTTAGCAAGACTGCATTACCATGCCTAGGTCATGCTGCACACACACGATACATGTTTGTCCAGGTCCAAAAATCAGTACCAGGGGTCCAGATATCCATGCAGCTGGAGCATTCATGGCAGGGGTGAACATCCGTCACCATGGGGGGGACTTTCCCATTTCAACAATCATCACCCATTGTCTCAATACTGATGACTTCTCTGTTGACCTCAGAAATCCCAAATCAAACTAACTATGAAGAAACACAGCTTAAAACTTCATAACCATTTCAATTACAGACCAGTGTACAATGAAAACAATCTAGGAGTCATGGTCCTCCTTGTGCCCAATGCAGATTTACAATGTCAGTTTAACCCTACTGTGTTTGCCCATCCAGACCAGAGAGCACAGGAGCACATTCAGCGCCTTAAATAATGTTTGTGAAATTGAGATCATAGAGTTCTGGAGTACACAGAGACAGTGTGACAAAGAGGACCATTTTGGCCAGTGAAACATTACCCATGACTGACAGGGGCAGTATGTTCCAAAAATCTACCAAATGTTTGAGTCCTCCAAGTAATCTGCCTATGTTGAGTTTTTTTTCTGCATCCACATCTTATGAAATCAGGATACCCTGATACTGGAAGTTCCCCATTTCATACCCACCTCTTGCCCATAATGCTACCCATCCGGTGTAACCTTGATTTACCCAATTAGTAAGCTAACCGGATGCCTGCCCAAATCTGCTGAGCTTCTGAAGGAGAAGTGTGAAGGAGTTCTCAGGATTCCTCATGCATTTTAGGGTGTCATAAAGTAACTATAACTCGCACTCTTGTCATCCACAGTCTTGTCATCAATGATGTAATTTCAGATGTTGTAGTCATGTTATCAATGATGTCATAGATCATGTCATGAGGAATATATGATGTTACAACGCAAACCATTACAACGCATACCTTTACATCGCAGTATTTACAACGCAAATACCATTACAACGCATGTTTTTACTACGCAAGCCATTACAACGCATGTTTATAGAGATACATTAAAACTACCATTACAACACATTCCATTACAATGCATACTAATACAAATCATACCATTACAACGCATAATATATTTTCATTGTTAATTACAAAAATTTCAGAAAGTATAATTTTTTGCATCCATCCCCTGGGACGGGATGCAAGGGAAATAGGCGTTTTGGGTGGGGTGGGGGGGGGGGGGAGTATTAATACCCAGGTATTAATTTTAATACTCTGGTATTTTTATACTACCTAACCATTAAAATACCTGGGTAATAATAATAAATTCTAAAAATATGTTTGAAAAAACGGCGAAAATAACACATATATTTACAGCATTCTTTTATAAAAATACACACTACTGTCAGAGGCAAAAAGAGCTTATACATAGAATCAACTTTAAGCACATAAAACGGCAGTCCTTCAACTTTTTTTATTACAGTCCCTGACCTACCATCTACTCAAAATGGCTGACATTCCAAGAAGGAACATATAAACGAACATTTTTACACAAGACAAAATAAATATACATTCTGTCAGGGTGTGAATCATGCGAAGAAACTGTTTCCAAAACATATTTTCATTTAAATTCTCGTTTACCCCCAAAAAACATATAAAAGAAACCGTCCACCATTTTGTGCTCAGTGGTACACTGACTTCCATGGTGACCACACGCAGCGGGAGTAGCAGGATAATTGTTCCGACTTTCCAGTTGAACACTGCCATCTACAGACAGAAGTAAGTGTACGTTTATAAGTAAACAACTTCCAAATGATTACACCTAATTCTCAAGTACTTATAATATATTTTTAGCTTATTTACAGCATTTACTGCATTTGAAAAACAGCCCCTAGTCTACAGCAGACATTCCTGAAATTATCTTTCCTTTGAAAAGTAAGTGAATAAATCTACAAAATGTATTTAAAAGTTAAAAGCCCGAAAGCAAAAAAAAATAATTATTAAAATTTTCCTTTAGATATTAACAGAGATTGGACATACAGCAACACCAACTACCAACCAAACAAACCTTAACAGAAACAACTGTAAGTAAACTGTAAAAAATTATCTGAACCCAAAAGAAACTTCAGTAATTTCACAAGTAATATATCAGCAGGCACTGGTCCGTGATATGTTATAAAATTACTATTTTATCACCTTCATATGTTGCCTCAGGGAAGATGCTCAGGGAAAGTGCTGGATGGTCATGGGGGCAAATTTACTATTCCTACTCTGACCGGTGCTTGTCTCAGGGAAAGTGCTGGATGGTGGTGGGGCAAATTAACTATTCCTACTCCAACCGGTGCTTGCCTCAGGGAAAGTGCTGGATGGTGGTGGAGCAAGTTACCTATTCCTACTCCGACCGGTGCTTGCCTCAGGGAAAGTGCTGGATGGTGGTGGGGGCAAATTTACTATTCCTACTCTGACCGGTTCTTGCCTCAGGGAAAGTGCTGGATGGAGGTGGGGGCAAATTTACTATTTCTACACTGACCGGTGCTTGCCTCAGGGAAAGTGCTGAATGGTGGTTGGGGCAAATTTACTATTCCTACTCTGACCGGTGCTCACCTCAGGGAAAGTGCTGGATGGTGGTGGGGCAAATTAACTATTCCTAATCCAACCGGTACTTGCCTCAGGGAAAGTGTTGGATGGAGGTGGGGGCAAATTGAATGTACTTAAATTAAAAATGAATATTACAATGTAAATTTCACATTTTCATTTCAGTTTTTTGTCAAGCATGCAATAAAACATTTTTTTTATAATTCTCTACAGATAAAATCATATTACCCCACCAGTGTGGATGAACACATCCTTAACCACAAAAAACAAATCAAAACCATCAACTTAGAAGAATCCAAACTATACAAGGTAAAAATGATTTAAAAAAACACAATTAATAAAAAACATTTGCAGGTTTCAAGTTAAGAAACATTTGTTTTGAAAAATTAATGTTGCTTTAAAAATTAGATCCACACAAACAAAAGCAAAATGACTTTTTTCTAGTAAATAAGGACTAAACCTTTTCTTTGCAGGCTATTTGCAAAACTAAAATTTTCAATTACAAAAACTAAAAACATTTCTTCACTTTTTCAGCACAAAAGAAGCTAAAGCACAAAACACCACAGAAGGAACAACTGAAAGAAAAATTCAAAGAACCCAGCATCTACTCCAGGACTTTCCTGCCACACAACAGAAAAACCTACTAAAGGTAACCTGTTTCATTCTGTCAAGTCTCTCCAAAAATAAACTTTTTCCATCAAAGGTATCAAGGCAGCAAAAATTCCAAACCAACATTGCCAAGTCAATGCAATTAAATCCTGGTAAAATTTTGTAAAAAAAGCTGTCAAATAATTAATGTACACTAACTTTACCATTGCAGGCAAAAAAAATTTAAAGCAACCATACACAAAATCACTAAAAACAATGTTTTCTCTTTTTCTTCTTTCTACAAAGAATGGCATCAATAAACCAAGCCAAATATTTTAAATCAAACAGGGGAAATAGCCTGTTAAGTTACTGTGGCTAAATTTACTGTAAGGAAAGATTAACTGAGCCCAGGTGTCATTGGAGGTGTGTGCATTATTACTCATCCCATTGCACAGGCAGAGCGGTTACTCTTGGTGACACTGTTGAAAGGTCCACCGAGCATAAACACTCTGCCTCTACAATGGAGGTAGAGTTAAGAGAAAATATAAATGAAATGAAATACCTGGCATCCACCTCCAATGAACCCTGTGGCTCAGTTTTGAGGGAGGTTTCACAAAACATTCCTACCCATGTAGCAAGTTGTATGCCCACAATCCCCAACCTACGCAGAATTATACAGCGTAAACAACAGGCAAGTAACCCCCTACGTGTAACACCCCAAACCTTCTCTGACATTAACATTCCTCCTGAACTTACAGTAACTGTTACTAATGAAATATTTCTTTCGCATGACAAAAAAACCCACTTAAAAGAATTCTAATCTGTGCACACCCCATAATCTTGTTAAGTTAGAGACTACTGAAATGTGGATGACGGATGGGACCTTTAAATCCACACCCCATCCATTCACCCAAATATACACTATTCACGCCTACATTAATCATACAGTAGTGCCCTTAGTGTACAGTTTACTCCCTGATAAACAAACCTCAACATGCACTGAATTTTTGTCAGTGATAAAAGCTAAAACCATGAACAAAAGTCCTAGAAAAGTGTTAATTGATTTTGAATTACCTATGATTAACACAATTAACAAAATGTACACAGATATCCAAATTCAAGGATTTTTTTTCACTTTTCACTGGCTTATTGGAGAAAACTTCAAAAAAACATCCATAGTTGAGGTTTACAAATCTGACAGTAAAGTGCAATTTGAATTGAAGAAACTAACAGCACTTTGCTTTGTTCCTCCTGACAGTGTAGATGAATACTACACATCTATTACTGAATCTGACTATTTTACTGCAAACAAGGACAAATTGGCACCCCTTCTAAATCACTTTGAAGACACATGGATTGGCCATCTAAGCAGGTCAGGTCGCAGGAGGAAGCCATGTTTCCATGTGAAGTGGTGGAACTGCTACTCGACCTGCTTAGAGGGAGGAGCAAAAACAAATAATGCCATAGAGGGATGGCACAACTCCTTCAACAAATCAATAGATAAACCACATCCTAACTTCTATCATTTTTGGGAAATTTTGAAGAAGGAGCAAAGTTTACAAGAAATGAGAATTGCGCAATCATTGACTGGTTGTCTGAACTCACGAATTTCAAAAAGAACAAAAGAAATGTCCGAGCGACTATTGGGTGCAATTCAACAATTTTCGTTGATGGTGGCTTCGGACTACCTAGACAATATTACACACATCTTACATTTCTAATCTACACTAACCCCTTAATAACCTTACTTGCCTGTTTTGAAAATGAATTTCCCTAATTCAATTGGCATTTTTCTAAAAAAAATTAAATTATAAATTAAAAGTCGGGTATCTTACCTTCAGACATCGTCTTTTTTCAAATCTTGGACTTGCGCACAATCCCACAGTTCACCAGGAGTCTTGTGAGTCCATTAATCCATAGTAAATAATCCATAATCCGTGATGCAAACCATGTCCCGAGTCAAACTAACCAAAACAGACACAGTTTGGCAAAGCCATTTTTTACAGCAAAAATTGTGCTGAAAACTGTACTGTGCTCACCTACAAAAAATGCATCCCAAATAAAAATCCGGAAAAAGAAAACTTGTTTGGCAAAAATCGCAACAAGATATCCATCATTGCAATCCTCTCTCTAGCAATATCCAGCAAAAAAAAAACAAAAAGAAAAAATATTTGTAAAAATTTGCTACAAAAAAATCCATTGTTGCAATCCTCTCTCGACCGAAATCCAGCATAAGTTCAAAAACCAAATATCCAAATTTAAAAATTGTCCCAAATAGTATTTCTTCGATCCATGAAATCTGTGTCCATGTTCCTTTGATCTATCTATTCTGATCCCGACCGCCACGTTCCTCACACTGACTAAATTTACGTACAAGCGGCAAAGTCATCTCTTTCTGTAAAAAGGAAAAAAGGACAATTTCTCTCATTCAGTCCAATGGGAAACCGATGAAAAACCTACAAAAAAATTAAAAAGTATATGTTACAATACAGTCAAAAATCCATGTTTAAAAAAAAAAAATACCTTTAATAAACTTTTTTGTAAAAATGTTTGGTTATTTTTTAATAATGTATTTTAATTTTTTTAAATGAAATAAAGTTTCCTACAATACTATTAATGTGTCAATTTTTTGATTTGTAAAATATTACATACTTTATAATTTATATTTATGTTTTTAAACATTTTCTATGTCTATTTATGCAAACGTACGTTGCACATATATGCTTTTTTATTTTTTAAACCATATTAATATACGTTTTAAGGATTATTAATTATATTAAATTAAATTTAAAATTAATATAAATTTTTTAAAGAGTGCTTATAATTACACCTGGATATTAAATCACACCCCCACCCAAAAACCCAGTGTATGGCTGCCTATCTCTTTAATTAATTTTAATAATATATATTAATTTAACAATTTTACAATAACATATTTTTAATTTAAGTAATAATTAATACTCATGTATTAAAATTAATGCCTGAGTATTAATACACTCCCCCACCCAAAACCCCTGTTTCCCATGCATCCCGTCCCAGTAGATATGTGCCAACCCCTTTTAAGGACTTTAAAAAAAAAATCGAACAGTAAAACTAAATATTAATTAATACTCAAGCGTTAAAATTAATACCTGAGTATTAATACACCCCCCCACCCAAAACCCCTGTTTCCAATTCATCCCATCCCAGGGGATAAGTGTAAAGCACATTTAAATATTTTTTATATATATTATTTTTTTATATATATTAATTTAAAAAAAAATAACAACTAAACTAAATTATAAATAACACTCAAGTATTAAAAATAAAACCTAAGTATTAATACACTCCCCAACCCAAAACCCCAGTTTCCCAAGCATCCCATCCCCAGGGGATGGGTGCCATGCCGTTTTAATTGTTTTTTAAAATAAACATATTAGTTAATATTTTGTAATTCATATAATTTTAAAACTTGCATAATACCCAAATATAAAAATAATATAGTCAAAAATAAAAACTTACCTCAAATATACACCTTAAAAATTAACACTTATGTTTATGTTTATGGGATTTGTAAAGCGCGTGACTACCCTTGGGCATCTCAGCGCTGAGGTGATACAGGACGGAAGCTGTTAGCACTTGGGTTTAGGGGAAGAGCCATGTTTTGAGTCTTTTTTTGAAGGACACTTCATTTTCAATTAGTCGGAGTTCTGGGTCCATACTGTTCCATAGTTTTGGCACCAGATGGGTGAATGACCTTCCACCCCATCTGGCTCTCTTAAATGTGGTCGAGTTCATCAAGAAGTTGTAACTTGACCTGAGTTGTCGATGGGGGAAACAGTGTGAGACCAACTTTTGGATCAGGGTGGGGCCTCTCCCATGCATGGCTCGGTGGGCCAAGCTTAAGGACTTAAATTTGATTCCGTCCATCATCCCCTTTGGTATCGCTTTGTTCGCCCTAAGTTGGCAGGGTATGCCCAGATGTGGGTCCCTTGCTCATTATGCCACTGGATTCAAGCTAGCCTGGCTGATGACGGCTAAATAGCCAGAAACCGGTCCCAGGATGCTTGTTTCCGGTCCAGGGAAGACATGGCTTGGCAGTTCGGGCTGGACTGTTCCCATGAGGCACAGGGTCAGACTGATTTGCATATGGCCATGTCTGAACTGGGGTGGTGGAGTGAGCTAAAGAATGATGATGGATTAAACCCAGATCAGTTGACTGGGGGTGAGTGTTTGATTAGCTCAAGCGCTCCATCCATCATCCCCTTTGGTATCGCTTTGTTCGCCCTAAGTTGGCAGGGTATGCCCAGACGTGGGTCCCTTGCTCACTTTGCCACTGGATTCAAGCTAGCCTGGCTGATGACGGCTGAATAGCCAGAAACCGGTCCCAGGATGCTTGTTTCCGGTCCAGGGAAGACATGGCTTGACAGTTCGGGCTGGACTGTTCCCATGAGGCACAGGGTCAGACTGATTTGCATATGGCCATGTCTGAACTGGGGTGGTGGAGTGAGCTAAAGAATGATGATGGATTAAACCCAGATCAGTTGACTGGGGGTCAGTGTTTGATTAGCTCAATCGCTCCGTCCATCATCCCCTTTGGTATCGCTTTGTTCGCCCTAAGTTGGCAGGGTATGCCCAGACGTGGGTCCCTTGCTCACTTTGCCACTGAATTCAAGCTATCCTGGCTGATGATGGCTGAATAGCCAGAAACCGGTCCCAGGATGCTTGTTTCCGGTCCAGGGAAGACATGGCTTGGCAGTTCGGGCTGGACTGTTCCCATGAGGCACAGGGTCAGACTGATTTGCATATGGCCATGTCTGAACTGGGGTGGTGGAGTGAGCTAAAGAATGATGATGGATTAAACCCAGATCAGTTGACTGGGGGTGAGTGTTTGATTAGCTCAAGCGCTCCGTCCATCATCCCCTTTGGTATCGCTTTGTTCGCCCTAAGTTGGCAGGGTATACCCAGACGTGGGTCCCTTGCTCACTTTGCCACTGGATTCAAGCTAGCCTGGCTGATGACGGCTGAATAGCCAGAAACCGATCCCAGGATGCTTGTTTCCGGTCCAGGGAAGACATGGCTTGGCAGTTCGGGCTGGACTGTTCCCATGAGGCACAGGGTCAGACTGATTTGCATATGGCCATGTCTGAATTGGGGTGGTGGAGTGAGCTAAAGAATGATGATGGATTAAACCCAGATCAGTTGACTGGGGGTGAGTGTTTGATTAGCTCAAGCGCTCAGTCCATCATCCCCTTTGGTATCGCTTTGTTCGCCCTAAGTTGGCAGGGTATGCCCAGACGTGGGTCCCTTGCTCACTTTGCCACTGGATTCAAGCTAGCCTGGCTGTTGACGGCTGAATAGCCAGAAACCGGTCCCAGGATGCTTGTTTCCGGTCCAGGGAAGACATGGCTTGGCAGTTCGGGCTGGACTGTTCCCATGAGGCACAGGGTCAGACTGATTTGCATATGGCCATGTCTGAACTGGGGTGGTGGAGTGAGCTAAAGAATGATGATGGATTAAACCCAGATCAGTTGACTGGGGGTGAGTGTTTGATTAGCTCAAGCGCTCCGTCCATCATCCCCTTTGGTATCGCTTTGTTCGCCCTAAGTTGGCAGGGTATGCCCAGACGTGGGTCCCTTGCTCACTTTGCCACTGGATTCAAGCTAGCCTGGCTGATAACGGCTGAATAACCAGAAACCGGTCCCAGAATGCTTGTTTCCGGTCCAGGGAAGACATGGCTTGGCAGTTCGGGCTGGACTGTTCCCATGAGGCACAGGGTCAGACTGATTTGCATATGGCCATGTCTGAACTGGGGTGGTGGAGTGAGCTAAAGAATGATGATGGATTAAACCCAGATCAGTTGACTGGGGGTGAGTGTTTGATTAGCTCAAGCGCTCCGTCCATCATCCCCTTTGGTATCGCTTTGTTCGCCCTAAGTTGGCAGGGTATGCCCAGAAATGGGTCCCTTGCTCACTTTGCCACTGGATTCAAGCTAGCCTGGCTGATGACGGCTGAATAGCCAGAAACCGGTCCCAGGATGCTTGTTTCCGGTCCAGGGAAGACATGGCTTGGCAGTTCGGGCTGGACGGTTCCCATGAGGCACAGGGTCAGACTGATTTGCATATGGCCATGTCTGAACTGGGGTGGTGGAGTGAGCTAAAGAATGATGATGGATTAAACCCAGATCAGTTGACTGGGGGTGAGTGTTTGATTAGCTCAAGCGCTCCGTCCATCATCCCCTTTGGTATCGCTTTGTTCGCCCTAAGTTGGCAGGGTATGCCCAGACATGGGTCCCTTGCTCACTTTGCCACTGGATTCAAGCTAGCCTGGCTGATGACGGCTGAATAACCAGAAACCGGTCCCAGAATGCTTGTTTCCGGTCCAGGGAAGACATGGCTTGGCAGTTCGGGCTGGACTGTTCCCATGAGGCTCAGGGTCAGACTGATTTGCATATGGCCATGTCTGAACTGGGGTGGTGGAGTGAGCTAAAGAATGATGATGGATTAAACCCAGATCAGTTGACTGGGGGTGAGTGTTTGATTAGCTCAAGCGCTCCGTCCATCATCCCCTTTGGTATCGCTTTGTTCGCCCTAAGTTGGCAGGGTATGCCCAGACATGGGTCCCTTGCTCACTTTGCCACTGGATTCAAGCTAGCCTGGCTGATGACGGCTGAATAGCCAGAAACCGGTCCCAGGATGCTTGTTTCCGGTCCAGGGAAGACATGGCTTGGCAGTTCGGGCTGGACGGTTCCCATGAGGCACAGGGTCAGACTGATTTGCATATGGCCATGTCTGAACTGGGGTGGTGGAGTGAGCTAAAGAATGATGATGGATTAAACCCAGATCAGTTGACTGGGGGTGAGTGTTTGATTAGCTCAAGTGCTCCGTCCATCATCCCCTTTGGTATCGCTTTGTTCGCCCTAAGTTGGCAGGGTATGCCCAGACGTGGGTCCCTTGCTCACTTTGCCACTGGAGTCAAGCTAGCCTGGCTGATGACGGCTAAATAGCCAGAAACCGGTCCCAGGATGCTTGTTTCCGGTCCAGGGAAGACATGGCTTGGCAGTTCGGGCTGGACTGTTCCCATGAGGCACAGGGTCAGACTGATTTGCATATGGCCATGTCTGAACTGGGGTGGTGGAGTGAGCTAAAGAATGATGATGGATTAAACCCAGATCAGTTGACTGGGGGTGAGTGTTTGATTAGCTCAAGCGCTCCGTCCATCATCCCCTTTGGTATCGCTTTGTTCGCCCTAAGTTGGCAGGGTATGCCCAGACGTGGATCCCTTGCTCACTTTGCCACTGGATTCAAGCTAGCCTGGCTGATGATGGCTGAATAGCCAGAAACCGGTCCCAGGATGCTTGTTTCCGGTCCAGGGAAGACATGGCTTGGCAGTTCGGGCTGGAATGTTCCCATGAGGCACAGGGTCAGACTGATTTGCATATGGCCATGTCTGAACTGGGGTGGTGGAGTGAGCTAAAGAATGATGATGGATTAAACCCAGATCAGTTGACTGGGGGTGAGTGTTTGATTAGCTCAAGCGCTCCGTCCATCATCCCCATTGGTATCGCTTTGTTTGCCCTAAGTTGGCAGGGTATGCCCAGACGTGGGTCCCTTGCTCACTTTGCCACTGGATTCAAGCTAGCCTGGCTGATGACGGCTGAATAGCCAGAAACCGGTCCCAGGATTCTTGTTTCCGGTCCAGGGAAGACATGGCTTGGCAGTTCGGGCTGGACTGTTCCCATGAGGCACAGGGTCAGACTGATTTGCATATGGCCATGTCTGAACTGGGGTGGTGGAGTGAGCTAAAGAATGATGATGGATTAAACCCAGATCAGTTGACTGGGGGTGAGTGTTTGATTAGCTCAAGCGCTCCGTCCATCATCCCCTTTGGTATCGCTTTGTTCGCCCTAAGTTGGCAGGGTATGCCCAGACGTGGGTCCCTTGCTCACTTTGCCACTGGATTCAAGCTAGCCTGGCTGATGACGGCTGAATAGCCAGAAACCGGTCCCAGGATGCTTGTTTCCGGTCCAGGGAAGACATGGCTTGGCAGTTCGGGCTGGACTGTTCCCATGAGGCACAGGGTCAGACTGATTTGCATATGGCCATGTCTGAACTGGGGTGGTGGGGTGAGCTAAAGAATGATGATGGATTAAACCCAGATCAGTTGACTGGGGGTGAGTGTTTGATTAGCTCAAGCGCTCCGTCCATCATCCCCTTTGGTATCGCTTTGTTCGCCCTAAGTTGGCAGGGTATGCCCAGACGTGGGTCCCTTGTTCACTTTGACACTGGATTCAAGCTAGCCTGGCTGATGACGGCTGAATAGGCAGAAACCGGTCCCAGGATGCTTGTTTCCGGTCCAGGGAAGACATGGCTTGGCAGTTCGGGCTGGACTGTTCCCATGAGGCACAGGGTCAGACTGATTTGCATATGGCCATGTCTGAACTGGGGTGGTGGAGTGAGCTAAAGAATGATGATGGATTAAACCCAGATTAGTTGACTGGGGGTGAGTGTTTGATTAGCTCAAGCGCTCCGTCCATCATCCCCTTTGGTATCGCTTTGTTCGCCCTAAGTTGGCAGGGTATGCCCAGACGTGGGTCCCTTGCTCACTTTGCCACTGGATTCAAGCTAGCCTGGCTGATGATGGCTGAATAGCCAGAAACCGGTCCCAGGATGCTTGTTTCCGGTCCAGGGAAGACATGGCTTGGCAGTTCGGGCTGGACTGTTCCCATGAGGCACAGGGTCAGACTGATTTGCATATGGCCATGTCTGAACTGGGGTGGTGGAGTGAGCTAAAGAATGATGATGGATTAAACCTAGATCAGTTGACTGGGGGTGAGTGTTTGATTAGCTCAAGCGCTCCGTCCATCATCCCCTTTGGTATCGCCTTGGACCGGAAGCCAGTGAAGCTCTCTCAGTGCGGGTCTAACTGAGTGGTGTCTCGGTATGTTCAACAGCAGTCGAGCAGCTGCATTCTGTACGACTTGCAGTCTATTTGTGACATATTTAGGGGAGCCCAGAAAGAGAGAGTTGCTGTAGTCCAGCCTTGATACCACCAAGGCTTGGACTACAGTCTTCCTAGACTCCTCTGGGAGCAGGGACATTATTTTTCTGATCATGCGGAGTATCCCAAAGCAAGTACCTGATAATTTTTTGGCCTGGACCTCCATCGTCAAGTTCTGGTCCAGCCACATACCTAAGTTTTTTATGGCTGTTTTAGGAGGAGGAGGCGGCCCCCAATTAGTAGGCCAGGAAATCTCTGCGCGGGGACTGAAATTGTTGCCCAAAATCATTAGCTTTGTTTTGTCCCCATTCAGTTTGAGGCTACAATCCGCCATCCAAGATCCGATTTTTTCCAGGCAGGGGATGAGTTGTCTATGGTCCGAGTTGAGAGAGGCTGAGAATGAGAACACTAGTTGCGTGTCATCGGCATATGACACGATGGAGAGGTCAAATTCCTGTATTATGTGTGCCAAGGGGCTGAGATATATGTTAAAAAGTGTTGGACTCAGGGAGGATCCCTGAGGGACTCCCCGAGGTGCTGAGAGGGAGTCTGACTTAAATCCGGCCTCCATACATTGGAAGGATCTATCACTCAGGAATGACGCAACCCATTGGTTGGCTGTTCCTCTAATTCCAACATTTTCCAGTCTTTGGATTAACACTGTATGGTCTACCGTATCAAACGCTGCGCTTAAATCCAAAAGTACTACGGCCGCGGTTCTCCCTTGGTCTAGGATGGATTTGAGTTTTTCAGTGACCACTAGCAGGGCTGACTCCGTGCTGTGATTTGGTCGGAACCCCATCTGGGTCTGGTGTATGATGTTGTGGTTTTCAAGGAAACTAGAGATCGTTTTGTTTGCGTGTTTCTCTGCAATCTTGCCTAAGATAGGCAATAAGGATATTGGGCGATAGTTGGCCAGATCTGCGGGGTCCAGTTGTGTTTTTTTTAGCAGGGGTTTAATGATGGCGTGTTTCCACTCTTTGGGCACCTTGCCATTTTCAAAGGAGAGATTGATAAGATTGGATAGTTGGCTGAGAACAGCTTTCCCACCCTGGGCAAGGATATGAGGTGGAGCCAGGTCTAGCGGGGAGCCTGATTTGATTTTCTGTAATATGGAGCATCCCAGATCTACCTTCATTTTCGGGAAGGACAAGAGTGCAGGTGTGGAGGGGTGGGGCGGTCCCATTTGTTCACTCTTCCTTGGGGAGTTTAAAGTACTATGGGGGCCCTCTGTGGCACCTGATGTTGTGGTACAGTTAGGGTGGAGGGAATTGTAGATATTTTCCACTTTGCCCTTAAAAAATGAGGCTAACCCATTGCATCTTTCTTTGGAATATTGGGAACTGTTTGTTCCTGGGTCTATTGTGGTAAGTGATTTGACAATTTTAAAAAGCTCCTTAGAGGAGTTAGAGGACCTTGCAATTTTTCCTTCAAAGAAGGCTGCTTGTGCTTTCCGAATGCTCTTGTGGTAGAGCTGTATGGCTAGTTTGTAAGCTCTTTTGAGCTCTGGATCATATGATTTCCTCCAGTTACGTTCTAGTCTTTTGCAACTCTTTTTTTGAGCGACCAACGTGGGGCAAAACCAGGATGATCTGTTCAAATTTTTTTGCGTTAGTGGACCCGGCTTCCTAAAGTTCCGGTCAATGGAGCTATTTATCCAGGTTAGCCAGTTGCCATAGGCCTCTTCCAGGTCTTTAGTGTCCGGTGGTGTGGAGGATTCCAGATCATTGATCCACGCCTCAGGAA
This sequence comes from Calotriton arnoldi, assembly GCA_963921515.1. Lineage (NCBI taxonomy): Eukaryota > Metazoa > Chordata > Amphibia > Caudata > Salamandridae > Calotriton > Calotriton arnoldi. The sequence goes on from CAWUFW010015919.1 coordinate 204,255, forward strand.
CTTTCCTAGGCCATTTGCGCCCCACTACTATAGGTTCTTTTTTTTATCACCTATATGGGGTTTACGGAGGCGCAAAGGAATCATGGCGTGATCTGTCCAAGGCATCCGCTTGGGTGCAAGCACCTCCAGTCTGGGGTCATTTGAGAAAATGGGGTCTAGGAGATGGCCTTTTTCGTGGGTGGCTGACGGTGCCAGTTGTGAAAGCTGTAGGGCTTCCATGTCAGCTAGGCATCTCCTAGCTGACGGGTCATTGGGATCATCCAGATGGATGTTGAGGTCGCCTAGCACTGTGAGGGCACTTTTCCCTATTAGCATGCTCGCCAGCATGTCAGGGGCCGATTCTAAAAATTGTGTACAGGCCCCTGGAGGTCTGTAGATCAATCCGCCTGAGAAGGAGCATGACGGCGAGAGGGATAGTCTGAAGGCAAAGGCCTCGGATTTAGTGATGTTGCCTTTATTACTCATCTTACAATGCGTTATAATTGCATGCCTTGTAATGGCATGCGTTGTAATGGCACATGGGTAGTAATGGCAGGTGTTGTAATGACGCCTGCATTGTAAAGGATGCATTGTAAAGACATTACGATATAATTCCTGCATTGTAATGGACGTTTCCCTGTCATGAGTGCTTTAATATGTGGGGTTATTAGCAGTGCATAGCAAGAATGCAAGTCATAGTTTCTTTAGGGCACACGTTATAGTTACTAGAGATAACTATAACTGGTGAGTTTCAGTGCGTTTATTTTAGTTTAAAACGTTACCTTTAGGTTATACAGTGAATTTCAAGTTTTTTTTTTTTAATGTGAAGTAATCTTTTATTACCATATGTAACATCAATCCCACACTGCACACAGCCAGGTCCTGCATCCAACCCCTCACAGGTTAGTAACCACACGCCACACACAACCTTCTGGCATGTGCAGCTTGTGGTTGGTCTCGCAACTCCTGGATACACTCAGGCAGACTTACTGACTTTGTCAAAGAGTCACACAATCAAAATATAAAAGTGGGCCTATTGACTTTATCAAGAGGTGCACATATCAGATGTATATTTCAGTAATTCCCATAATGCGCTGTTTAGTAATAGTAATTATTATAAAAATGTTTAATAAAGTTTTAATAAAAAATATCAACATGTCTGTGATTCTATCTTTTAACATAGTTATCATTATTGCATTATGTGGGCTTAAAAATGTTAAAAGAGAGTAAGAAACATGGTTTATATTTTTTTTAAACAAACCCAACATCTTTAAGTCTTTCTTTTAACATTTTTCAGCCCACAAAACATAATCATAAAAACAATCACAAGGCAGGCTTGTATTTCAGCTGAAGAGCATAGAACTCCAGCCAGTAGTGGTTTTGAAAAATGCGGTAAGTTGTCTTGGGGTCATGCATTCAATGAAATAGGAGACTTACTGTTTTTTTTTAATGTTGCTTGGATGCTGTTGCCCTACCTGTAGCCCCACCTGCAGCAATAAAACATGTTTAGTGGTACCCCTACACCTTCTAAGAACACCATCAAGCTAAAAACAAAAGTTTAAGAGCCATAGCAGGGCATTATGGGAACTTTCTTCAAGGAGCAGTGACTAATAAATTAGCAGCTCCTGCTGCTCATTTATTATTAATTTTTTCATCTTTCTTTTGGATGTCCTGGTGCCAACCCGGGGCACAGTTTCTTTTATAATTATGGGGAGGGGGCATGAGGCCCCCCTTCCTGAGACTTTAAAGGCCCCGGGGACCCCATCCCCTGGGGTCATACTCATGTATTTAGAGTAGGGGGCATGGAACCCTTCCTTCTTGAGCCTCTAAGGGCCCACGGACCTCATCACCCAGGCTGTATTCTTTTTATGGGGAGGGGGCATGTAGACCCTTCCCAACCTTTTTGTTTGTTTGTTTGTTTTTTAGAGTTTTATATAGCGCGAACTAGGCTCAGAGGTATCAGAGCGCTTTACATGAGCACAAGTTACGTTACAGACGGACACATTCATTTTTGTTAGGCACAGGGAGATTAAGTGATTTGCCCAGAATCACAGAATGTTGAGCGTCCCTGCCGAGACTCGACCCCCGGTTCCCCAGCTCCGAAGTCGACCGCCCTAGCCGTTAGGCCACATTCTCTCCCCAAGAGAATTTTCTTTTAGCACTGGGCCGTCCATTTAAGTCCCAGATTTCAGTAGCTGCTCGTGGAGGGAGTGCCGCGGGGCGGTGGGGCAGGGCGGGGGAGGAGCAGGGTGGGGGGTAGTAAACTACGGCATACGGCCAAACAGAGGTAAGTAAACAAATAAATAAATAAAACGAATTTCATTGCGCGCGCTGCATTGCCAAATGCGATGCAGCGCGCGCAACGAAATTCGTTTTATTTATTTATTGGTTTACTTACCTCTGTTCGGTCGTATGCTGTAGTTTACTACCCCCCACCCTGCTCCTCCCCTGCCCCGCCCCACCACCCCGCGGCACTCCCTCCACGAGCTGCTACTGCCAGATTTTATATCCATATATTTTCCTCCAACATATAAATCCCCCATGTCCCTGAGTCCTATAATTGCAGCCGCAACATTTATGTGCATGTTATGGCTAGCCAATCAGAGCGCTCGCTCCCGGGGAACCCTCACTCTTGTGGGAGCGAGATAAGCCCCCTCAGCCAATCAGAACATTCTGTTTTTTGATGTTGTAATCGTGGTACTCTTGTGAGAGTCCCTCAAACCTAACTGTCCAGATATGTTGTACCTTCATTTTTTTTTAAACTACTGAACTGAAATCCCAAAAAGCATGCTTTCTGAACCATGATCTAGCTTCTTGCCCAATTTGGCTCTAGTTGTAGGGCTGTTAAACAATCGCTTTAGAAATTGCATGGGGATTTGGTGTTTTGGGATCTCCCCTTTTACTCTGTGACCCTCCTGACAAATCACCCCGAAAGTGTCCATGAAGAAGCTAAACAAAAAGAACACCTTTTAGGAAAGTTTTGTGAAGATTCACCAAACTTATCTTCATAGACCAATTTGCCCACCACTCTCTCAAGGCCTTATTTGCCAATGTTTTGCTTAGTACCTTTATGGTGTGTTTCCAACACTGACAGTGAACGATAGGCAAAAACATCTACTGGGTTACTATCTGGCTTTTGGAGTGATCAATGCTTCCTACATAGTGGGTTGTAGGCAGCTATCTCCCCTCGCCACCTTTTACACCTTAATTAGTTTGTCCACCATTATTCCCAGTATCAACAAATACAGGTCTATTGAAAGGCCATCAGCAAATTGTATTTTACCTTTTTGGATCTCCTCAAATGCCTCAAAGATCTCGTCTTTGGTAAGTGAGGATTCTAAGCCATCATGCCGTTCATCTGTAAGTTTAGGTGTCCTCCGTGTGTCCACGTAGTTTAGCATTTGCTGTTTATGGATTGTTGTTGCCTTCACTCTTCCAATAGGTATTCTTTAGTTATGTCATTTATTCTCAGCTGGGTATACAAGTCAGGGAATATGGTTTCTCCATTTTTAACAGGCATGCAATAATGCAACTAGTCTAGTCCCCCTCCCTGTGGAACCTTTGTCTGTATGTCTGTATGTGGGTATTTGTCTAGTTCAGTTCAAACGTCCTCTATTTGTCTTTTTACCCCATTAGTCGTTGCATTTTGTCTGGAGCTTTCAGGACCTCTTGTTCCAGGCCAAGGAATATTACATGCTTTTCGTTGAGCGTACAATCAAGATTCATTTTAGTACCATTTAACACACTGTACAGTCCCCTCTAAATCCCACCTTAAAAACCTCCCTTTTTGATTCCTCATTATGCTGGAAGAACTCATCTATAAACTCATGCAAATGAGCTACAAATGCTGGGTCTGTAGAGCCTCAACTCTGAGTCTCCACATGGGTATCCATGTCCTAACATATGTCTGTCTTAAAGTGTGTTGTAGTAGTGAATGATGTAAGAGGAATATACTCATGTCGACTGCATCACTGAACCTCCCTAGATTCTCTTTTTTTCTCAGCATTTAGTCTAATGCATTGAGCATTCAATGGGTGTACAGTAAGTATGAGAAAATCTTATCTGTTGGGTGCTGAGCTCTCAGACTAAAACAAGGTCTGCTTCTTGCATTATCTCAGCAAGCCCCAGCTCTTTTCTAAGCTTGGATCCCTTTTTGGGTGGGTGTCTATAAAGGCAGCAATGCATCACATAATTCAGTACACAAACCCAAATGAATCTAGTGCCCAAAAATAGGAAGGCCTAAAAGCTGTCCAAGTTCCTAAAAGAAAACAACCCTCTTGAATCCCACACTTCTACACATCACAAATAATCTCCCTTTCTTTATTGATGTCTTCCTCTTTCAAATTGACACTCGTATTCCCTAAGGCTGTACTATTGTACTAACTTTATGCAATGCCTAGGTCAGCCCCCACCAAGACTAGGGGTGGGCGTCGAACTCCGCTCCGCCATAGGAGTTTGTGGAGTTTTGATGACCACTTTGCGCTCCGCTGAGAGAGCAGAGTTCAGTAAAAAACTGTGGGGCATATTCTCAAGGACTTATCGCCGAGTTAGCGGCACTTTATTGCAGCCAAAGTGGTGATAAATTCATCGCACCATTCACAAGCTGGTGCTAACAGCCGACATCACCAGTATTCCTGCGCTAGCAGCCGCAAAAAACATCGCCACGGATGACACCGGCAACTAACGATAATGAGATGCAGAGCAGGTGTTCCTGTGCAAAAAGCCACGGAAACACAACTTCGCAACATTCACAATGACCAGCCAGATCGGCAAAAAGACCACAAAACATGCGATAAGGAGTGTTAGCAGCAGGGATTTAACACCTGCTCCTACCTGGTGTTAAGTCGGACGACAACATGCAACACAAAAGGGAGCCCAGCCCACAGCCACACCAGAAGAACAACAGATGCCATGGAGCTACTGACCATGCAGCTCGGAGCCCCAAGAGGGCCATAACACCCACCGCCACCCCCCCAGGCCAGCCACCCCCCCCAGGACCCACCCATGGCCCTACCCCGGGCACCCCCCCCGGACAATGATATCTCACATCTACCTCACAAATTAATGAACACAACAATTCGCCTGATGTCGCACAAGTACACCAACCAACATCCATGTGTGGTTCCAAAAAGGGAAAACATACATACATCGCAGAATTCCAAAAATAATCAATTTATTCAAATTCCGATCAACATCAATAATTGGAAGAGTCCTGGCGGGTCTTCTCCGGACAAACCTTAAGTCACAGCCTGCAAGACAAACTTGAAGATAAGAAGGTGTGTCATGCGCACAACAAAGGACAGAGAGAGAGAGAAAGAGAGAGAGAAAGCAAGGGAGAGAGAGAGAGAGAGAGAAAGGGGGAGAGAGGGAGAAGGAGAGAGAGAGCAACAGAGGGAGAGAGAGACAGTGAAAGAAAGAGAGGGAGAGTGAGAGAGAGAAAGAGAGAGAGATAGAGAATGAGAGGGAGACAGAGAGACAGTGAAAGGAAGACTTACATGTTTAAACCAGCCTAATGTACCACTTCCAGTAAGTGACAGTACTTCTTGCAATGCCTTCTTGCATTTGTCCAACTCAGCTGTACCCCATACCCGGATCCAGTATAATTCAGGTCGCAGCTTCACTAATCTATAAACATACAGTATCTGAAGATCATAGACTAATGAGACTGTCGAGGCATTATAAGGTAGATTAAGTAGATGTTTGAAGAATGCTCTTTTCCTACGAGAGGGTCTGAGAGTTCGGAATTACCCTGGATCTCTTTTCCATACAAAGCAGCACTCTGGGCTTAAAGTTTATACACCTCAATAGCAGGAGACACAGCGTGCCCACCTTATCCCTTGCAAAGAGCATGATCGCTCCTGTGCAGTGGGTGAGGGATTACAACCCCTGTGTATATGCCTTTTCTGAGCTGTGCTATATGTTATATCGATTCTCAGCTAGGTGAATTCTCTCACTTGCTCTATGCCAAAGGTGTCCAATTTAAAGTTGTTTTTGACCCCTTTCTGGGGACAGAATGTCATTAGTTTTGTTTTTGACCTTCTGATGGATAGCCCATTTTTTGTACAAAGCTTTTCCCGTAAGTAGATGCCTTAGAGCATGGGTATCCACAAACATTTGCCCGGGGGCTACAAAGTATGGTCTGTGGTGGCCAGAGGGCCGCACTGTTGCCAGCACCGTGGCGGTAGGGGGTCTGGGTGGGCCAGAGATTCTGTAAGGAAGTCTAAAAAAATGTTAAATAAAAGGACAAGCACTTATTTGTAGGTTATCTAAAGTTAAGTAGTGCAGGACTCCACTGGAGTTACTTCATACCTTCATTTAATCTGCAAATAAATGTTTGCCCGCTTATTCAACATTCTTTTATGAATGTTAGTGCTCAGCAAGTAAACAGCAGCTCGTGCTGCTGTTCACAAGGGGGGCTGTATGTAAAGGTCCAGGGGGCCGCAAGCGCCCCCCGGCCCGTACTTTGAGTATCACTGCCTTAGAGACTAAGAGACAGGGCTTAATTTGAGCTGGTGGTTGCCAGTGGGGGGCCACAGCACTCACCGTTAGGGAGCCAGAACTTATTTTAACTCCTCACACATTTTCTGAGAGCAATGAAGGTGAAAAACATGAAAAGCAGGAAGAAGGAGGAAGGGAAAGATGGAAAAACCGTTGCAAAGGGAGAATGCCAGAACCCACAAGAGTGAAACAAAGGGACAGAGAGTGTCTGTCAGGGTATTATAGAGGCTTGGGTAGGATTCAAAACTAAGCAGGCTTGGTATTCGGCATGCTGACATTTAATAGCGCCACCTACGGCCTTCTGAACAGAGCTTTGGGTACCAGCACTCATTCTTTTACAAATAAAGCACTGCTAAGAGGACATTGTCTGCAAATAGTAGTGTAGCAATTTAACCCCCCCAATTCTAAGTGAATCATTTGGACTTGCTTCAACTGCTTCCATATTTGACATATAAAGAGAAAAGTAGAGGGGTCATTGAACAGCCCTGATGCACACATATTTCAACAGGAAAGGAGGCTGAAGTATCGCCTGCTGGGCCCCGAGATGCTCTGTCTGTATACCGCTATGTATTCTCCTTCGCAGATTAGGCAGTCCCACCGGATGCCCTGGCTAGCAGGGATTTCCATAAGAGGCTCCTGGGACGATGTTAAAGGCTGAGAGAAGGGCTACAAACACCAAAAAGAGCACCCTTCCTTTAATATTGCAAACATCTGCAGAAGTAGATGGAATTTAAATACCTGGTCTAGTGTATTAGTTTCTACCTGAATCTAGACTGACAGTGTGAAAGAATCTCATTATTCACAGCCCAAACTTCTACTCTTTGATAAATGACACTTGAAAAGATTTTTGAAATATTATCAAGAAGACTTGTAGGGCAATAGTTGGCGTGATTATTTCTATCCCCTTTTTAGATAGCGGCACAATTTCTCTGTCAATCCAGCTGGGCAAAATGGGGGCTCCATATAGGCTGGTATTACCCAGATTTACGATATATTTCCCTCATAATGATGGGTTACACTTATAAATATTAGCTTGTGTCTTGTCTGGGTCAGGTGCTTTGCCCTTTTTTGACTACTAATTGCTTGGATCACCTCATTTGGTGTGAATGGTTCTACCTCCTTGTTAGCGGTTTCTGCATCGAAGGGATGTGTATGGCTCCCAATTTTCTTGTTTTTGTTAAATAAATAATTAGTGAATAGGAGGTGCACCGGCAATGTTCAGTAATATGCACATATGGCCTGGGGGTTACGTATGAAAGTCCATGAGATATTAAGCACAACAGCATTGCAGTGCTTTTGGCTGTTACTGCGCTCAACAGATTTTACCATCTATTATTTTCTCATATCATGTTTTTCTACTTCAGTATGGTTTTGTACCTTGCCCTGTCATTATTTTTGATGGCTAACAACAGTCATTCTGCCTTTGATCATTTACAATGCTTGTCAAACAAACCAGTGGACATGCGGGTAGATGTCTTTTTGCGAGCGACGCAGTGTCAGATTCTGCCACACCATTATTGAGCAGGTAAGGAGCCTTCTTTTTAGTGGATTCTGAATCCAGGATGGAATTAACAAATTCGTCCATCCAGGGCAAGAATATGCTCAGATCCCCTGCATGCCATTTTATGTTTCTATGGTTTGTCATATTATAGGTTTGAGGAGGTACAGGCAGAAAAGCATCTTTCTCCGGTGAGAGGATTAAAGGGTCTTGATCACTCTCTACACGTTGCTCGATTCAGATGTCAGTCATAGTACTCCAGCTTGACTGGTCGAGCATAATAAAGTCAATCGCGCTTTTATTGTAGCCATTATTGTATGTAAAATGCCCCGGAGAATTGGGCAGAGAGCACTTATCACAGGCTCGTAGACCATGGGTAAGTGTGAATGAGGTTGGCTGGGCACCCACATAGGATCGCTTTATAGTCCTGGTTCCTGTCAAAGGTGGAATGCCCCAGGCTTCGTCTTCTTCTGTCCAAATGACTGTGTAATCATCGCTGGGTTTGTAGATAGTATGAAAGTCTCAGGCGACAAGATTGGTATGTATGACCATTCATGGCCTCTTTATGGCTGCCAGATGTGTCGAGCATGTCATCGTGGCAGGACAAAGTCTATGATGCACCACTATGAACATGGCCTCTGCTGTAAATATTTAGGGGCAGATTTACAAGCCCCTTGCGCCACTTTAGCGCCGCCGTTGCGTCACTTCAGTGACGCAACGGCGGCGTAAAGCCAGCGCCATGCTGCGGGGTATTTACAACGTGACGCATATAGGGAGATGCGTCACGTTGTAAAGCCCTGCGCCACATGAAACCTGCGTCAGGTTTCATGTGGGCGTTCCGGAGTAGGGGGGGGCGTTCCGGCGCAGGAACGCCTCGCAAAAGTGGCTGAGTGAAATCTACTAGATTTCACTCAGTCACTTTTCCGACCCCGGTGCGTCTAAACCTTGCGCCTGCATGAAGCAGGCGTAAGGTGTGACGCACCATGTGCAAGATAGGCCGGGTCGGCACAGTGCTGGAGTTGCGTCGCGCTTGCGACACAACTTCAGCACTGCGCCAACCTTCCGCCGGCAGATGCGTCACGCATCTGCTTATCCTTGCGCCACGATGCGCCGCATTGTAAATGCGGCGCATCGGACGTGGCGCAAGGGTAAACTTGCGTGACGCATTTTCCCTGGCGCATCCCTGCTGATATGCAGGGATGCGCCAGGGAACGTAAATATGCCCCTCAGTATCATCAGTTCCTTGCCTAACTTACAAACGAGTAGTATTTGTTTATTCCGTTATTTATTTCATTGTCTAACCTTGCAGTCAAGTGCGGCATGTTCCAATGTTGTTAACCCGCGCCATGGCCTACCTCATGGCTGACTGATTGCTGGTATGTTATATGATGTGTAATCAGCCTTATGGTTTGGCTCTATTGCCCAGGTTAATGGAATATACAGATTTCGTGTGTTTCAATAAAATTGTGCCAATCAATATTATCAAGCTTTTGCGCCAGTCCTGCAGTGTTCCAAGGTAGCATGTTAAGACGTAACAAACCGCTGTGCCATTCACTGTGCCTAAGAAGCAGTGCTCTGGGAAAGCCCGTTACATAATTGTGATCTTCCACTGGAACAAGCTCAAATACTGCTGCAACACAAACGCTCACAGACGGCATTACAAAAACCAAGAGGATTGACATCACAAAGATCTGTGTGGGCAAACTGGCATAAGACAAAAACATACTAATAGATAACATAAGCAAAAGCAGGAGTGCTTGTGGGTTTCGATTTCAAATAAATTGTCAATTTAATACACCCATCAGGAAAATTAGATCTGGGAGGATTAGAAAACAAGCAATACAAAAAACATCAAATCAAAAGAAAATGTTAAAAAGCGCCAAAACCCTCCAGGAAAATATGTTTAAACCAATTCAAACCTCTGGTGCGACATTAGTATCACCCATACAATCAATATTTGGCTCAATGAACCCAAGTGGAAATTTACTTTCTTAAAGGACCCAACTGCTTTCATCTATGCTACAACATACAAAATTACAGGCCTCCCCAAACCATTAACGCCGCAAAAGCTTGGCACCTCACCAGAAGAAGACTCAATCTTCAACGCAGAGCAGAGTCTAATAGCAATAGAAGGAGACCCAAACCTCATCACAAATCAGAGTTTAACAACAATAGTCACCCAGAAGGATGAACTTAAAACGAACAACATTGGTAGCAAAAGGATAGTCACCTATGCCCAAATACACACTAGGAAGTTTGCTCACTCTACCTCAAGACTGGAGACCTCGAACGATGGCAAAAAGGGGGACAATTCCAACATTGAAAAACCAAATAACTCAGGCTTGAATCAATCTCATTGACAAATAACATGGATTTAATGCAGGCATTGGAAGTTATAACAAAGAACCCAGATGACACACAAACCAGTATTCCAACAACAAACCAACTGGAAACCCAACAACAAACAATAATCAAAATAGCAAGCTCCCTGGAACAAACAAACAGTGACAACTTGAAATTAACACATAAAAATAAAGCAAACAATGAACATCAGAGAAAACAGGCCTAAAAGTACAGTAACAATGGTATGCTTAACAGAGCTGGGTTACCAAAGGTGATAAGTGACACAAAGGAACCGACCACCACTTCACTGCTGAAGGAAAAAGAAGATAAACTGGATATAAAAGTGGAAGACCTTTTAAACCTGCAACTTTATTAATAAACACCTTGCAATCTTCAATTAGTGTTCTTAACATGCAGTCGGATAAACTGGATATCCAGATTTATTTAATGAACATCATAGCGGTGCATATTACCGGCATAAATTCAAAACTTGAAACATTGACACAAAAAAACAGCACAGCCGCATTATACCAGCAACCTATTGCACATGTGGACCAATAGTTGCTAAATTACGTGAAGTACCAACCATCTTAATGAGCATACTGAATAAGGGCAAACAGAATAACCAGTGCCATATGGTTCACTGAAGAATGAACTACCAAAGGGGAAAAAATAATAAAATCTCTAGAAACACTAACATCATCAAATAAAAATATGCCAGAGATCAGCAACCTGGTGCAAAAACCCCGCAAAAATGATAAAACACCTAAAATAGAAAATCTACCATCGCCACCTAGCATTTCAGTCGACAGCAATCCAGTCTCAAATGAGCAATTAATAAACCAGCAAAATGATCAAGATAATCCACTAGCTCTTTCTGAAACAAAAAGACAGAGGAAACGTGCCAAGAAGGTTAGAAAGCATCTACAGTTTAAAGGAAAGGTTGGTCAACAGGAGAACTGATTCTACCCAATCTTTGATTCAAAGTCCAAGAAACAAAATTCAGTAATAATCACATCTACAATAAATCAAGGAGCCATGGAAGACCCAAATCGCATTATTGAGGTTCCCTCGCTGATAGATTCATCATATTCTCTATCCACATAATCCATGGGGAAAAATAGTATATACAAACCAAGAGAGAAGTGCTTGAACAGAAGCCTCCCCACAAAGAGTATGCAAATGGGAAACAATGAACCTCACAGATTGCAGGATCCAGCACACCCTCTCCCGAGATCAGTGAATGCTGCCTTGCATAAAAAGAACAAAATTCACACAGGCATGGTAACAACAGGTCAAGAAATTGCTCAGAAGATAAAAGACGAACTAGTCAATCACAAAAAACTGGATACAGGCTTATTAACTCATAAGGAAAGTATCAAACAAGAAAAAAATCAACAGGACGTGGTCCTTCAGAGATGCTCGCAAACAGACAGAGATCAGATTGAGGGATATTCAGCAATGTAAATTTACATCATAGCAACACGAAGTATCAAATGTCAAAACAGCAAACTGAAAACTCAGTATCCTGTTCGTTCCTTTCACTGCAGCTAAGAATTTAGGAGCAAATAAAAAACTCAAATAATCAGATCCTACTAACACCACAATATACATCACAAGGTCCTCAGGACTACCTGAACAAAGGAAACGTCCTGAGGCTAATGGCAGCTATTCCAACTTTAAGCCACCTTTCTTCATCCGATCTGTGGTCTATTGAGTTTGTTAGCCTGGGGAACGCGTACCAAAATGAACAAACACTCTCGACCTGGAAGACCGCGGAGACCGTTTCATTAATTCTAAACGCAGCCCCACAGTTTGAGGCCTGGGGCATAACACTTTCAAAGCCCATAAAGCAAAACTACCCCCTACCCCTTGTTATGTTTGCACAATAATGTAGATTTTCATCAGCTTTGATGGACAGAAAATCTGGATTTTATTAAAGACACGGAGGCTAATATTATTGCAATCTTCTTTATTGCCCCACCCACAGCAGCTCCTTTAAAGAACAAAGAACATTAACAAAAGTTCTAAGAATTCAACAAAGGGCCAGAACCTCCAGCCATCTTCCTTCTTTCTTGTGCCCTGCAACATAACCAAAACATAAGTCCATAGTAGTAACAGTATGTTAATTCCAGACGAAAAGTTATCCACTCTTAACAGGAAACCATCTTCCTATCTCATTGTTGACCACGACCTGCGAAAGAACAAACAACAATTACCAAACAAGGGTAGGGAAAGGGAGGGATAATATAAGCCTCCGTGTCTTTAATAAAATCCAGATTTTCTGTCCATCAAAGCTGATGAAAATCTACATTTTATGAGAAGACCGGAGGCTAAGATTATTGCAAGTTCAAAGCTTATCTAACAAACAAGAAGCTGCATTAATCACTGGTTTAAAATAAAATTTTCGAAACACTGAGTCATTAGACCAATCAGCACATCTCAGAATATCATGCAACGCACCACCAAGCATGAAAGCTTTCGAGGCAGAAGCACCTCTCACCGAATGTGCACCAAACCTGCTCACATCAACACCAGCATTTCTCATCACCTCTTTTACCCATCTTGCAAGAGTCAGGCTTGACACAGCCCTGTGAGGTTTCCTATAAGAGATTAAAAGCTGCTTTTCATTTGAAGAACGAATGCCAGAATTTCTCAACTCATGCTCCTTCAGACAACACACAACACATAAACTCTCATGCTCATCAAAATAAGGGTAGAAAATGGTTTCCTAATTTGTTTTCGTTCTTCTGCACAGACAGAAACAAACTCCTTCTGGGTTAAAAATCCTAGCACAAACATCCAAAGCTTTCACATCTGAAACCCTTCTAAAAGAAAGTAGACACAACAATGTCATCAATTTCCCACTTAAAATTCTCAAATCCAACCCTCTGTTGTTTCCTAAATTCTCCAAATATGATAAAACCTTCGAAACATCCCAAACTGAAGAATATCTGTCCACAGGGGCTTAGATACTCTCACGCTTCTCATTAACCTTTTCACCAGCACATTCTGTCCCACAGACACACCATTAACCAGCTCATGACCAGCAGCAATGGCTGATCTATGTACATTGATAGTTTTGTAAGCCAGACCGGCTCTAAACAAGGTTGTTAGATAGTTGACTAGTTCAACTACACCCACTGAAACGGGATCAAAATCCCTCTCCACACACCAGCGTAACCATTTCTCCCAACGCCAATCTATACATTTTCCTAGTTCCTGGAGCCCAGGATTCTCTAATAAGGTTAGAAGCCTCCTACGAAAGTCCTGGCACTTCCCAGACTCGCCTGAAATTCTCCATGCCATTAATTTCAACTGATCTGACAACACCAACTTGTGATGTTCCCCCAACGGGCCCAACAAAATGTCTTGAAACGTTGGAAGTAAAATTGGAAAATCTATCGACATTTCTAGGAGGATTGGGTACCAGACTAGAGACTTCCAGAGGGGAGTTATCAAAACTGCTGTTTCCCTCCATTTGCGTACTAATAAGGTCACTCGAGTGATCATTACAAATGGAGGAAAAGCATAAGGACGAAGTCCCTTCCAATCCTGCCTGAAAGCATCTATCCCCGCAGAATCCGGATCCGGACGCCAACTGAAAAATTTCTCCAACTGGGTATTCCTCCTGTTCGCAAACAGATCCACATAGCAAGGTCCCCAAACTTCCATCAACCTCAAAAACACTGACCTGTGGAGACTCCAGTCGCTGGAATCCCTGTAATTCCTTGTGAACCAATCTGCTTCCACATTCCTCAGGCCTGAAATATGTTCTGCCTGAACCAGGATATTCTGACTCAAACAGTAATCCCAAAAAACTCTCGCTAGATCTGCTAGATCCTTTGATCTTGGGCCACCTAATTTGTTCACATACCTCACTGCCGAGACATTGTCCATTCTCAACAGAACTGAACAACATGCCTTGTCCTTTGTAAAGCTCTTTATCGGAAAAGATCCTGCAAGCAGTTCTAGGCAATTTATATGCATTTTCCTCTCTTCCACTGTCCAAATACCTCCAGTCGATGTCGCAACACAACGAGCTCCCCAACCAGTCAAACTCGCATCTGATTCTATAATCAATTCCGGATTTACTCTGAAAATTGCTTTCCCATTCCAAGCCTCCATATCTCTTAACCACCATTGAAGTTCTAACTTCGCTTCCTCTGAAAGGGTTATTTCCTCTGAATATTTCATACAACGTCTTAAGTGACTGCCCTTCAACCTTTGAAGAGCACGATAATTCAAAGGTCCTGGAAAAATTGCTTGGATAGTTGAAGACAACAGACCCACAATCCTTGCCAACATTCTCAAAGAAATCACATCCATCAACAATACTCTTCGAATTTCCTTTCTTATTCTCTTTATTTTTTCCATCGGCAATCTCAGCTGACCTTGAATAGTGTTTATCAAAAATCCTAAGAACTGTGTCTCTTGACTTGGAATAAGGCAAGACTTCTCTCTGTTTACAACAAACCCAAGTTTCTCTAATTGATTTATCGCCAACCTTGTGTGATCCTCTACTCTCGATTTCTCCTGATCCATAATTGAAATGTCGTCCAAATAAATAATCAGACGAATTCCTCTCTCCCTCAAGAAGGCAACTACAGGACGGAGCATTTTGGTGAAACACCATGGGGCCGAGGATAGCCCGAAGGGGAGACAGACAAACTTCCATAACTTTCCTCCCCATCTGAGCCTTAGAAATCTCTGATGTTCTTTCCAAATAGGGATAGTTAAGTAGGCATCCTTCAAGTCTAGACGTGTCATCCAGTCTCCTGACTGTAACACATCCCTCAGCATATGCATTCCTTCCATCTTGAAGTGATGATATTCCACCCAATCGTTTAATTGTCTCAAATGTATGACTGGTCTCATTCCTTTCCCTTTCTTTTCCACAAGAAAAATATTGCTCACGAACCCCACACAGTGATCCAATTCTTCCACAATTGTACCTTTCTTTACCAATTCTCTCACTTCTGTATCTACTAGTTCCGTTAGCTTTGAATCGAATCTTATCATAACCGGACAATGGTACTGAACCGGTTCCTCTACAAAATCTATGTGATACCCCATGACTGTCTGAAGAACCCACGGGTCCCGTGTTATTGCACACTAATTTTGATAAAATTGAGCAAGTCTGCCGCCCAACTTTACATGGATAACAAAAGGGCCTTGACTTACCTGATCCTCTAGACCGTCTACTTCCTCTCGAATTGGCTCTCTGTCTTTGAGGATAGAAGTTTCCAGGTTGGTAACCAGTCTGAGTCTGATACTGGTAGGGCCTGAACCCTCTTGAGAAAAAGATCCTTGTGATCCCTTGTCTACGGCCGGGGAATCGACGTCTAATTCACCCGGCATCGCCAAAAACACGATGGCCAAAGACTTTTGATCTCTCTCTGAGATTTTTGAAGTGAACTGAATGCCCCAACATATTTAGACATTTCCTTGATAAATGCCTTTCCGAATAACATACCATTGGCTTCCAAGTCACCTTCATTATTAGCTAGCTCAGCTAATTTGGGATCAATTTTGAGTAGGATACTCTTCCTCCTCTCCACTGAAAGGGCTGTGTTTGCATTACCCAGCAAACAGACCGCTCTCTGAATCCATTCTCGCAACTCCTCCATGTCCAAAACTTTCTTACCTACATAGGCCTCTTCGGCTATATCAAAGATTTTAGTGAGCGGGCCAGTCAAGTCCAAGAGCCTATCTTGGCACATTTTTAGTCCTTTGTCTAGTCCCTTCCTGGGATCTCTTCCACCTTTCCCAATGAACGCTATTATTTTAGCGTCAAGATCAGGTGTCATTGCAATTTTCTTGGCCAGATTAGGACGTGGACATTCAGAACATAGTCTCAATCTCACATCTTTTGGAATTTGCTTCCTTAACTACAACTCCACGTATTCTGCTACATGCGGAGCCAGACTCCATTCCGGAGACAGAGGATGTTTCAACAACATCGGGTCAAACATTGACTCCCCAAGGGGGTCCAACACCGCACCAAGGCCATCCGCCTTGTCACCTAGTTTGCTGTCTACTGACTTATCCTTTTCACAATCTCTACTTCAGAATCAAAATCAGATGAGCAACTCAGCTTAATCTGCGCTGCCTGATGATTCATCACAAAGAATAGTAGTATGCCTTCTACTACCTTTAGTTCTAGATTCTGAAGTAATTGGACCTCTACCATGGTCCCCTTGTGTGTCCTCGACACTTCCATGTTTCGTACAATTACGAAATCCACCTTCAGCATAGGCAGCCTTAGCTCTCTTGTTCCTAAAACTATCAACATCCACATTCTTTCTTTTCCTACTGACTTTTCCTCCCTTTTTCAACATTGGTCCAGGACCCTCTCCTGCTGACCAGAAACGTTCTTCTTCGGAGGAAATCCCTTTATTTATTATAAAATCCTCAAATTTCTTTTCCATTATTTTATCTAGGTCGGTAGCAAATTTATTTAGCAAATTGCCAATCTTCTCTTCCAAACCCATGTCACCCTGTCTATTGACATTCTCTTCTGACATTTTACAGAATTAAATTTTCCTTTACTAGCTACTTAACCTCTTCTCAAATAATACCACCTAAAAGACCACTCTGAATCCTCTCAAATTCTCTTATAAAATTTTACCACAGCTGAACTCAAAAACTCATATATTACACAATAATCCTCTTATATAAAGCAGAATAATCCTCTGTGAAATACCTCCGTTTTTATATTGTGCTTAATGAGCCCAAACGCTTCACAAGTCTTTCCTGTCAGTTTCCCAATTGGTAACTGACAGGAGCACTCGTGCACGCGTCAAGCTCGACGTGCAAGCGTATGCGTGTGCGTCAAGTCAGAGAAGAGCTGCGCATTCCGCTGAGGAGATAGTGCGTCAGCTCCACTCCGCCTAAGATGGCCTCTAGGCATGACGTCTTCCCATTATGATGCCTGCGCTAGTCTCGCACGGAATATTCTACACCGCAAACGGTGAGTTTACTTTTGAAATATACATCTTCTTGATGCCAAGTAATCAAATTTAAATGCCCTTATGCCACGCGCCTCACACCTAAAAGCCGACACTTTCCAAATGCTGCTCTGCTCGTCAAGCACGGAACCTTCCCTTCCGTTAAAAACGAAGTGTTGCCTTCCCCAGACACAGGATGTTCAACGTACAAAGCGCACGAAAAGGGCACACCATAGAGCAATACGATACCAAACCGCACTTGTTTAATGCGAAAAACGTCAATCTAACCGCACCAAGGACTCAAACTTCAGTCTAACCGCACCAAGGACACAAACTTCCCCCTGGCTCGTAAAAACAACAAATCATCCTCAAACAACCTCAAGTAGTTTTCCTCTACAATAAACGAATTTCTCGCACACATGCCTATTCCACAGCTGTTTCATATCATACAAGCAAACACTCTCTTTGTCAAAACACTTCAACAGAAACACTCCAACAGGCAACAGCAGGAGCGACAGCACACAAGACTTATCTGTTTGGGCAGCAGCAAAAAAGATGGAAGATGGCTGGAGGTTCTGGCCCTTTGTTGAATTCTTAGAACTTTTGTTAATGTTCTTTGGGGCACATGCATCAAAGGTTTTTGCGATCGCAAACGGTGCGAATCGCAAAAATCGGCCGTTTGCGATCGCAAATTGGCCTTTGGAGATGCATGAAAGTGTTTCCTATGCGCAATTTAAGAATTCGCAATTAATTGCGAATTCTAAATTGCGATTGCATTAAGGAATCGCAATTTGCGATTCCTTAAATGCAATGCTAGAAGCACTTTCAAATAGCGATTTCGCTATTTGGGACCGCAAATTACAGACAAATCAAACTTGTCTGTAATTTGCAAAACCTTCGAAAAATGCTCTAAAATGCATTTTTTTAAGTTTTAGGTTACACACACACATGCCCTTGGGGCATGTGTGTGCGCAACATGGGTGCACATCACAATTTCAGGGGTGCAACAGGGTGTCATTTTGACACCCTGGCACCCTTGAAATGCATTCTCAATTTGCGATTCTCTAATTGCGAATCGCTAATTGAGAATGTCTTCCCATTCATTCCTATGGGCCTCTAGGCCCATAGGAATTAATGGGAGGTATTCCTTAATTGCGACTCGCAATTAGCGAGTCGCAATTAAGGAATGTTTAGGAATCGCTATTTTTATAGCGATTCCTACATGCATAGGCTTTTGCGATTCCTTAATTGCGATTCCTTAATAATCGCAATTAAGGAATCGCAAAAGCCTACCTTGATGCATGTGCCCCTTTGTTCTTTAAAGGAGCTGTTGTGGGTGGCGCAATAAAGAAGATTGCAATAATCTTAGCCTCCGGTCTTGTCATAAAATTGATCTGATAATTAACTCATGTATACTCTGTATTACAAAGTGCAAGAGGTAAATTGGGAGGCAATAAGTCAGAATCAAAAATGCAAGGTAAGACTCAGTTTGAACTTGGCAGGCCCCAGATGGCACGACGAAGGGAATGACTCATTAACAACAGAAGTATAGTTCAGTAGCTGTTATTAAATCTTTTATTGTGGAACTTTGCAGGGGCAAAGCACAAACTGCAGGATAACTCACCACCAGATAACTGGAAAAACTATGAATTAATAGTCCTTCAAGAAACATGGCTGTTCACCCCAGTCCAAGTATCAAACTACATTCTCCATCATGTGAAAGCAATTAGACCTCAACGATATGGTAGATCAAAGGGTGGCCTGGCCATCTACAGCTCTACTGCGCTGAATATCACATCAACCCAAATGTCTACTTCAACAACAGACATGCAAATTATAAAAATGGACCTGGGACACAACAAAGCAGTAAATACAATCATCCGCATTAATGTCTATGTACATCCAAAGCGAGAAAACAAAAATGCCTTATTCAACAAATTGACAACTGCAATAATGGAAATAAGGTTTGAAAACCCAACATGGGAAATAATCGTAACTTGTGATTTTAATTCAAATTTAATATACACACCAGAGAAAATGATCAATTAACAGCGGCAAATGCAACGTGGGCAGTACAACCCCAAGAACGTTCAACCCTCAAACGACACGATCTAAGTGGGCAGAAACTAGTGACAGACCTAGAACATCTTGGTATGAGAGTATTAAATGGAAGAACCCAGCAGTATAGTCCTCCGACCTGCACATATCATGGCCCATATGCCCGGTCTATAATAGACTATAAAAATTCTTACTCTACCACTGCTTGCCCAAACAAAGGAATTTTCCACCAAATACACCACCAAAATCGACCATTTGTATCAACATTTGAACTAATAACTTCCCTACCAAGACACACAACAGCACCACCAGAGGTGGGACAAACAACAACGATCAATTTGAAGCGCCTAAGATGGTCAAGCAACTCGCTCCCTGTAATAGCCACCAGGGCAAAGGAATTGATAACAAATTATGATTCGAAAGAGCGGTCGCAAGTAGAAGCTTGGGCCGCCTTTTTAACAAATCTACTAAAAGATGCCCCTATAGTAGATCAGCCTGGAAGATCAAGGTACAAGCAGTTTAAATACCTGGGCAAAAAAGCCTGGAACCTAAGAAAAGAATTAAGAGGTGCAATTAGATCTATAAGGGGCACTGTTGTGTCCAAAGATACATTGGAAAAAATTTAAAAACTCAAGAAGCAGTACAAAAAGCAAATCTGGGAAGACAAAAGAACGTAAACAGATAACTGCTATTTAATGCAAAGCAATCAAATGCTAGAGCTTTTTGGGAGCTAGTAAATGGCCGTACACGACCTTCAAAGTTGATTAACGCCACTTGTGTTACAGAACCAGCCTGGATACTCTACCTAATCACCACTTTCATTAAAGTGGTGCACAAAAGTGACAAAGGTTTGAGAACCCTTAATCACTCCTTAGCCATGGATCACAGCATAACAACACACTCAACCCTAACAATGCGAAGTGCTCAAACTACACCTTCAGAACTGGATAGTTTATCAGAACAGGCCAAATCTGCACATACAATAGTTAAGATACTTAAAGAATCAGGATGCACCCCAAAGATTACAAACTTTGCAATAGAACATCCTTCAATACAATACAAGTAAGATAAAATATCTAAAGTAATAAGATCAGGCCAACTGGACGGGGCCCCAGGCCCAAATGGTATTTCGCAAGCGATTTACAAATGGGACCCTGACTTTTGGGCAGCCCCAATGTCCCGTTTGTTCCCTGAGGTGGGCAGTACAAGCACACTTCCTGAGAGTTGGAGAGGCTCAATAATCAACCCAGTGTACAAAGGAGGTGATCGAACAGATCCAGCAAATTATAGAATGATCTCCTTAATAGATTTGGAGGCAAAATACTACGCTTCACTGATCCTTAGAGATCTGGTAGACTGGTCAGAAAACAATAAAATAATACCTATTAACCAGTCTGGATTCCGTAGGGGCTCTGGTACCACCACAAATATTCTTGCCTTGGGCCTAATGGCAAACAAGAGCTTGCGGCAGTGAAAAAGTATGCATCTATTTTTTATAGACTTTAAGGTGGCATTTGACCGAGTTAATAAAGCCTTTTATGGAACAAACTAAGGCAGTGGGGTCTCCCAGAACCAATTCTTAGAGCTATAATGCAACTGTATACAAGCACATGGATGCAAGTGAAAATAGCTGATGGCAGGAGGGTCACGAGGAAAATTCTTACGGAAGCAGGACTAAAACAAGGCTGTGTTTGAGCTCCTTACTTGTTTAACCTTTTTATGGCTGATCTCTCGCCAAAGCTAGATCGGGTTAACTCGCTTCCTCCATGCCTGGGTACATTACCTGTTACACAGCTATCCTATGCTGATGATATAGTGCTGCTAAGCTACACAAGAGTGGGCCTCCAAAGAGTGATCAATGAACTGGGACACTTCGCCAAGTCAAATATGCTAGAAATGAACACAACAAAAACAAAAGTCATGACCATAAGTCGTCGTGCCCAGAAACAACTACCATTTAAGCTTGGCAACACAAACCTGGAGGCAGTCAGCAATTACAAGTACCTAGGATTATAAATAGATACTTGATTATTGGTAAATCAAACTTTTAAGATGTATACCACATTTGTTGTAACATATATAGTTTTATTGGTATTTTGTTATGGTTTTAACTAACTTAAACAATAAAGAATCATTCATTCATTCATGCAGTGTAAGTCAAGTTTGAAGTCTCCGGGCCAGATGTACGACCAATTTTAGCATGCGCAAACGGGTTACCGACCCGTTTGCACATGCTAAAATTGGAATGGCCATGTACCAACACAATTTTGCGAGTCGCAAATTAATTGCGACTCGCAAAAAAGTGTTTAGAGATTCGCTATTTGGAAAAGCGACTCTGTAACCCATGTACGAATGTTTTGCGACCGCAATGGCGGTTGCAAAACACTTGCAAATTACCACCCTCTTCAAGAGGATGGTAATGGAGTCGCAAATGGGAAGGGGACCCCTTCCCCTTTGTGACAGGCTCTGAAAATATTTTTTAAGGGCAGGCAGTGGTCCCAGGGACCACTACCTGCCCTTAAAAAATGAAACAAAAACATCTCTTTTTTAAAAAAAAATGCATCCCGTTTCCTTTAAGGAAAACGGGCTGCATTAAAAAAAAAACGCTTTATTTAAAAGCAGTCCCAGACATGGTGGTCTGCTGAGCCCAGCAGGCCACCATACCTGGGAGGGCCTGCCATTCCCAATGTGCTCGCAAATTGCAAGAGGCTCATTGATATTCATAAGCCTCGCAATTTGCGACCCCATTGGGAATCGCAAATAGTGTTAAACACACTGTTGTACATGCAAAATAGCGCCTCTCAAATTAAGAGTCGCAAAAGACTCGCAATTTGCGAGGCGCTATTTTGCGTCGTACATCTCTGTGTTTTTTCCTGCTAGAGATGGTGCAGTTGTTTGCTTAAAAGAGATTTTACCAACTACCCACCCTCTAGCCCAGTGTTTCTTGAATTTGTCATTGCCCTATACTCCTTGCACAAAGAGCGATTTATCTTGAAGGATGTTCCTTCATTCAGGGCATCAGAGTCAGGCCCCGTATGCAAGCTAACCTTCTACTTAGCAAATGTATTTTCTTTTAGTTGTCGTTGCATGAATTTTTGGGCTGTAGTGGCATTAACAGAAAGGAATAATTTACATTGGCTTCCTTGGATACAACTATTCCCATGTTTGTAAGATTTTCCGTTTGGGCCCATAGGGCTTTGCAACGGCCCATGCCCTCCCAACATAAGCAGGTTGATTCTTTATCTCCTGGTTCTGAATCAACCAGAAACTAAATATAAGATATGTCAGCAATGCAATATCTGTGAAGCCTTCCAGATAGTGTGACAGGCATACAATATTCATCCAATGTAAATACATCATGTTCAACCTCTTATAAATAAGTGGGTGTGAGATCAAGCTTCAGTTTGTAAAACCGACACTAATTAAGTGTCCCTTGGATGAATTTTTGCTGATTTATGTCCCGTCTGGTGGGACTGGAGAAAAGATGTTTGCATTTGCAATCAAGATCTAGGCTAGGCCGTTGGGACATATATTGTCTAGACTTTCCTGCCAAGTATCTTCCCTTCAGTGGTATGGACATGTTGGTCCTGACTGTTCCACCTAATTGTTGTGTGGATATCTGGATTTCATTGTGTTTATAAGTGTCTGTAATTTGTGGGTAGCACTTTGATATTGGATTGTGGATTTTGGGAAGCCAAACTTCATGCAGTTGGCATCTATCAACTGTATATTAGTATTTTCTGCTTGGGGTATGAGGGACATGAATATTGAATCAAGAGTTTTTGCTACTGCGCCCACCGCCCCAAGCACTGAAACGCCGAAGGCGCCTTCCTCAAACCCCCTGGGCCCCATATTTCTAGTATCAGATATAATTTCTTTGAGTGGACTGGTCTAAATATTTCCAACAAGTGTTGGTCTTGATGCATTTGTTATCATGTGGTTAGCCAGGTCAGTATTGGGGGCTGCTGTTCCTTCTAAGCCTATCGGATCTAACAGGGCTTCCAAAGTTTTATCAGCAATTAGCATTTCTACTGTATGTTGTGAGGTATCAAGGGCGGAGCACCTGTAAAGGTTGTGAAGACTGTTGAGTTCCTCACTTCAATATATCAAGTCCGTACTATCCTCCAAATCAAGAATTGATAGATTTGTTAGAAATACTGTGGGTGCTCTGGTAGGATGTTAATGGTTGGGAGTGACATAATTCAGAGGAGTAGGGTGCTGATGGCAACTGGTGAGGCTACGAGCAAAGCCAGTGCACGTCCTTAAGTTGCTTGAATTGTAAAAACAGTCCATGATTTTTTGTAACAATCTCCATTTTCCAGGGCCATTGATTCATTCTTCAAATAGCCTGCAGCTACCAAAGTGTTAGTACCAGATCTTCCAAGGCTCCTGGGCTGCTTTGATATCTCAATAGAATAACGTCATATATATTGTCCTGTTATAGGGTTAGCCGGTGGCGGTTTCTTATTGTTATTGTTATTGGTGCTACTGAAAGGCAGGAGCATTTGGGGTCAAGAAGTTCGGTAAGAACGTCGGTCTTGTTGGGAATGTTGATGATAGTAATGGTAGGGACAAGTGCTTAAGAGTTCATCGTCCCTTCCTGGATAGCTGGATCAGCCAGATCAGCAGTTAGGCCATTTTGTTTTTATATGAGTCTCTTACACTTGGGAAAATGTTTTCTGAAGTACATGTACAGTATGCAAATATTAGTCGAAGTACAAATAAAGGTGAGCAAGTGGATAAAACAATACAAAATTGCTCATTTACCCCCGCCCCCGAACTGAATGCAATCTAGCAATCACCTCCCCCCGCAAACATCACAGATAAGATGGATGAATAGTGAATGGGAGAAATTGCCTCTCGATGTTTGTTGCTTGAGCTTGTGTTGAGCTGGACTTTTTGGGCTTTCAGACTTCCCAGGGCAAACCAAGGACTCTGGTTTTCTGGGTTCCACAATGGCCACACAAAAACTCTGACCTCTAGATCTCGAAGGCCTCGGTAAGATAGAGAGCCCAGGAATACTTGGGAGCTCTGGGTTCCGTGCCCACCACATGGTTGACAAAGGATCTGGACCCAGTCTAGAGCCTGAGGCTCCCAAGTGTCCAGAGCGGAATGCAAAGGGATGGAGTGTGGCAAACACTGATGGTGATGGGCTCAAACCTGTTTTCAGCGCATTCCTGCATCTCAGCGCTTCTGCTTGTGTTTGCGCATCTGTATTGGCGTGTACAAACATGGCAAGGCAAGTCAAAGCAAAGGGGAGTGTCATTGTTTTTCACACAGATCAAACTAGGAACATAAACTCTAACCAAACACACAGAGCAAACCAAGTACCCTTTTAATTGACTTCCATAGACAGCACGTCAGGCCCACACCTGCGGAATTGAGCACTATACAAATTGTACAGTACAGTTTGATAGAACTCCAAAATGTTGAGTTGACAGTGAAAACATCAGATCGGGCACCACCAACGAAACTTCATTATGGATGAAATGTCCCTGATGTGGTTTTTGTGGAGGTAGTGTAATGTTGTAGGGTGGTCTGGTACTGCAGTGATGGAGGAGATAATGTGTAAATGTATATGTACTATACTAGAGTGGTGGTGCAGATACAAGGATAGAGCTCCTGATTGGTTACATATGAGGATGTTTTGGATATATTTCATTTTCACATCGTTTTTTATTTTATTGAATTTAAAAAGCAACTTTATTACGGCTGATTGAGCTGGCGGTTAAGAGAACACTGAGTGAATATATCGTTTGCTATTGTTTTGTGTTTGAGTTGTAAGGCTTCACTGTTATATGTGAACATGAAAATGGGACTGTTTATGAAAACGGTTCATAAAAAGATTCTAAACAAAAAAAGAAGCATTTTTGTCAAAGCATTGCACAAAAAATTATAAGAAGGTGCAAAGTAAAACAATCATTAGAAGGATTTTAAAAGATTAGGAGCAGGAAAAGAGAAACAAGACAGTTTTTTTTAAAAGCAGACAAAAGGAGTGTAAGCTCAAAGTAGTGGAAACAGAATAGAAGAAGGAGTCCAATCCTTAGGAGCCACCAAAGAAAAATGAAGGCATGTAAATGTGGTATACAAGAAACAATAAAGAGCGGAAAACTAAACCATGAGCCGATGGAGGGATCCTGGGGTAGGTGAGACACTGGAGGTGGAAGGAAGTTTGAAGAGAACATAAGAGGAGTTCAAGACATACCGTAGAGGAGCGTGTCAGAGAATAATCTGAAACACCATGAGAAGAACCATACTCCAGGTGAAGATCATGTTAGGAAGAATAATTCATATGCTTTTGGGAAAGTCCAGAAATTACACATTTCCAGATGTTAGAGATGAAGTCTGAAAGCATATGTAAAATGGGAGACATAAGAAAGTGATCAGTCAAAAATGAGAGCCAGGTTGTGGGTGACAATGGATAGAGGCTGCAAAGTTGGGGAAGAGGAACAGACACAGCTCGGTTTAGACAAGCTTTTTCTACATGCATTTAGATAAAGACAGCCACCCACACACTGCCACAAGATAATTGGAAAACCTACCATTATGAGAATTGTAGTAAGAGAACAAATATCTGGGTAGTACCATAGAGCAGATTGGTTGCACATGGACAGTCTGGTCTAAGGCACACAATAAATTTTAAGGGAAGCTGATTCACTCACAATCTTCAACAATATGACTGAATAAAAACCCATGAATGAACACAGACATGTATATTCATAAATGGGAGATGAGGGACCTTTTTCTACCTCCAACTAAGGATGCTAGAAGTCCCTGATAGTTATACCTTATAACAAGGAAAATATTAATAATTGCATTGGATAATACATACGCATGGTTGAGTAAGAGACGAACAGCATGCAATGCTCACATGCGGCACCTGAAATAATTATAGAAACAGCAGGTCAAAGGATAGCCAATGGTGAATAAAACTAGGAGGGTGGTTTTATCATTCGTTAGTGAATGACAAGCCATTCTGCACACTACCATATAATTATGCACCTTGGGGAAGTGCTGATCACTCTTTGAGGAATGAATAGCTGACTGGATCCTGACTTCCTCGGTTTTCAAGAAGAGCTTCCACGCAGCCACACAAAGTGGTGATTTTTCTGCTATTCGTCCAGTTGAAAAAAGCTTACAGATTTGAAGAATCACTTGGAGCAGGACAGATGGGTTCACCCTGAAATCGGGAAGTATGATCACTATAAATACTAATTAAAAGATGAAGCCCAACATACTCATAAGACCGTCAAAAAGTAAATTCTGAACAGAAGAGAGGCTCTGAAGAGAGAAGGAGGATGTGTAGGCATAAAGGGGATATGGAGTGACATACCATTTCTCCACTGTGTACCACCTGCAGACCAATGCGTTGGTGGACCACTTTAATAAGATCCTTAAGAATATGAAGGATACTTTATCCAGGTATTTTAGGAGGAAGTGAGATCATCTGCCATGTCTCTTATTTGCCTACCTGGAGAGTCTATAGAAGGGTGTAGGGATCAGTTCCTTAGAGCTCCTGGTTGGACTTCTGTCGGTGGTGCACTGACTTTGGCCAGAGTTTAGAAGTTACGTCCCAGACCCATATAAAGGCTTCAGAAAGCTCGTGGTGAAAATTGTTTCCTTATATAAAAGATATAATTCAGCTTATGATTTTAAAATTTAAAGGGTTATCTTCTGTGAATAAGTATAAATATTCTAGATTACTACTTTCCATGCTCCTAGATATTGTGATATCTCATAAGAAAAATCATTAAACAATGGGCCCTGAGAATAAAATGGGCATGTCAATTTTGATCAGAGATGTCTGACCATGTTCCATTTTCAGTGTAATCTTGCCACAGTGATTTGGCCCATTGTTGTGTGACCCTGTGCAAGTGATCTTGACTCAGTAAGATATTCTTGCTGTAGTGCCATGTGTTCCTCACCAGGCCTGTGCTTTGGGAACTCACCACTGTATGCTGAGAGACGTTGTGACACTAGACCAGCTTTATGCCTTAAAGAGTTACTGTATTGCTGCATTCGAAGGGCCTTGCTGCGAGTGCTGATCATGTTTTTCCTTTTTATGGAACATAATATGTTATGATGTCAAAGTCAGTGTTGTGGCACTACGTTAGTGTTGCAGCCTCTAATTCTTCTATGGAATTATTATTCAGTGTTTGACAAGAGATTTGTAAGCCATCTGCGCTAATATCTATGATTATTCTACATATATCATTGTGAGACTCATTAGCCTAATTTAGCAGAAACTCTTGATATGGCATTGCTCTTAAACAGGGTCTTTCGACCATACAAATCATTCCGGAACTGGTGGCCAGCAGGGTAGCTGCGTTTTCCTCCTTCTCAATAACCTTTTCTATTTTTCAGGTTAATACAGATGACGATGGCGATGAGATCAGGAGAAATGCAAAAATGCTCTTTGTCTTCAATGTTAGAGAAGATGTAAAGCGGGAGATCCCACTTAAACTCCCTAAGGTATGAATACTGTTTTAATATGTGTGTGTTCAGCGTTTAGATTGTGAATGGCTTCCTGATGGCTACAGACACGTATGAGAAATCAACATTCATGTTATTTGACTTCTAGCTAAATTGTATAGTACTTGTAATTAACATATTCTCAGTTACGCTTCATAGTTCAGGATACAAGAAGGTTACGTATGTCCTACTACTGTTGTCAGTGGGTTTAAATCAAATGTACAGGATGGGCAAAATGGACCATTGTCCAGGGGACCAACCTTCCATGTGCTCCCCTGGTAAAGTGTTCGGGACAGTTGGAAGTCATCATGTCATTTGTATGCCTAAAAACATATATTTTTAAGTCTGGCATTAGCCAATACCTTTTGTGTTTTAAAGAAAATCTTAAAAAGTACACCCTTATCTCCTTACCTTGAATATCTTTATGCTTGTCTTGTTAACTCACTTGTCTACATGCCCACTTCAAATCTTTTTCTACCACTATATCTTTGTGTCGCTCCTTGCTTTCTTCCTTATCTATCCCTCCATCTCACTCCTTGGTGTGCCCAACCCTTTCTCCATATCTCCAAATCATCATGTTTCCCCTTCACCCCAGAACCCTACCTATCTACCTACCCGTCGTTATCACTTTCTTTTTATTCATGTGTTTATATCTTTCTTTCCGCCAGCCTCCCTTTTTTCCTATTTTTTCTTCACTTGATGTCTTTCTTTACCTCGTCTGTCTTTCTACCTCATCTTTACCTTATTTCTCCTTCTATGTCATTTCTCATGCTATCCTATTTTCTTTACTTCTTTGTTCTCCCCCTGTTTCCCATTACTCCTATTCTCTTATCCTACATTGGCAGGGGTCACTGCCTTGCCAGAGGAGTGTACACATAGAAAGAAGGAAGACAAGGCATGGAAACATAATTAGATAGAAAATGACCAGATTTCACCTCAAGGAAATGGTGAAAATTACTGCAACACAGAACTGACCTACAAGGTTAAGGAAAACAAAAAAGTGATGATACAGTGTGATGGACGCTTCAAGAGAAGTATGTTAAGCACAAAGAAGCTGCACCATATGCCTGCTTGCAAATGGATCACTCATCATCTCACCCTGTCAGCGGCCCTCAATCCCTATCAAACACCTTCAAATACATTGACTTCACTGCTTCAAACTACATATAATAGTGGTCTAGCTTCTTCTCAAAGTGACAAAAGCCGACTTCTACGAGCGAGCGTAGACTTTGATGTGAACTGCCACGACGCAATTCAGACTATTTGCTCCCTGTTTATAGATTTATATCCACTGCGCATCACTTGCTATGAACATTGTTTGTCAATAAGAATACAAACAGACACCGACTACGTGGGCGAAGGCAGACTCTACTGCAAACTGCCACGATATTATTCAGATCTGGATCCGATCTTTTAAACGGGATATTTCTGATTCATCAAATACCTGGATTTTACAGACAAAAGATATTTGCTATTCATATTGATTTTTGAGGGTCAACCATTGCAAACTCCTACAGTCCTGAAGATGGTCGAATAGATGACAGCCCATCGACCGAAACGTCGACAACTACACTTATTTTCTGTATAATGTTAATATAGGAAATACTCATCTGTATTATTTGTGGGTCTGCCTTATTTCTATTTTGAAAAAAGTGTACACAATTGTCACTGAGAAGTACAAAAAACAACTATTCATGTATATAACTTCCTGTTACATTGTGTGTTCAATGATCTAGTACCCCTGAGTATTATTATCTTTAAATACGTTAAAAAACATTTTTTCATTATACACCCGTGTTCTGATATGTTATTCTTTGATATATCTCTTTGATATATGCTTGTGTTTTCATATTTTATTAGAGAACTAAATTATATATGAGTTGTTTGTGCACAGATAAAGAAATGAATTTGCAAGCATAGTACAAGAGCTTGCTTTGAATGATAAGTAAAAATTATTTCAAACTAACTGAATAAACAAATCCCTTGTAGGCACATTTACCTGTTCATATTATACTACCCAAGCCGTCAAGGGTTGATTGGGTTACCCATTGTATTCTATATTCTTATAGGATAGACACCCCATCTGAGACTCTGCTTCCCGCTCTGCTCTCCTCATGGTTATTAGTTGCTTCAACTTTGACATGAAGAATCATTAGTAGGCCACTCCATTTAATCACTTTCCACCGTACCACTTTATCAAACGCCCACTCCCATGTAACTCATCTGATCCATTAATATCATCTACATTATCCCAGTGCTCTATGCAAATGACTCTTAACTGTACTTGATAGTCAGTTCTCTGCCACATTTGAAGAAGCAAAATTCCCATACCAAAACATAAAATAAAACCCAGCTCAATCCTCAAACACCTCGATGAGGAATGCTGTGACCTTACTCCCCTGTTTGACATCCCCTCCTTTCTGTTCTACATTGAACCTTTGGTATTCACACCTGCTTCCTCCACCCTCTGCCCTCAGTCTTGTATCACCTCTCTATTTGGACACTCAAGGTGCAAATGTTTACCCATATCTGTGAAAGGGCCTGGCCCATAAGTTCCGGATCTATCCTGGAATCACAATCTGATTGTTCTTTTTAGCAGCATGTAAGCATAGAGGGGAACAAATTCATTATTTCTACCAATCAATGAAACGAAATTCACTTTGACACATAGTAAACACAGACAACTACATAAGGTTAGTAGATTTATTACAAAGCTAAAAATAACTGAACATAAAGACACCTCAAGAGGAGAGTGTAAAGTACATCAGAATTAGCATAAAGCCAAATCTACGTATCCAATTGAGACGATGTAGCATGAATAATACAATTAGTTCAAGAAGCAGAATGCAGAGGATCAAAAAGCCTGAGTCCAAGTTCCCCTGCATTGAGGGTTGATGATTGAAAAGCATTAATCTATCCCTACTCTAACACTAAAGTGACATCCCTACTTAAGCACCTTCAGGAAGAAAGATTAAAGGTGTCAGCATGTGGACTCTTCTTAAGAAGTCACTCCACCATCATTAGGTCAGGTAACATGGACTGTTGAGAAAGAGCTTGTTCTAAGAGACTCTCTCTCTGAAGGCAAGGAAGAAGTGGGCACTTTCCCTACTCCCAACATCACATTATTGGTGGTAACTTTCCCAAGATTCATTTCGGGTCACGCCATCTGCCCCGGGTACTGTCCTAAAGGTAGTTTTCCATGGGACAATGGTGCTCGTCTCTTGCAACAATTCGTCCTTGTTTCCCAGGCCTTCTCCTGTGTGAAACACAATGACCTTCCTTTATCGACTCAAGCCACCAAATTGTAACTTCTTCTCTCCTTGCCTGACTAGTAAAACAAAGACATTATTCTAGCTAACAAGAGCTCTTCTTTCACCTGCAACAGAAAATGTGAGAAAGAACAAATTCCACAGCACACATGAAATTCGACTTGTTAGTTCTAAACTGAGAGTCTCCAGGGAACTGCATTTTAGGCCTACGAGATTCAGCTAACATAAGGAAAACAGTATATGAGCTTTTAAGAATTGCATAGAAAAAAAGGCACATTCAATTAATACATTTACCTACATATAAAACAACATCATTAATAAACATATTTAGTACATGAATAATTTTCAATCTCACATCACGAACCCTTCAAGTTAATGTTTCTGCTAGTTACATTTACTTTCCACGTTCATTCTCCATGTTAATTTCCAATGGCCTTAGCACATCACGTTTCAGGTTAATACATTTCAATATTCTAACACTTCATGTTAATACGACAAAAGAGTATATGCAGGTGCACTCTACACGTGTGATTATAATGCACCCCTACAAATAAAATGCGATTTCCGCTACATCAGTCCCCCCCTCTGATGACCTTGAGTCATCACAAACACCTTCAAATGCCTGTAGAGTAGACTGATCTAAACAGATGTCGTAGCTAGTCTCCTCCAACCACTTCAAACTCTCATAATGATTGTCCTGCAGTCTTTCCACCCTTCTCTCTCGCTCCCTTATGGAGTTCACCACTTGCCTCGCCTTTTGACATTTGTATGCCCTTATCGTTACTACAAGATGATAACACAAAACACCACAATCAAGATATATCCAATAATTCCCTTTCCTAGGTTAGCAAACCAACTTTCACTGCACCAAATCCCTTTCCAATCTTATCCCATATTCTCTCGGTTGCCAGATCATGTATCTCATGATGTATCTCAGTGATGTTACTTATATATCCCCTCAGATCTTTACTCTTGTCAGGTATGTAGGTACAACACTGTTGGACCTTTAGCATCCGGCAGACTCTGCCTTCTTTTGCCAGTAACACGTGAAATGGAAGACGGTTTTGCATCACCATCGCTCTTATCAAAACCATTTCTCCATCAATGAGTAGCAATAACTGAGCTGTGCTAACCGACAACTTATCCACAATGGTAGACAACTTCCTGATCTTGATGTCATTCAACACAACACCCAAACTAGGTATCATCGCTCCAAATATGTGTACCACAACTTCACCCGCACTTAGCCCACGTTTTTCTCTATGGTTCGACTTTCCTTCCAAACCTTCCAAATCTTTCACATGGTATATCTTTGGAAACACAACTGCCACATAACAAGTACCATACCAATTGTTCGGAAGCCGAACATATGCATTCTTCCCACACACAAAATATACTCATGGCACCACTTGTACTGCTTCTTGCAAAAACTTCTTCCAAGGATCATCTATTAGAAAAATATGGTCACATACACTCTGTCCCACAAATATAGTCTCATAGCGACTCTGAACTTGTCGTATGCATAGCTTGCCTCTTTGTTCCCAATCTAGAGCTATAGGACCATAACTTCCTTTAGGCTTGTGAGCTAACTCCTTCTTGGTCCATTCAAAATTTCCATCTCTATTATTAAGCTTAACAATTAGACCCCTATGTGTATCTTCTACTTGATCTACAAATTTCTTTTCTATGTCCGTTAATATGCAGGTTATGCCTATGCACATAAGCAGTGTCTAGTGTTACTGTGGGTGCAAAATATTTTCCCATTCTCTCTTCCTGCTTATAATAGTCATATTTGTTCAAATGCTTATAAACAGGTATCTCTGAGAGTACCACATCATAATTTGAGAAAAAGTACTTGTAATGACCTTTTCCATAAAACATGCTAATAAGCAAACTACAACTAATGCCATACGTCAAGGGTAAGAGGTGGTATCTAATCCCCTCCTCGTCAAAAGCAGGCAATTGCATGCACAAAAACAATCTCTCACATCCATAGTATTCTCGTATTCATAAAGCAACTTACAATAAGCATTCAGCATATAATCACCATTAGACAAATCTACATGAAGAAAGTGACTAGTTTGCTCTATTAAGCGTCTATCAGATCCTAGTATACCCTCTTTTGAGATGGCAGTGGCAGAAGTGGATGTTCCATGTACCCCCACTCCCTGTTCCTCAAACTTGTGTGCACTCAAAATGGACTTAGTAATGACTACAGATATTACTATGATTACTCCTACAATGAGTGTACCTATAATACATTTGTGACTACGATTCGAATTTTCAGACTCCATTTTCAAAGTGGCTTGGATTATAGCTTATAAGAGGATCAACACACAGAGTCTCTTTTTTTTGCCTCTTGTTCACTTGCAACAAAGTCTTTGAGCAACTTTCTTTAAATCTTGGAAAATTCTTTAATAGTCCTTGGCACAATATTTACACAGCTTGGAAGACTTCCCTAGCTCTATTTCTTCTAGGTGAAAAAGCCCCTATTTTTATTCTTCTTCCACTCGGGCCTAGGATATCTTCTTTCAAACAATTTATTTACAGTTCAAAAAGGTTCAATTTACATCTCTTATTAGATCAGAGACAATCTCCTCAATAACTCGTTGTAGCAGTTCAGCTCTCAATGCTGCAATCTCTTGAGGAGACTGTGGAGCTCCGAAGCTCGGAAATTCGATATCTTCCAGAATCAGAGTCCGTAAACCACTGAACCATGTCGGAAAAGACACAGTCAATGACAGAACTGCATTAGCCTTGATTCCAGGAACTCTCAGCAAGGTCTCTGCAAACAGTTTTGAGAACTCGGACCTCGCTCTCCCCAGAATTTGTAGCCAGATAAGTCTATTTGGGAGAGGAATATCTCCAGCACTGCACTCTTGCCCTCCTAGACCTTCGAACACTTTCTGTGGCTTGCTCAGACTTACTCAGGTCAGACTTGGAAGAATCACTTATTGGTGCAAGTTATCTTTCAGATGCAAGTCTCAGGTTCCTTCTTTTCTGTCTCACAGGCCACGTTTCATCTTCAGCATCTTTCTTCCTTAACTGCACACAACCGATTTCCATACCAGTCTCTTCTGCTGAGTCAGACTCTATACCACTCACAACCTTACCGTCTCCCTCTGAGTCTATATCAAGCTCTTGTGTAGCTTGACCCCTCAGCTTGATCTGGTGGGTATCCAACCTCTTCAGGAACCTCCACAGCTTGGCTTGCCCTCTCCGGTGACCTCTCGGTCACGGCTGGAACCACTTCTGGGAGAGGAGCTGTTTCATTGGAGGGACCTGTGACTCGTCGGATATGTGAAGTATGGATCCAATTCGATACTCCTCCACACTTCACAGCAGTATTTGTCACCAGTATCACCTGATATGGTCCACACCACTGAGAGTCAAGACACTTTTTGCTCATGTGCTTTTAGATGAGCACCCAATCTCCTGGGCTCAGGTTGTGGCAGAGGTCTTTGAAGTCGGTGCAGTTGCTTCAACCTGATGAGACACAGAACAAACCACATCAGCCAATCCTTTATATTAGTCAAGGATTAAGTTATCTGTGATACTAATCTATGCAGTGGCAGGCACAGCAGGCAAGTGCATCGCTCTTCCCATCAAGATTTCATGTGGCGATAACCCAGTTCTCCTGTCAGGAATGCTGCTCAAACTCATTAGAACCAAATGCAAAGCATCGTGCCATTTCAAAGATGTTGAAGCACACGCTTTAGCCAATCTTGTCTTTAAGATCCCATTAATTTGCTCCACTATGCCAGATGCCTCCAGCCTCTAACTACAATGCAGTCTTTGGTCCACACTCAGGGCGGTACACAACAGTTTCATGACTTCGCTATGGAAGGGTGTTCCTCTAGCTGATTCCAATGTACTTGGAAATCCATATCTAGGAATGAGTTCCCTCAACAATAATTTTGCTACTGTGAGACTATCACACCTTCTTGTTGGATAAGCTTCCACCCATTGAGAAAAGGTGCATACGACAACCAAGATGTATCTCAACCCATTACACACAGGCATCCCAACAAATTCCAATTGGATCCGATTGAAAGGACCCCCGGATCTGCCAATGTGACTCAGAGCAACAACTGTCTTTTTCCCAGCATTCATCTGTTGGCATGTGACACACCGATGGCACACTGCTTCTGCAATCACACGAAACCTCGGATTGAACAAAGTCTGCCTGAACAATCTCACCATTGCATCCTTTCCTATGTGAACTTCCCCATGAATTTACCTTGTCATTGGTCAACAAACAATCAGGCAATGCTGCCCTACCATCAGCTGAAATACATATGTCACTTTCTCCCTTTTCACACCCTGCTCTGATCCATCCCTCTTGCTCTTGATCTGTAGCTTCCATTGGCAACCGCCTGACTTCATCCCATGTATCTGCAACAGCTAGCATCATGCTGAGTTCGGTCTTCTCTGTACTCTCACCAATATTCCTCATTGAAAACACATGTGTGTGTAGCACAAAAGTGAGCAACTTCGTCTGCATAACGGTTCCCTGTTGTAACAAAGTCGTCTCCCCTCCCATGGGCTGCGCACTTCACAACAGCCACTTCCTTTGGTAATTGCAATGGTTCCAACATGTCTCACATATTCACGTTCCTAATGGGAGAGCCTGATGATGTTAGGAACCCTCTGCGACCATAGCTGTCCGAAGTCATGAAATACCCCGAAACTGTACTGGATATCAGTATAGATGGTGACTCTTATCTGCTCGGAGACATGCACAGTTCAAAGCAACAATATTGGCTACTTTTGCTGAGTGTACTTCCTGTAAACAAGCAGCTTCCACCACTCCAGAGATGGTACAGACAGCAAATGCTGCTCTCAGATTACCTCCACTGTCTCTTAGACATGAGCCAACAACAAAAAGGACTTGATCGGGATCAGACAACGGTTCATCGACAATGTCAGGTCTCTGCTTGGTGCAAAGCTCAGTAATATCCAGACAGTCATGGACTTCACAATCTTCCCCATCAGCATTTGGAACAGGTAGCAAGGTAGCAGGATTTAACACAGAACAGCGCTTCAGGGTCACATTCTCTGCAGTGAGCAAAACCTGCTCATATATTGTCAACCTGCTATTTGTCAACTGCTGCATTTTGGTTCTCATCATCAGGAGCTCAACTGAATGTGGTACATACACAGAAGGGGGATGACCCATCATAATGCTCTCACATCGTTCAATACTGATAACTATTGCAACAACAAATTTGAGACATCCGGGCAACGCGGAAGCTACAGGATCTAATGTAGCTAAGAAATAGGCCACTGGTCTACGGGCAACGCCATGTGTCTGGGTGAGTACAGAAAGAGCACAACACTCATGACAAAATAATGAGAATGCTTTGTTGTAATCAGGCATTCCTAAAGCCGGAGCGCGACATAGGCACTCTCTTAACTCCAGGAAAGCAAGCAAACAGTTTTTAACCCAAAGTACCGGATCACGTACAACCTTTTGGGTCAGCATCTGAAAAGACTTCGCTATCAAGGACAAATTAGGAATCCATTGTCGGCAGTAGCCAACCATTCCCAGAAACATCCTGACTTCTTTCTCAGTGGCAGGCGGATTCATTTTCATGATTGCCTCCATCCATTCTGGTGACACTTTCCTCTTGCCTTTTTCGATTTGATGACCCAAATACTGGACTTTAGTGAGGCAGAACTGAAGTTTCCCTGGTGACGCCTTATGCCCATTGTCAGCCAGATGGTTCAGCAAGGCAATGGTATCGTCCCTACAAGCCTCACGTGTTTCAGATGCAATGAGAAGGTCATCTGTGTACTGGACTAGCACTGAATTTCGGGGCAAAATCAAGCTCTCAAGGTTCCTTTTCAGTACCTGGTTGAATATGGACGATCTTTCAGTATACCCTTGAGGGATACGACGCCACATTAAGACATGATTCTCCAGACGGGAAGCAAATAAAAAATTTCTATCCTCGTGCAATGAGATGGAGAAAAATGCCTGACAGAGGTCAATCACTATGAACCATGCAGCTTCACAAGCAATCTGTAACAAGTTTTGCAAATAGATTTGGTACCACGGGACAACATGGAATCACTATGTTATTGACCTTTCTAAGGTCCTGAACAAAGCGATATTTCCCGCCAGGCTTCTGCAATCCCATGATGGCAGAATTACACGGACTTCCCATGATCTCCTTTAGAATGCCCTGAGCAATCATGGACTCAATTACGGGTGTAATCCCTACCACCATTTAAGGCGTCAGGTTTTACTGAGGTGTTCTCGGGAATTCTGCATTAGGTTTGATCTGTATGCAGACTGGCTTGACTCCCCAAATCAGACCGATCTCCTCTCCTGTGAAATTCCATACCACTGGAGAGACGGTATCTCTCAGATCCAGAGGCATGTCTTCCACTGTCAGCAAAGGGAACAAGGTTGCATAAAAGTTCTGGTTTGCTGGTTTAAAGGCAACATCCTCATCGTTAGTCTGCAACATATTCCCCTTGGGTGTTCAATAGATGGTACAATCGCAACCTAATAAGCACACTGGGCTTGTATCACAAACTGATGTCAGTCCTGGAAATGTCCGATTTTCACTGATTCCTCTTCTATTAAAGAGTTTGCCATTCTTTTGTTAGAGACTCTGACAACTTGGAGCAATTTTCCAAAGAGGGGTAAGTTTGGGACTAGTGCAGATCTCACAGCAGAACGGGTAGCACCAGTAACAAACAAGAATGTAATGGGATGGCCATCTACGTCTACTTCTAAGTATGGTCCACTCTGGTCCACCTCTAAGACTGCGCCAAGTGTCCAGTCTTTCTCTCCCCTTAGGCCCCGTCATAAGGATGGGTCCTGATCAAATCCATCCAGCGCTTCCATTACGGGCATCTGATTATAGGTTTGATTGCCCTGCTAGATCCTCGGAGGTTTGGGCACTAACTGGTTCTGATTCCCTCCCACATTAAGAGATCTCGGCCCAGTCACTGTAGGTAACTGATTTCTCACATCTGTCACCTGCACGAGTTTTCCTTCCACCACCTGATTCACAGGATTCAAACGACACTTGTGCTTCCAATGCCCAATCTTGTGACAAAAATGACAAGCAGTGATCTTTTTCAGGGTCGCAATGTCGATCCCTGTTTTAGGATCTATGGAGACACCACTTCCTTTTCTCTGTCCCATCGGTCCTGCAACTGATGTAACTTGGGCACCTCCTGGGACATTCCCTTTACCGCGAACTAATGTTTCCCCTGCTGCCTGTACCTGCTCTCGCTACTGTGCATTTTGCATTTGAACCAGCATCAACTTCTCCTTTATTCTCCTATGTCTGGAATCCACCTGATCACTGCAGTAACTGGCATATTGTAGGATCTCGTCTATGGATTTATTTTGCCAGCAAATTAAATGTTGCTGGATCATGAGCCTAACCTCTGGCCTCAATCCTGTCACAAACTTTGATACAAATTGGCCCATGTCTTTAGGGTGGAGTCTGTATAACCCACTGTACTGCTGAAAGGCTGGTAACAGCCTTTCATAATTGGCATGCACCGACTCCTTTGGTTCCTGGGTCGTTCGATCTCTCTTAATACAGTCGATGTCATGAGTGGCTTTTTTGGGCTGTAACCATGGGATCACCTTATCGTACTTGTTCGTAACCAAAGATAAAGGATAGTGTTTTCCCAAATCCTTCTCTGGTTCAGCAGCAGGCCACTCAATGGCTATTTTACAAGCAGACCACAGATCACTAGGAACCACAATTTCGAACAAGGTATTTAAGTCAATCAACAACACTTTCGAGATCTTAACAAAGCGATCAACTTTCTTATACCATTGAGCAGGTTTCTCCCTCAACCTGGGAAAATCATTCGTGAATGCAGCTAGATCACCTCTACTCCAAGGGACAAGCACATACCCTCCGCTAGGCACCTCCCATAACGGATATGCCTCGACTCCTTGTGTCCATCCTCCTGGAGGTGGTGTTTCTCCTCCCACCTTTCTCACACACTTCTTCTTTGACCATCTTTCCTACCACTTATCCAATATACTCCAAGCCCTTATCCCTATGACCAGCTCATGGATATGTGTATTCAATCCAGTCACCCTCTTCTCCTCCAGCTCCTGGTTGCTGTAAGTGAGTCTATGATTTCCCTGTAAGATGTTTGTTAGAAACAAATCCACTCCATATCTCTGAGCTAATTCTGACAACTTCTTGTCTTGCCTTGCGGGTGACATCCTTTGCTACAAACAACAGGTCATCTGCCTCGTAGGTTTCTATCCTATCCAAAAGCAAATTCCCACTAATGAGCTTGTCTACCTCAGCCTTCAACCTCACTACATCCAATAGTCTCGCCTTCACTGCATCTTTGATGGTACCCTGACTTGATGCACTATTCTGACCCTCCTTGATGTTGTTATGGTCTCTCAACCAGGATTCTAAGTCTGAAACACCCAAAACATGTTGATTTCCAGAGACTCCCTGACTCGTGCTGGCTTCTAAGGTCGCACCACTTGGTCCTTTCACTGGGGTTTCCCACATCCATGGATCTGAACCATTACTTGCCATAGGTATAGACTGTATAGTACTGGAACCAATGCGTACTCCTGAAG
The DNA here is from genome assembly GCA_963921515.1 of Calotriton arnoldi. Lineage (NCBI taxonomy): Eukaryota > Metazoa > Chordata > Amphibia > Caudata > Salamandridae > Calotriton > Calotriton arnoldi. Next base: position 243,909 of record CAWUFW010015919.1, read on the forward strand.
GATCTGTAGTAGCTGGTAAAGGGGTACTAGATTCCATAGGCACCAATGATGGACAATTCCCACTTGTGCTCCCGCTCTTCCCAGTCCAGTTCCCTCAATCTGTATGGGCTGTCGCTGACTAAGGTTCCTCACTGAGCTCGGGTCGTACATAGGAACAACAGGACCGATAGGGACCGGTACTGTAAGAGCTTTTGGTAACCGTGAAGCAGCGTTAGCTCCGCTCTGTTCTGAGCCTCCCAAGGTCGACACTCCTGTCCCTCCTTTTCATGCAGATATCGTCCACGCACCTCCTGTACCGGGACCCACTTAAGCTTGTGCATTTCCCATGATTTCTGCACTTCCTGAGTGTAGGAAAGTAGGATCTGCTTCTAATGGTTACCCCCACTTTTTGCTTGATGTTACACTGTTTTTGACTAGTCTGACTGGGATCCTGCTAATCAGGACCCCAGTCTATCTGCTTTCTCCCTAAAATGTAATGTCATGTACTTAGGTACACTCCAGATTGGATACTAGGGTACCCTTGTCAGTCCCTAGTATATGGTACACATGTACCCAGGGCATAGGTACCCCAGAGGCCTCCCCTAGGCTGAAGCATGTATTATGCCACCCATGAGAGGCCATGCAAAATGGAACTACAGGTCTGCCATTGCAGCCTGTGTAAGATGGTGCATGCACCACTTACTTTAGATGTAGGTTTATTATATCTATAGGTCACTACACTTAAAACCTATAAGTCACCCCTATAGCAGGCCTTGACAATCCTGAAGGTAGGGTGCTGAGATTTACGTGAGAGGGTGCCTCTGCATGATCAGAGCGCCCCTGCAGCCTTCGGAGACCATTCTCCCGGGTTGTTGGTGACGCAGCCAGACATATAGGTGGAGGTGCATTATATGCTCGCGTAAAATGCTATTTCGAAAACGGCTGCAACAAACCATGTCGTGTTTGGTATCAAACACCTTGGAATCATACCTCCACACCGGTAACTGGTGTGCGAGGTATGATTCCACCCTTCAGAAGCCAGCTTTGTGGGGTCCCTGGTCTTCCCGGTACCAGCCTTCTCGACCCGGACAGTACAAAATGGTTGCTGCTGACCAGAGACACATTTATGCCCTCCTGCTGCTGAGCCAAGCTCGAGCAGAGGAAGGCAGCACAATAGGCATCCTGTCACAGGGAGGTGTGACCACCTCCCAGACAGGATTTAGTGTATTGGAGCTGGGTGGGTGCACTTCCAAAGTACCTGAAAGTCTGCACAAGGGGCACATTTGGTGTCCCTGTGCATAGCCCAGTTCAAACCAGTCCTGGGAGCCATTGGCTCCTGCTCTGGCGCGAAACTGGACAAAGGACATGGGAGTAACCTCCATCCTGTCCTGACCCTCCCCTGGGAGGGTCCCCTGAATCTGTCCAACCCTCTCCCGTGGGTACAAAAGAAATTACCTGGCCATAGGACCCTAGATTCAACGTGGACAAGATTCTGATCAAGAAACCACTGACCTTGGACCGTCTGGACACTCTGGACTTCGCTGGACTTCGACTGGGCCCAACTTTGTCTCCCTCTCCGTCCAAAGCATCGTCTGTACCTGTGCACCATACAGGCTCTGTGCAGGACCTGTGGAGCATCAAGGGCAACTGAAGTATCTCTCTTGGGGTGAAGGAGTCACTCCCCTGCATTCGCAGGCACCATAATGCAACTGACAGGTCTGCTGATCCTGAGCTCCTGCAGACTCCAAAGGCTCCAGCAACACAGGAGGTGGGTTCCTATGTTCCTTGAGGATGAGTTGCCCTCTCACCAAGTTTGAGGCTAGTATCCCTCAAGGGGACTGCATAACCTGAACCCCTGTGCACCACATACTTTTGCAAGTGCATATGCTTGCTGGCGTTCCCCAACTAAGTGCATTGGGCTATCAACATCCCTAATCTCTGCGCACATTTCATACAAAGGACTTTGGCCTCCTCACACTCTGTACCCTGCAAGCTGTGACTTTGTGAAACTGCTAGAGGTCCCCTTGCGACTCCTGTGCCTTTGGCCTGTGGGTCCACTTTAGGGACAACACTGCTTTTCTTGGGCTCCCCTGGTTGCTCCACGCCTGCCCTGACTCTCCTTGCTGTGGTGAGTCCTCTGGTCCTTGCTGGGCTAGACCGTACCCTTCTTTGACCTTCTTCATGGGTTGCCGCTGCCAAGGCTTTTTGGTGCTCCCGCCAGACACCGACCCCTCAGCACTTGACATCCTTCATGGGACAGCTCGTATCTGGCTCCTGGTTGTCCTCAACATCTCCTGGTCCCTGCAGCTGTAGAGTCAAGGTCTCCATCTTCACACCTGAAGCCCCCGACATTGGTGGGCATTCGTCTACCGAGCCCCTGGTCACTCCTGAGTGACCCAGACTCTGTACCCTCTGCTTTCAGGTTCTTTCCATCAAGAATCCACCTGTGGTTGCCACCGGACACTTTTCTTCTTTCCAGCAGTGGCATTTCTTTGAAGACTCCCATTGAGAACGGCGGCGGTTTCTGACGCCACTTAAGCCCTATGCACCCGGCTTCCCTGGGATAGGTAACTCTGGTACTTTGGTATCCACGGATGGAGTGGCTCTCCAACCTTCTATGTTCCAAAGGGATTCCTCATAATCCACTGGGAAGGGTACTTAAACGTTAAAACTGCAACCGCGACTCTCCCAATGAATTGTACGTAGAACGCGGTCGTGTTCTCACACTGCACCTGTCCTCCGTGGGGTCCCTACTTACTCACCTTGGGTGGTTCCTTGGGGTCCCAGCGATTCTACATCCTCTAGACAGTGTCTTGACTCGAGTCGTGGTTCTTATACCACTATTTTAGTATATGGTTTGGTCTCCCCCTGGAGCCACTGTGTATTAGTGCTACTTACGATTGTTTCTGTGCTACAGTATTGTGTGATTTGTGTTTATCTGCGTGTAGCAGATACTGTGAGGTATTTAAGGTGTGTTATAATAATAAATACATATTTTTATAACTACTGTGTGGTTCTCCTTTCATTTAACCAATACATTAAGGTTGCATTATGGTAAAACAAGCTGCTTAACATTCCTTCAAGACTAAGCCTGAAGGCTGCTTTCCACAGCTACCACTTGGATAGCTTTCTAGGGTTACCTTTGACCTCTTAAATCACCATAAGGGTTGTTTGGACTGGTGCAAGGTGCCCACTTTAATTAGTGGACAGCATATACCAGGCCAACTTCTCACACCGAGCCTTGCCCTCCATCCCCTGACTGTGGACAATAAGGTGAAGACGCTCAGATACCAACCCACCCAACCTAGCTGTCTTCATTGACACTACTGTCACTTCCATTCACTTTCCTGGGGACCTCCCTCTTCTACCAGCACTGAGAATGTCCTTTCTCCTTCTATGGTACGCACTCTCCATTTCTTTAGCTGTGCATCCCACTGTGTATTCTTATATGACCTCACAGTTTTCTTCATCCTCCCTTCATATTTCTCCCTCTGTTTAGCATGTGCTGCATGCACCCAGACATCTAATGCTTCAAACTGTGTTGGTCTAGGCAAAGGTCGCAGCACAAACATTGCTCCTCTTAACTGATGTAATACATCTGGCCGAAACTAACCAAAACATGGAAATGACAAGTCACCTTCTTTTTCAGTGATCTTATGCCATTTTAAAGCCAAATTATAGTATGGAGCCCAACTTTTGTCACCATGTAACGTGCTGGAGTAATGTAATGTAATGTAAATATTTATTGTACAAGTTAATAAAAACCTTTACAAACGGAAATTACTCAGATAAAAAGTTCATAAAGAGAAGCACTACAATTTCATCATTTATGCAAACAGTAAAAAAAGGAAAGGGAACTATGGGAGAATTTGGCATAGCCCTATTTTTCCTTTTCAGTTGGATTATGCCTTCCTCCGACAGAGTGTCTATTTCATCAAATGAACTTTGGTCAGTCCTTAATCCGAAATATATGATTTAAAAACATAATAAAGAGCTTAAATTACATTTATATTTAAAAGTCACATAATTAATAGTTACATTTATCAGGATTGTATCAGTTTTTGTAATATAAATACTACTGATCCTTGGCCTTTTCCAAAGCCCAATAGTTTTCAAGGCAGTGCAGGAAAGCTTTTTTGTATCAGGGGTTTCCCCGGTGTAAAAACAGGCCATCTCGAGTCCGGGAATGGGAAGCCCTCAATTAGAGCTATTTTATGGTGCACCAGATCTCTTCATTTTCTTCTCTACTGCCCCCATGAATTGTACAAACCGGCATGCCAGCTGAATGTCACCTCCGCCAAAGCAAGCCTTCACTGCTTGCCTGCAAGTTCTTATCCTCTTGGTGTTAAAGATAGATTTCAAAAACAGGCGTCGTTCTAGGTCCAGACCATGGCATATGCTTAATAGATGCATAATGCACTCTTCTGCTTTCCGGCAAAGGCGGCACTGAGTAGTCTCTGCGGTTCGCATCCATGGTGGAAGATGCGGGGAGGACCGGGAGAATCCCCAGTCGAAACCAGAGGTATTTCTCTTTTATCCTCCTGCTGAAGCCAGCGTGCAGGTAGTTTTGCGGGCCAGGTGTTGTATAGCTCTGCAACACGCACCAACCGTGAGACCTTCTCCTGAGCGCTTCTTTGTCTTCAAGCACTGAAAGCTTTTTTACTGTCTTATTTACCAAAGACTTAAAGCTGTTCTGCGTTCCCATGGCTGCCCAGAGCTCCTTTAAGCCTAGGCGGTTTATGGATGCGGTCAGGTAATTTCTTGGGGTGCAGGCTCTACTTAAGTTTATCTCTTTCCATAGGTGGAAATTCAGAGAGCACTTGTCGGAGTTTTTGATCCTAAACCAGCATTTCACATAAGCAGCGTTTCGAGCTATTTTTTGTGACTGAAGGCCAAGCTCCAGCCTGATTTGCGCGGGAGAGACATAATTTGGTAGGCTAAAGATTATTCTTGCTGATCTTAGCACAGTTTGTTCCAAAGTCTCTTCATCTTTTCCCCTGAGACACTCACTCCCGTATGTAATAGCTGGAATTAACTTTGCTTGTAGTACTTGTAGTAAGGGGTAAAAACTTGGCCCGGCAGTTTTAAGCTTCAGAGATTTTAGAGCTACCGCTATGGAATTTCCTCTCCGCTTTATGGCTTCTTTTTGTGGCTTAAAAGTACCTTTCTCATCTAGTATCACCCCTAGGTACTGATATTCTGACACGACTTCCATGGGTGCACCTGCCAAGTTCCAGTGAAACCCGGTTGTGTTCTTTTTCGGGTTAAATCGCATGATCTTTGACTTTTCTAGGTTGATGGTTAAACCGTTAGTTGCTGCATGATTGGCAGTTGTATTTAGCAAGTGCTGAAGCCCGATTGGGGTTCGGCTAATTAGAACAACATCATCAGCATACAGTAAATTAGAGAGTGTCAGCCCACCCAGCCCCGGTGCATGAGAGGTGCTGTTGTTTAATTCTGTCGAAAGGTCTGCCATAAACAGATTAAAAAGCGTGGGGGCCAGCACGCACCCCTGCTTTAATCCACTTGCTGTTGGAATTCTCCTCGACAAATATTCACCGGTTCCTAGTTTTACTTGAACCCAAGTGTTAGTGTGTAGGAGGATTATCTGCTTTAATAGTGCTGCTGCGATTTCCATCTTCGCTAGTTTAGCCCACAGTTTGTGCCTATTTATACTGTCGAAAGCAGCTGAATAATCGATAAAGCAGAAAAATAGGGGAGATTTGCTGCTTTAGCTCCGTCCATCAGTAGCGTCAGGGCAAATAGATTTGAGATGGTCCCTGTGCCTACGGTGAAGCCTGTCTGATTGATGGGAATGAGGGATTTTTCTTTTGCCCATGCTGTTAATTCATCCAGAAGGAGACCGGCATAGTATTTTGCCTCGACATCAATTAGGGCTACGAGTCTGTAGCTGGTAGGTTTATTCTTATCTCCCTTCTTGTAGATTGGAGATATTATGGAGCCTTTCCAGGAGTCTGGGATACCAGCCCCTTCTTCTATGGAATTGAACACTGGTAGTAATGCAGCCGCCCAGTAGTTCGGATCAGTTCTAAACAATATTGGGGGATACCATTGGGGCCAGGTGCACCCTCTAGCCTACCTTTGGCTACTCGGTTTTTAATCTGCAGAATCGTGAAATGCAGTTCTCTTGTTGACCTCCTGCTGATGTTTCCATGGGGGCCCAGCTTGTCGAGTTGTCCTGACCCTAATTGTGCAGTAACGGGACTTTCCCCTTTTGGGTTAAAGTGTTCCTGGAGATGGCCTGCCCAAATTTCCTCTGTTAGATGGGAATTGATACTCTGCACGTGGGTATTACCTAAGTTATTTATTGTTCGCCAGAATTTTGCACTTTGATTTGTCTTTGCGTCAAACAGGAGCTTAGCCCACAAAGTATCTTCTGCTGCCCTTTTTGCTTGCCAGATCGTTTTCTTCTTTGTTGCTTTTAGTTGCGCAAGGGTATTTTGTAGAATAGTTTTGTTACCCCCTTGTCTTAGCTTTCGTAAAGTTTTATTTATATCTTTATTTAGGGCCCTCAGATTTGGTATACACGAAATTGGTAAATGGTTGAGTTGATTTCCAGATTGAGATCTTACAATCTGTGTATTGGGCGATCGTCTGTCTTGTACCGGGCGCCCTGATCTTTTGGCAAATTGTTCCCCTAGTTGTTTTGTCAATGTTTCCCAGCGGGCTTTCGCATTACTATATGTCTCTGCTTGATTTTCCCAGATTGACTTGGCTATGGTTTGCAGTTTATCCGGTTGGCTGGTTTTACAGTTGAGCCTTCTGAGATTCACAGTATAAATAGTTGCCGGATCCTCCACTGGGAAGATCAAGGGCCTCTCCTTTATACACAACGAAATTTCCTGGGGCTGGTGATCGCTATGCTCTTTTGTTCCAATCCTAAAACTAGAGATCCTGCTAAACAATTGTAGAGTAACCAGCGTATAATCTATTGTAGAGCTTGCCATGGCTTTGTGAAAAGTTGCCGCTGGCGGTTGGTCTCCCCTGAAGCGACCATTTAGTACCACAAGGCTTAAGTGCTCCATGTCCTGTATGAAGTTCTTAGACAGGGATGTCAGCTTAGTCTTTTTGCCCTGTACCTGGATGGGGATCTTCCCTGCCATAAGTTGTTCCTCCAGCTCGGTATCCCTCGATTGTGATCCTATTAAATGCATATTGAAATCCCCAGCCAGTACAACGTTGGTTGTGGACTCTTCCGAGAGCAACTTTGTTATTTCCGTACCCACCATTTTTACTCCTCTAGCTTTATCTCGTGGGTGAATGTAAACGTTTAGTACAATAATTTGTTGTTTAGCGTTGCTCTCCTCTATGTCCAATGCAAGAGTTTGAAGCCCATTTGTTGGAGATTGAATGGAGTCAACTTCTCTTGTCCCCCTTATGGTGCTAATTGAGGAGTAGAAAGAAAGGCCACCCCTTAGGTGGCCGAATTTGGCTCCCTTAGTTGCTGTGAGATGATGGGTTTTGTAGCCAAGTAAGTGCTGAGGTTCTTCCAGCCACGTCTCCTGCATCAGAATTAAGTCAAAGCCTTGGATATAGGAGAGAAATTCTATATCCAATGCCTTATTTCCCATGCCATTTACATTCCACGTGCTGGAGTATCCTCGGGTGGCGCCTCTTTTCCCACTCAAGTAACAACCCCTTCATCACCCCTGAACAGATCTCGCAACACCGTAAAACATTACATGATTTTAATTGCAATTTGTTGTTCGATAAAATTTAGATGGACCAAGCTATTCCAACCACAACTTCCCGATGACTACCTACCAATCCCAGCGCAGTGTTAAACCAACTGACCTATCGCAGCGCAACACTCTCTGACGTCACCTTCACTCCTCTTAGTGGCTCACCCTCCTTCACAATTTCTCCGTACGCATTCACTCACACAGTCGTCTTAAAATCCGTAATTGTCTGCCATTTAAAAGATCAATAGAATTCAATCATCCAAGAATATTCACACAGAGTGACCCTTGACCTGCCCTGGTCACCTGAACCCGTATAGCTCACCTCTGAACACAAGCTCCACTAAACGATTCCCAATAGACCCATTCATACAAAGTTCCCAGTCTTATGTGGAACTGCCTATGACGTCTCACAACAACTCCTCAATTCTTCGGTCAGACAATCACAATCTCATTCTCAATATCTTCTACATCTTTAATATATACCGGGATGTTAGGCATCTTTGGGACCTGAAACTCAAATCTCAATCCTTGGACCACGTCCGGCCCGAAACCACATTCACTTGACTCTCACACCAACTCAGCAAGACATCACACAATCAAATCATTCCCGCAATCTAACGCACAACATACACCATATTTATACTCACTCATCCGCACGCCGCTGATATCGCAGCACCATCAAACTCTGTCAGTCTCAGCCAGATTCCGTTGCCTTCTATTCTCGGTCATTGGGTTCTAATTCAGGGCTATGGGGTTCTAAGTTACACTTTTTTTAGACTAATTCTGCATTCTCCCCTCGCTTCATGTGCTAACCATCCTACACTGCTATAAACTGAAGGGTCCGGGCCCATAATTTCTGGATCATTCCGGGAATCACAATCCGATGGTTCTTTTTAGCAGGATGTAAGCGCAGAGGGGAACAAATTCATTATTTCTACCAGTCAATGAAATGAAATTCACTTTGACACATAGTAAACACAGACAACTACATAAGGTTAGTAGATTTATTACAAAGCTAAAAATAACTGAACATAAATACACCTCAAGACGAGAGTGTGAAAGTAAATCGGAATTAGCATGAAGCCAAATCTATGCATCCAATTGAGACAATGTAGCATGAATAATACAATTAGTTCAAGAAGCAGAATGCAGATGATCAAAGACCATGAGTCCAAGGTCCCCTGCATCGAGGGTTGATGAGTGAAAAGCATTAATCTATCCCTACACTAACACTAAAGTGACATTCCTACTTAAGCGTCTTCAGGAAGAAAGATGAAAGGTGTAAGCATGTGGAGTCTTCCTAAGAAGTCACTCCACCATCAATGGGTCGGATAAAATAGGCTGTTGGGACAGAGCTTGTTCTAAGATGCTCTCTCTCCGAAGGCAAGGAAGAAGTGTGCACTTTCCCTACTCCCAACATCACATTATTGCCGGTAACTTTCCCAAGATTCATTTCGGGTCATGCCATCTACCCTGGGTACAGTCCTAAAGGTAGTTTTCCATGGGACAATGGAGCTCTTCTCTTGCAACAATTTGTCCTTGATTCCCAGGCTTTTTCTTGTGCGAAACACAACGACCTTCCTTTATCGACTCAAGCCACCAAATTGTAACTTCTTCTCTCCTTGCCCGACTAGTGAAACAAAGACAGTATTCTAGCTAAAAAGAGCCCTTCTTTCATCTGCAACACAAAACATGAGAAAGAACAAATTCCACAGCACACATGAAATTTGACTTGTTTATTCTAAAGCGAGAGTCTCCATGGAACTGCATTTCAGGCCTACGAGATTCAGCTAACATAAGGAAAACACCATAAGAGCTTTTACGAACTGCATAGAAAATAAGGCACATTCAATTAATACACTTACCTACATATAAAACAACATAATTAATAAACACATTTAGTACATGAATAATTGTCAATTTCACATCAGGGATCCTTCATGTTAATGTTTCTGCTAGTTACATTTACTTTCCACATTAATTCTCCACGTTACTTTCCAATGGCCTAAGCACATAACGTTTCAGGTTAATACATTTAAAAATTCTAACACTTCATGTTAATACAACAAAAGATTATATGCAGGTGCGCTCTACAAGTGTGATTATAATGCACCCCTACAAATAAAATGCGATTTCTGCGACATCATCTGTAAGTGGGGAAAATCCTGGAACCTGATTGCCTTTCGTGCAAATTAGTATTGACAGTCCTAATGAGCACACTAAACAAAACGAACTCTACACACCACATCATTGGTTCATAACCTGTGGTCCAGGGACCTCTGGGGGTTTGCGAAGCCTACTCAGGGGGTCGGCTACTGCTTGGAAAATGAAAACATATTAATAGAATAATAAAGTGTATATAAATAAAGAAGCAAAACGTTCAGTAAATGTGAAAGAATTCAAAATTAGAAGCTAAATAATGAAGTTGGTATCCTCAGATTGATTCATGGGACATTTCAAGAGAATCAAAGAGAATACAGTATGGACCATGGGTTGCCTTAATTGAATTTAGAAAATCTCCAAGCTTCCAGTTAAAGTTAAAATTGTGTTTTTATATATATATATTTATTTGTGAATTAAATCAAATATTACATATTTTTTGTATTGTTTTGTGGTTAAAATATTTGAAATTGCTTAGGGTTCCACAGCTTCCAGTAATGACTCAGTGAGGGTCCCTAGTTTCCAATTATAATTCAGTGGGGGTCCCTAGATTCCAGAAATGGCTAAGTGGGGATCCACAGAAATCAAAAGGTTAAGAACCACTACACTACATCACTTTCCTCTTCTGAATCCAGCCTCAAGCTCATCAGTTGCTCTAAGCATTTTGCCCCACCTGTCCCTACCCTATTGGTATTTTGACCAGCTTCATTGCCAATGATGTTGTTTTTCTTGTCTTTGAAGATCACCACTATTAGAACAATTTTTCCACCTTCCTTCTGCCCCCTCCATACTCTGTAATCTCCACCTTCACGGAATGCACTATCCTCATCTCATTCTACTAGGTCCCACCAGTGTTTGCTTCTAGAGCCCTAATCTGCACTTTCGTTCTCTTTGAGCACTTGTTCCCCTCTAGCTTTTATCCAGTATAAATAAAATCTGAAGTTCTACCTCTGCTAATAGGCAGATGGCCTCCTTTCTCACCAACTACTGGCTTGTCTCTGAACTCCACCAAAACGCCATGGAGTGGCTTGATTTCTCAAAGCTTAGCAAGTATCTGTGAACGTCCTAACCACCTTGAATCTGGTTTACTATTGCCAGTTCACTAAAATAGTCCTCACACATTTGCCCAATTTTTGAATTGCATAACCTCTACTGCTACCCCTCTTACTTCCTCATTCTCCTTGATCTCTCCACACAGTTAATCATTGCTGACCAACAGGGTATGCTTGCTACCCTGACCCACTAGCTGTTGCTGGCAGGACATTATATTGGTAACAAATTTGGTGGATTATTTCCACCACTTATTGTAGTGTTTTCTGTAGGACTCTTAATACCCCCTCAACAAACTGCCTATATTATATCATCCTAGTTAAATTCATATTACAAGTGTATAATTGTAATATCAAAATCAAATAGAGCACACCTTTCCTATCACATTTTCTTAAGAGTTCAAACTCTCCACAAACTCTTCCATAATATTCTACAGACACCAAACAGACTGTCATTCTGCTACATAAAGGATCCAGTTCACACTTCACTTCTTTGTAGTCAAATATTTGTAGAAGATGAGATTCTGACTTGCACACTACACAGTCAACTAAAACGCATGGACAGTATACAAACCATTCTGTTCTACCTTTAGGTTTTGGTCTTTTAAATTACTCAGATCCTTTAAGTGGAATACAGTGGCAGCCGCTAACTGGGGAATTCGGTGGGGCAATGTGTGGGGGGGGATAAAAACGTACCAGCGCCTGAAGTCCGCCGCCTCTTCAGACAATGCTCGGACAGACTCCCAGAGTCCCCTGCGCCAATCCAGATGTTACTCTCATGCTGGTATTACCCAGCATGAAACAAGAGTAGGGATTGGGCGGAGCGGGCTGGTTCCACACTCCAGCAGGGACTGGGAGCCTATGCTCTTGAGCCCTGCTGATATCTTCAAGCAATAGCCTGGAAATATCCAAGTGTGCATGTCAGTTTAGCCGTCTTAAGATGGCTGGCCAATCCTATATGCACACTGACAGTGCCCTGAGCCCACCATTTCTCCTGCTCCTGATGGCCCCGCCCTCAAGTCTCGGCAGCAGCTCTGGAGTAAAATAAAAAGATAATAAAGCAGTTTTACTAACTGCTTTATTATCATTTTATTTTACATGCGTGTGCCCGTTCCAGCAGTGGGGCGACGCTCCTCTGCCGTAACGGAAGACCCGCCCCTGGTGGAATACTCTCAAGGACTATCAAGCTGCACCTTCTCTTCCAGAGTTAAAATGCTACATGAAAATCCATTTTGTCAGTCTTGAAAACATAAGTGTCTCTGCCCTCCTTTCATCATCACTCTGACTACCTTCATAATTAACGCCACTCCACAAACTGCTTGTGAGACCGTGGATAATCTGTAAATATTTTCAAAATATGTTGTTGCTCTCAGCTTGGCTCAGTTCTCAACACTCATAACTGAGTATATATGTTAGTAGCCTCATCAATGAGCTTTTGCAATATCATGCTACTATGGTTAGTTCTTCTGAAAGAAACACTTCCACAAAAATAAATAGAAACGCAAATAATAGAATTTAGGCAACAATACTTTAACGTAAGCTCTGTCTGAGTAGTAGATTCTAGGTAGTGGATGGGGAACAGATGAACTGTAAATGGGAAGCATTTTTAAATTATCTAGAGGAATACACATATATCACTGTCACTAATCAAATTTTATGAGATAAAATTACAAATGTAGCTAAATTATATAATTTTATGAGCACTTGTAAAATGAGCCATCACCATATTTATTGTTTTCCTTTAATGCAGCAAGCAGGTATGTTTTAAATCATTAAATAATGCAAAATGGTCTGTCATTATTCACAGTGGGATCAGGGAAAAGGGGTTTCTACAAAAAAATACAAAGAATAGCAGCCTGTACATCTAGGTGGTGGCCATCTGTTCTACATCTGTTGTAGTTTTGGAGCTGGATGTGGCAATCGTGAGCCAATAGTGTCAAACTGTCTAAATGATATGACTTGGGTTGCCTGCAGAAACAACCATATCTAATTGAGCAGTCGGGAAAATCTGCCTTACCCAAATACTGGCTACAAGGATGATGGCATTACAAATTGAAGACTTTAAGCCAAACTGGCCGCTCATTTACAATATTGTTAAGTGCAGGCTGTGCGGTTATAAATCTGAAACTTTAATGCATTTATTATGTTGCTGCCCGACGCTACTCCACTTTAGGCTGTCACTACTAAAGACACTCTTTTTAACTCTTGGCATAAGGACTTGTAATGATGCCACAAACCGGATTTTTAGCACCACCGTACCTTCAGAATTGGCAAGAGTAGGCAAATATTTTAAAGTGGTGCAGGACCTTCTTAAAAAATCTTTAAAAATCTAGAGAAGATCGCCGACTGCCAGTCTTTTTCGTTTAGCACATAACGTTTTAACCCACATCTTTGCACTTTGGGAAACATGCACTGTGCATTTTGACTTTACCTGCAATTGACTTCAAATAACCATATAGCTTTTAAGTTAACTATAGCTGTTTTTTTTAAAAACAATTGTTCCTAAATAGCATGTTTTCTCTCCTGATACTATACGTCTGTTTGCGTCAGATGGTTTTATACTGCTTTGCTCTTTTATACTGTTTTTCGTATAACATGTCTCTTTTAAATGTTTATATTGTCAAGGTTTAAATTAACTATACAATAACATTTGTTTTTACTGACTGACTGGGGTTGTCAATTAGAAAGGAGAGACAGTATAAATCAATGTTTAAAGCATAGGGTCTTTTGTGTACCAGCTGCCAATCTAAGGATAATAAGTCTGGCAAGGGGGTGAATTGAGTTTATGTTAGAACTGCCCCATCACAGTTTTGGAAGGTGGAAACCATCATTTTAGGATGTTTGCTGAAATTTGCCTTCACAACAAATTTATCTGGAAAAAATGTTGCTACATTGTTCTCAACTACATAATAAATTAATTAAGACCCTAAAAATCAAACCACGAGACAAGGTGGAAGTGAGACAGATGTGCATAGATTACAAGCGCGCACTGGAGAAACGTAAGATGGAGATTAGGCAAAAAGCATGGGGTCAATTACACTTGGCATCCCAGAGTAAAGACTCCAAACTTTTTTGGAAAACTGTCAATGAAGAGTACTTTAGTGATATAAAAAATAGCAACATTGATGCAACAATTATGCCCGAAATGTGGGTAAAACACTTTACTGGTCTCTGCAGTAATAGCACTGAGACACAATGTGGTGCCTACTTTCAACATGTGGCATCTCCCTTGGAACCCCCAACTTTAGATGAGGTAAATAGGGCACTTTCCCAGATTGTAAAGAACAAGGATCCTGGGCCGGATGGTATACCCGCGGATTTATTTTTAGCAAATATCACCCTGTGGCTACCGTTGCTAACAAATATATTAAGATGTTATGCGGTCCAGGGCCCTCCGGAGTCATGGAGATCAGTTATAATAGTTCCTATATATAAAAAGGGAGATAGGTCGGACCCTAAGTGCTATCGCCCGATCTCTCTAATCGATAGCTCCTGTAAGATCATGGGACGAGTAATACTGGAGAGACTGGAGACCTGGATAATACAAAATGAGAAGTTATCCGCTGTCCAATATGGCTTCAGGAAAGGCCTGGGCACTGTAGAACAGTGCCTTAATCTGCATCTGGTCATTGGCAAATATACCATGGCTAAGTCAGGGTCCTTATACCTTGGGTTTATGGACCTGACGTCTGCCTTTGACTGGGTGCAGAGGGGGAAATTGTGGGAGAAAATGCTGCTCATGGGCATTGACCCATCCATTGTCCATTTTTTAGCTGCAATGCATCAGGGAGTCACAGGAAGAGTACGATAAGGAGCAACCGGACGAGCTTACCCCACCTATAAAGATGGATTGTGGGGTTCGTCAGGGATGTGTACTCACTCATTCCTATTCTGTCTATATATAAACGATCTAGAAAGCCACATCAGAATTGGAAATGTAGATGCACCAACAATAGGCCGCAGGTCTCTACCAGCCCTGTTATATGCTGACGACTGCGTCCTAATGTCAAGTACTGGGGTGGGACTACAAAGGCTTTTAACCAGTTTTAACGAATTTATGAGTGATCTTGGGTTAAAAACAAATGTTGCAAAATCACACGTCATGGTAGCAGGTAAATCTCCATCTAAAACGAAAACATTCTATATAAAGAATGAAACACTGTGTCAGGTGCCAACTTTTACCTATTTAGGTATTCTTTTTAATGAAAAAAATTCTTGGTCCCACCTAGTTCACGCAAGGATTGGGGGCTTCAACAAAAATGTAGAGGCCATTTTTAGATTTACCAAAAAATTAGGCTCTCTCCCCATAAAAGCAATTATAGACATATATAAAGCACGGACACGCGCCGTCACTTTATATGGCGCCGGAGTCTGGGGCTGTACTAATACTTCGGGTCTCCAGAGAGCAGAGAATATGATGTTAAAACGTCTGTTTAACACTACCTAAAAGCACCCCTGCCATAATGTGTCATAATGAATTAGGTGTAACACCATTATCCTTTTGCACGCAATTAGCACCTTTGATGCTTTGGCGTAGCATCTGGGTAAAAGAGGAACCAGCCCTGAATCGTGATATAATTTTAGATTGCCTGAAATTGGATTGTGTAAAAAAAATTCCCTGGCTCTCTTATCTGCAAGATCAACTGGAGAAACTGGGATTGCGGGATTGTTTTAATACTCCTGGAAACATATCTGCAATTTCAAAAGCCAAGCTCAAAAGTGACTTCCTCTTATATCTGAAGCATGTAAGAGATAGCCAAGAGATGGTAAAAAGGGTTGTAGAGCATTCATTGTTAATTAGCTCCACACGAAGTGAATCTTATCTTTCCTTTTATTTTAACCAAGCCAAAATGTTTTACTTGATTAGATTCAGGATGGGTATCGCTCATATGCTGGTTTCGTACCCACGTGATGTATATTGTAATGCTAAATTAGATTTGTGTCCATGTAATTCAATTTCTGCACAGAGCACTTTGCATTTTATGTTTTTTGTAAACTTTATCTTAACCCGAGACGCACTTTTTTAAAACCATTATTAAGATTTTTAAACATTAGAAAGTGTCAACCTGCATTATGTCATCTACTTCTTTTAAATGATGAATTCACTTGTCTTATGGTCTATAAGTATATCTCCTCTGCAGTTCGGCTTCGTAATATTGTTGGTAAATGAATTCCTGGGTACTGATTAGGTCGGCTAAAATCTTATCATGTTTATTTTTGTTAAATAATGTTTTTATCTGCTCTTTTATGGTTGTCATTAAGCCGAATAAAGATCTTTGACTGACTGCTACATTGTTGTACGTTAGTGAATTTAAAAAGTGCGACAAATGCCCAAAAATGTATTGGCATTTTAGTAGGGGAGGAAAGGAAAGACGTAAGAGGAAGCATCAGGTACGTGCAAAAAAGATCAGCAAGTATACATTATCTGAAAAGGTAAGTTTTTAGATTTCTCCTGATTTTTGAAGGGCAGGCTATGGATTTGAAAGAGGGAGGAAGATCATTCCAAAGTTTGGAGGCCAAAGAGAAAAAAAAATAGCCCCCAACTCAAGACTTGGAAATGCGTGGAATAATTAATTGCTTGGCAGAGGTGCAGCAAATGGGACAAGAAGGAAGATAAGGAGTGAACTTGTGCCTCAGGTAAATAAGGCCAGAGATGTTAGGGATTTTAATAACACTGTGGGGGACATTGAAGATAGACTGTTTCTTGACACACAATCAGTGGAGAGACTCAAGAAGGGATAACCATTGGGTAGTAGCAGACAACTTTAGGATCAGCCTAACAGCTGAGTCCTGGATTACTTGAAGGCAATGGGCAAGGCGGTCTGGGATCCCCAGGTAAATAGAATTTCCGTAGTCAACAAGAGAGGTGATTAAAGAATGAATGATGGTTTTACGGGTGTCAAGTGGGAAAAAAGGGACCACTTTCCTGAGCATTTTAAGAAGAATGCAGCATTGTTCTGGACATCTGCTTTACTTGTTTCCCTAAGGAGTGTTAACTGTACAGGATAAATTCAAGATGTTTGGCTGAAGAGACAAGAGCAGATGGAGGACCTGGGTGGATGGCCAACAATATAAGAGTCCGAGCTGGGGATTTGTGACAAAAGAAGAGAATTTCTGTCTTGTCCTCATTGAGCTTGAAGCAGTTGTTCTGCATCTAGCAGGCAGTTACCCTCATCTAGGAATAGAAATTTAACAAGACCTGATTTGGATGATCAGGGTTGAAGATGAGAATTTGTGTGTTATTAGCGTATGATAAGGTAATGAACCTGAAAAAGTAGATGAGTTGGGCTAGGGAAAAGAGATAAACATTGAAGAGACTAGTTTTCAAAGAGGAGCCTTGTGGGACCCTGTTGGGCACATAGATGGTTGAGGTTTCAAACTGTGGTAGTTGGATGCTCTGGGTTCTGTGGAAGATGTGGAAGCAGAATGACTTAAGCACAAGATTACAGTCGCCTGTTTTACTCAATCTGTTCAGAAGCAAAGATTGAGAGATGGTGTTGAAGGCTGCTGATAGGTCTAATAATATAAGAGCTGCAGAATGGCCTTGATCGGATTTCTTTACTCTGGGAGTGTCTCAAACCAAACTGCAAAAAAGCTAGTAAAATCTTCTCTTCCTGTAGAAAACTGGTTGTTAATAGCTATTTTTCTAAGAGTTTGGAGAGGTCGGAAAGAAGAGATAGTCGATGACAGTTCCCCAGAATTTAAGGGTTAGCTGAGAATTTTTTAAGTAAGTCAATGACCAGGGCATGTTTCCAGCTAACCAGGACATTGCTCTTGGCTATAAAGAGGATGCAAATAACTGTGATGGTAGGTATCACCGTTTTTGGAATTAGGGCTAAAATATTAGGGGAAAAAGTGTTAAAAGCTGAGCCAAACCTAACGGTTTTAAGGATGGTGCAAACTTCAGTATGAGTTAATGCCTTCAAATTAGGAAGAGGCAAGTGACTGTTTGGAGGCTGCATGTCAGATGTGGCCAGTACCAAGTCCCCATGGAGCTTGCAAATGGATGTTGGTATACAGCAACTTGATTTTAGAATGGCAGAACAGAGGCAAGCCTGGGTAAAGGTTTTCTCAAGGCAAAATAGAGGAGTTGCAAAACTGTGAGAAGAGCAGTCCTTTCAGGGGTGTAACAAAGGCCCACACAGCCCCCGCGGTGCGTGGGGTTACCCATACTGGAGGGGGCCCCCTCAGCCCCTACTGGTGTGAGGGGCCCCCACAGCATATCTTGCAGGGGGCCCCCTCACGTTTTGTTACGCCACTGAGTCCTTTGACGATATTGAATTTTCCTCAAGATAAATTGATGGTGGGCTCACTTTTTTTGAGTGTAGAGCGAGTCCTGCATGTCCCTAATGTGGTGCTGACATTTTGTGATGTATATTACAAAGGAGCAAACCCTTTATGCCCGAGCACAGAACCAGGGTTTAACATTAGATTTAAAACAGCGGTTCAGGGGGTCTCATTTTTCTAACAGGCCTATACTGTACATTATAAGCTGCATCAAACACACTTTTTTACCATAAATAATACAATAGAGGCCTTTCAAAATGCTAAATGTATATTATTGTTATCCTGTTGGTTGATGTAACAGTGTATAACAGTGCAGATGATGTGGTGCTCATAACTGAAATTAATACTATACAATATGATACGCATACGTACAATCAGGGGTGCCCCTGTTTCCACATGATTTAAAGTTCATTTTGAATATGGTTCCTTATTTATAATGATTTTCTTTGGGGCAACTTCTAGGATAATGTTGACATTTTGACCCAAACCCCAAATTAAATATGTCTCCTCGGGATGGAAACAGCATCTGGCATAGTGGGTAAGAACAGAGAAAGGCAATTCGGATGCATGGAACAACAAAAGTAATGCAGGGCAAGTCACCAGTTTGGCGAGTTCAATATACCTCAATCATGTAGTCAATCTATGCTCATGTGGAGATTGCCATAGTTCAGGGCTATGTAGATGGCAACTGAAAGAGCAACCTGAAAATTAAAACCAGGAGCACTAGTGAGGGTTTATTTTGCACAAAAGCATCCACTCAATCCCTACCATTTCAATGTATCCCTGTTCCTCTGAATCCAATTTCTTAGGATGTCATTCTTCTATGAGAAAAACATCACATCATGCCGTTGCTTAATGCTGCAACAAACACATGAGCGGTGAAGAATACATGGCTTCACAAACACCAGTTGATGACACATTGTAGTGAGTATACACATAAACAATGTTTCGAACCAACTGTAGCCAGTAGCAAAAAAGTATATTAATCCCAATCAATGCTGAAGCAAATGTGAGTAGTGAAGAACACACAGCTTCACAAACACAAATCAGTGCAACATATTAGCATTTGTATACACAAACAATGTTTTGAGCCGACTGAATGTTGCTTGTGTTGTCTCAGGTGCATTGCCGCTCGCAGCACTCTCCTATTTTCTGCCTTTCCGTGCTCAGAAGATACTGTAAAAAGCCCACAGCTGCGGGCTGCAAGTCACTATCACCTGGAACTGCTTTCTCTTAAGCTCTAGGGATTCTGGCTACTGCTCCTGGTGCCTCCGGCTCCAAAATGGCATTCACCTGTCTGAGGGTACGCAGCTGCCTTTTAAAACTGCCCCACAGCTAGTCAACCTCAGGTTTTCGTTCTCTTTTCTTTAGCTTTTCTATCATGGCTGCTTCTTTCCTAGTTTCTTCTATCTTTCCCAATTTATAATGCTTCCTGTCATGCAGTGTTTTGATGTAAATTCCTTTTCCTGTTCTATTACTATATAATGGCCTCTGTCTGGGTGGAGGATGCATCATAACAAAGCTGTGTTCCTTCGCTTGTTTTCTCCTTCCTTCCACTGACTAATCCTGACTCTTCAATCCTGAAGAAATATTTTCATGAAATCCGGATTACTGGTTTTCTCTAATCTTTTGAAGTCTTTGTCCAGCAAGAAGGTTTTTAATTCCTTTTGCTTTTTCCTCCTGAGAAGGTGGCAACTTCCTGAGGGTAATTTCCTACCAAATATTCCAGTGTGTGGTGACATTGTGGCTTGCAGAAACAGTTCCCCGTAGCTTGAATAGCAGAAGATCTGGACTCAGAGGCAAACATGTCTGTCCATCCACATCTCTGTATCAAGATTAGGCGGTCGGTCCATTCAGGAACCTAGTATAGGAAGGAAAATCCAGATTTGCAGCCTTTCTTTGACACTTGACCATGCACACAAAATGCACAGATGAACACATGGAGTTAAAAATGCTTCTGTCCAAATAGTAAAGGGGAACTGCAATTAGGAGGGGAAGGGCAGTTACACACAAGTCGCTCTTTTCCATGTGTCACCCAAACCTGTTCAGTAATCCTGCGCTAGCAGTCGCTAAACTCTGGAAACCTGCAAGGTGTGCCATCAGCACATTGTAGAGTGGTTGATTGTAATGGACAACCTCAGAGTGACTATAAGGAAACAAACATCATGAGCCCTAAAAGCTTAATTGAGCTTAAATTTGCTAAATTGCAGTCATAGTTGTCTCATATACTAATGAAAGAGCCTAGCAGTAATAAATCAGTGTATCTCAGCAAATGTGGGGACACTCAGTCTCAACTAATCCTTGTCCCAGTGTCCTGAATCACATGAGCCTGCATAGACACTCACAAAATCATGCAGTGTGAGCTCATTCACAGTAGTACAGAATAACAATGTTATGAGACCATGCTGATTGAACAGAGCGGTGCTTTAGTCTATGTGTAATAAATAAATGAATACTGAGGCCCAGCGAAGTATGTCTGAAAACCTTTAATTTGCTCTTAACCTTCCAGACATAATCATTAATGCATGCAGAACTGAAATAGGTGAGTGAAATTACCTGGCAATCTCATGTTCACGTCACAGTCTTAAGATGTTTCCGTTCCTTCTAACTGGGAGTCATGTGACAATAAGCATCCGCAGCAGAGAGTTGAGGCCCAGGTGAAGATAATCTAAAGTAGCCCTGCCAAGTGCCACTCATCAAAGGTCAGACTAATGCAAATCAGTAGTCATTCCTGCACAGGAACCTTTTGTCACACAATTTGTTGCATCAGTCTGCTCTCAGCAGTAGTCATTCTTTATGTGCCACAAGTGTGAAAAGCTATTCGTCAACTCGCTGAGAAAGACTCTGACACTCAGCATTTAGCTGCTACCAGTGTCTGCAGCCAGGACAGGTGATAGGGGGCAAGGAAAGATCAACAGCTGTCATGGTTAACCCTTGGGACAGTTTGCACTATTTTACGAGGGTGATGGCAGGTGGCTCTGCTCTCTGCAGATGCCAGTAAGTTTAAATTCAATAGCATTATGCCATCAGTGAGCAGCTGTACGTCAGTGCAAGTACATTTGAACAACAAATAGCACTTCTAATGCTTCATATGGGGTCATTTCAGATATTTAATTTTACAGGGATTTTTTTGCATGATTTTATTTGCAATTAGGTTTTATACAGTGTCACACATAAAGTATGGAATGTCGCACATTAACACATTTAAATCATTGTAATGTCATACACATGTAATCTGAAACTTGGTAGCTATGCTTATGGACGGCCTTGTGTTAACTTTTGGCTTCTTTTTAAGAGGGGGTTGTGCTTACTTAAGATTTCAAACCTGGCAACACAGCTGGAGTCGACAAGCAGCAGCAAAACGGGAATGCAGATCGACAGATAGGTTGTATCTTGGCCACACAGGGAGAGATTCTTACAGTAGACAATTAGTGATTGAGGTCACAGTGCTTTGGGACACTTGCAGGAGGTAAACTAAGACACAGTAATGGACTTCTGCGAAATGGAGACGTGTAAGAAGGAGACATGCAAGGTATGCATCTGGGCTGTGAACTCAGCTGCCTGAGGAATAAACAAACATTTTCATACTATTCACCCAGCAGAGTTGGTTTCAGACAGAGATGCTTATTGGCCCGAAGTCATGAGTAGCCATTCAGGCACACTGATATTGTAGTCAACCACCAATGGGAATGGTAATTTTGATTTTTAACATGCTAAGCATTGTTTTAAGTGGGTAAGTGGATAGGGGGACTAGGCGGGATGGAGAAACCAAGGCCAGTGGGTCCAGCACCAGAAGACCCGATACATGAGGACCAGACCAAGCAACTAAGACCACGACTGCATGGGCGTGGGGGACCAGGATTAAAAGTATTAGAAGCAGGCAAAGCAGGGGACTAGATAAACTAGGGGAGCAGGACCAGGAGGACTGACAGATGAGAATAAGGGTGAGGAGGATGAAAAGGTCCAGGACCGGAAGCATGCCTGTGAAACAGGAGACCCAGGATCCAAAGAACTAGGGCTAGAGTACATGGGAATGACGACCGGACAGATCAGGACCAGAAAGTACAGGATCAGGAAGTTCTTAGACTAGCATGAACCGGAGGTTCAAGGAACATCAGATCTAGGAGAGGCTAGAATAATCTATGGCTGGATAGGTTACTGCAGAACCATGCGGTCAAGGAGCAGTAGGACGAGGGACTGGAGGATCAAGACTAGATTGAAGAGACCTCGAATATCAGGACCTGAAGACCAATGGGAAGTATGTCCAGGATACTAAGATAGCAGGCCAGGGACTAGGAAGACTTGGGGGCAGTACCAAGGGCACATAGAAGACCACAGCAAGATGACTTGGAAAACTAAAGTGATCATGACCAGGAGGACCAGAAACAGGGCTAAGAGGGTCATGAAGAGGGTCCTTGGAGACCAGAACTTGGATTACCAAGTAGGGCAAAACAATCATTACAATTATCAGGGTGAGAAGGATCAGATCTAAGAAGGCCAACCTAAACACGGAAGACCAAGTGGACTGAACAGTGGTGACCAGGAGGACCAGGACCAAAATGTTGGCATGGCCGACTATCTTTTCTCTAGACTCCAGGTGGTCCAGAACGCCACCGCAAAATTAATATGTAATAAAAAAAATTACAGCTCAGCATCACACTGCTTGAAGGAATTACATTGGCTACCAGTCCGCCAGAGAGCCAGTTTCAAGCTCCTTTGTTTTGCGCATAAAACCTTGCATAAAAAAGGGCCACACATCTTGCAAGATAAGCTACAATTCCATGTCCCTTCGCGTAACTTGAGATCGTGTCATCAAGCTCTCGCCTCAGTCAAACGCACATCCAAAGTCAGGATGGGCGACCGGTCTTTTTCCAAATTAGCTGCGGTCCTTTGGAACAACCTACCCCTTGATCTTTGCCTGACAGATGATTACTTGCTGTTCAGGAAAAAATTGAAAACCACCCTGTTCCCTAGATGCTGATCCTATCAATTGACCAACCTGCACTGCACTAAAACCCGTCCTAGCACCGTGATGTCCCTCGGGAGGATTGATGCGCTTTACAAATACCAATAAATACAAAATACAAATACAAAATGACCTGGCTCAGGAGGACTTGAACAAAGAGAGCCTGGATCAAGAGGATCTGGATCAATGGCTGTAGTACCACTAGGATTAAATGGACAAGGAACAGATCCAGGAGAACCAGGACCACCCAAACCAGGAAGACACAGACTAAGAGTGCCTGGGCACGAGAAGCAAGATGGACCAGGACCTGCGATATTAGGATTAGGAGGTTGACGGAGAGGTGATCCAAGACTAGGGGAACCAAGAAGGGCCATGATGGCCAAAAGGCAAAGTTTATGATAACAAGAACAATAGGACAAAAAGGACCTTGATGAACAAGGACACGAAGACTAGGATGGTAGGTGTGTCAGGAGTACCAGGGCCAGGAGGACTAGGGTGAGGATGAAAAGGAGTATCAGGACCAGGGACATCATGACCAAGATGAGCACAGCCTGAAGGTCCAGGCCACAGGAGTAGGAACAGGATGGCCAGGAAGATGAGCAACAGTATGGCCAGGTCAAGGAGGACTGGAAAAAAGGAGGACCATGATGAGTTTGTGTAGAAGCACGAGGACGAGCAGCAGGAAGACCAGGACCAGTAGGAATAGGCCCAGATCCAGTAGGACCAGTGGAGGCCAATAAGACCTGGGGCCAGATTAAGCAAGGAAGATGAGGATTTCAGTGCCAAGAATACCAGGAAGACCAGAGCCAGGAGGACCAGGACCAAAGCAAGGAGGATTAGAAGGATCAGCACCAGGAGGACCAGCAGCAGGCCTAAAAGTGCCAGGGAGACCATGACCCTGGCCCAGAGTACCCAGTGGAGCAGAAAGACCAGGATCTGGGAGTAGCAGGGCCAGGTGAGGAACATCAGGAGGACCACAACAGCTACAGCCAGGAAGGCTAAGGGGACTGGGCTTGGGTGTCCAGGAGGGCCACGACCAAAATGATCAGGTTCAAAAGGGCCCAAAAAGGGAGAACTAGGACCAAAAGGAACAAGACCATTGGGCGCAGTGCTAGAAGGAGCATAAGGACAAGGCACAGTGTCAGGAGGACAAGGGTGATCTAAACCAGGAAGATAAGGGCTAGGAGGGCAAGGCCTAGGAGGCCAAGACACAAGAGACCAAGTATTTGAAGGGACCAGCAGGACCAGGAACTGATGTACTAAGAACCAGACTAACAGGCTAAGACATATCAGAAGGACGAGGTCATATGGAGGAGGGTAAAGAGGATCAGGAAAGAAACGGAAGGAACAGATGGCAAGGAGTACCCAGAACCAATAGGATTAGGCATACAAAGACCCATACAAAGAGGTCCATAAACAAAAGGATCAAGTCCAGTGGGCAGAAAACCAGGAAGAAAACATAGATTGTGAGGACTAAGACTAGGAAGACCATTGCTAGGCAAACCAAACTGAGAGTGAGGAAGACTAGAAGAACAGGACCTGAAGAATCAAGAGGAGATGGCCAGGCAACCAGAGCAAGCAGGACAAGAGCTAAGAAGACCAGGCATGAAGGACCAGTGCGACCATAACCAAGCTGCAAGAGGAAGCTCAAGTCATAGAGACCCAGGAGTATCCAGACCTGACATACCAGGACCAACAGGACCAGGCCAAGGAGTACCAGGACAAGGAAAGCCAGGATGACAGGAGCCATGATGATCAGGCCGGATGGCTAAGAATAGGATGACCTGAACAAGGAGGATCAGGATAACATAAGCACATTAGTCAGGATGAGAATTAGCAGGAGGACCAAGGCCAAGAGTATCGTGATATGTTGGATGAGGACCCAGAGAACTAGTCAGGTCAGGAGCAGGTTGACTAAGGCCATTAGAATCAGGGACCAGATGGGGGAGGATTAGTTGGTCTAGAAGGAACAGGGCTAAGAGGTCCAGACAGGGCAGACCAAGGGGACCAGGACCTGAAATTCCAAGTGGAGCAGGAGGATTAGGAAATTAGGTATTAGTAGCAGGCTGGAGAGGATGAGAGGAACTAAGACAACCAGAACCATGAGGCCCAATGAGACAAGACCAGGTCCAGCTGAAGAGGACCCAATAAGGAGGACCAGAACCAGTGGACGCACTACCAGGTAGACCACAAGAACAAGGACCAGGGCAATGAGAATCAGGATGACTCAAACAAGGAAGACTAGGACTGCCAGCTCTAGGAGACCACAGACAACAGGGCTAGGTGGCCAAGCAGACCAGCAGGATCAGGGTGAGTATCAGTAGTACCAGAATCAGGAGGCCCAGGAAGGGCAAATCAAGGATGAGCCAAGAGCATAGCCAGGAAGACCAGCGTCAAGAAGGTCTACAACCAGGAGCACCAGATTCAAGAAACCAGTACCTGGGTGACCCCAACTAGCTGGACCAGGGCCTTGATGAGGAACAGCAGGACCAAAACAACCCAGAAAAGGAGGACTTGGAACAGGACTAGGAGGAGGACCAACACCTAAAGGGAAAGAAGGACCTGGAAGAGAAGGAAGAAGAATGGGGCAGGAGGACACCTATGTGAATCTAGGACACATGTATTAAGATATCCTTTTTGTAAATGGTTCTCATTCATTCTTTTTATGCTGCCAACCCCTAGAAAACTTCACCTCTTCAGCCCACAATTAGAACTGGTAAGTATATGCTGAACAATCAGAGCATGCAAAGTGAATAAAAAGCTAGGACACTTACACTGTGTCCTCTGAGTGATAGAAAACGCTGATTTATGCTGGGACAGTATTATCAGGGTGGATCTGAGGCCTTAGGAACTGAAACGTGGCAGACGAGTTTAAAGGTGGATGAGTGAAAATGTGTGTGGTCTGTGAAGGATGGCAGAATGGGTTTGAGAAACTCAGATGGCTGAAGTCAGGAAAATGGTTAATGGCTACCAAAGGGATCAGATTGCTACTTCAGTCAGCAAAGGGGAGCTGAGGATCCTAAGAAGGCTCTGATGAGCAGAAGAGGGGGCGATGGAGGCTCCAGATAGATTGTCTTAGATAGTCCAAAGAGGGACTCTGTGTGACCCACCAGATCTTTACGCTGACATTCCATGTGTGGGTATGTAGCAAGTGCATAGTAGTAAGACTCCTTTTATGGCAAAAGTCTAAGGGCATGGACCAGTGGGTTGCCTTTTGCATGACATGATTCTGAGTATATGCAGCTTACATATAGTGGACATGTGGACATGTATTGACTGCATCCCGGTGGATGGAGGGAGGCAGAATGAAGTGAGGGAGAATGGAGAAAAGGCTACCCAAAGAAATTCTGTGAGGTCCTTTTTAGCAAAGGGCTGCTGATTAGTTCTTTCTGAGTGACGACATATGGTAGATAGTAGTAGTAAGGGGTAGGTCAGAGATTTCTCTTGTTAAAGGTGACAAAGTTCCTAAACAGGGCTGTTGTTTTAGCTGTGTTTGCTCTGGAAGGCTGATGACAGGCAGGTGCTGAGATGTCAGGATTCATTGTGTCCTTGTTTTGGACACCTCTGCTTGGAGCCAGCTCTATTGCTACTGCGGTGAGAGTCATCACCTAACACAAAGGCTTTGTCTGAGCTACAGCAAGAAAATGACATTTGAAAGAGAATCACCCAAATCAGTTCTGAAACCTCAACAGTGAATTCAGATTCCCTGTCTGTGGAAAATGAGTATTAAAGTGTAACTGTGAAATGATCTTTCCATAGGTCACAAGAATGGTATTCAATGTCTCATTTCTTGCAATAGTTCTAAGAAAACAAATAACAACCCCATCACCCTGGAAGAAAACTCCCAGCATGTGGGACCATTGTTTTTTTTTCTCTCAAATTTTTTGAAAGGTTTGCTGGCTGGCCATCATGTCTGACAGTACTGTCCTTCAAATATTTCATGCATAGACAGGAACCGCCATGACAGCAGCCCCTTACAATGTAGGATCACCTCCTTCCTCAATGGAAGAACCCAGAGGATTTACCTCCCACATTTCACCTCTGAACCCAAGGAGATCGCCTGCAGTGTCCCCCAGGGCTCATCCCTCAGCTTCATGCTCTTCAATGCACATATGACCCCGTTGGCCAACAACATCATGAGATACCACGGTCTCAAAATAAATTCCTACGCAGACGACACCCAACTCATCCTCTCACTCACCGACGACCCCATCACCACCAGAACCAACTTCCACAGATGCATGACAAACATCGCCGACTGGATAAAGAGCAACTGCCTGCAACTGAACACAGACAAGACAGAAGTACTGATGTTTGGCAAAAGTAGCAACACATGGAACAACTCCTGGTGGCCATAAGACCTAGGACCCGCACCCACTCCCTCTGATCACGCCAGAAACCTCAGAACCATCATTAACAACAAGCTCACCATGAAATCACAGCTCAACGGGCCTCCTCCACCTGCTTTCTCACTCTGCGCATACTATGTAAGATCTTCAAGTGGCTACCCCTACACACAAGATGCACAATGACACAAGCCCTCATCACTAGCCAACTGGACTACAGCAATGCCCTCTATGTAGGAATTGCCCCACACCTCCTACAGAGAATTCAGAACATACGGAACGTCGCAGCCAGACTCATCCTCTGCCTTCCCCGATGAACCCACATCACACCCCACCTCAGGCAACTCCACTGGCTCCCCGTACAGAAGAGATGCCAATTGAACCTGCTTACCCACGCAGACAAGACTCTACACAACCAAGGGCCCACATATATTAACCACTGCCTGAACTTCCACCAACCATCGAGAAGAGTATGCTCTGCCTCCCTTTCACTTGCCCATACTCCGTGCATCTACCAAAGCAGAAGTAGAGGACGCTCCTTCCCCCTTATCACAGCAAAGACCTGGAACAGCCTCTCCAAGCATCTCCGAACCATCACCTTACTTCCGGAATACCAAATGGCCCTCAAGACCTAGCAGTTCTAATAAGCCTCCAGGACCTCCAAGTGCCTCGATACCCTATCGGGTGATTAGATGCGCTTTATAAATCCTGAATGATTGATTGAATGAGAGTTGTCCACAGGGCCAACGGATAACTCTAAATTTAGCGGATGGCTGAGGTGTTGTCTTCCACCATCCTGATGAAGTTAACTCCATGCTCAAAACTCTAAATCAGGCCCATAGTTTTTCTTTCTTCTGTTATGAGATTGGAATGAAGCCTCTCAATGATACTGTGCTGGTCACATCATAAAGGGCCTGATGCAATTGTTTCTATTTTGATAAAATCACACTCAATATTAGATGGCTCTATGTCACTGGGATACAGCATTTCCAGCTCTGGTTTTTGCTTTTACGAATCATTGTTTTCAGGTGTTTTAGTCTAATTTGTTTAATTGAATGGAACCAGAATTAGTAATTAAAGTATGCACTGCTGCTGTACAAAAAGAGGTGTTCTGATAACATGAAGTATTTTGGTAATCCAAAATCTGGCCCGGTACATTCCCATGGCTTTGTGAGTAACCGCAAGTACAAAGCTTTAGAAGAGTAAACAGCTTTAACTAGTCTTGCAAAGGTTCTAATCATCTTGATCATCGGTCACCTCTGCAAGTTAAAGTAAAGGAGTAGAAGCATTTGTGGAACATGAGACTGCCCCATAACGGGCCTCCCAAGTCAATATGTTTTGGCCCATGGTGTAATGGAGTGGCATTCTGTGCCATATCTGTCAAAATAACTTGTAAACATTCACACATTTGGAACCTTTAGAACTAAAAGTTAGTGTCTGCATCTAAGCCAATTTTATCATTAAGGGCCCCATGTAGCAAGATCACATGTACAGAAAAAAATCATTATTTATAAAACCCTACTTATGAGTTGGAACCTTCTTTCAACTAATACAGGTACTTTTCTGATTGATTCCAAATTGCAAATAGGAAGGTTCATGAAAGGGGTTTCTTCGCTTCTTTTTCCAATTCAGAAAGAAATTTATTGATAGTTTTTTACAGCAATTGCTGTTGCAAAGCAGTGATAAACTAACGACCCCCATATTGGGTTGGTAACAAATTTGCAAAGGGGAAAGGGTCGTCCTAGTACCCCTTTCCATTTGGAAATCATTTTGGCAGCCTCAGGGGGGAGAGATTTTTCAAAACCTAAAGCTTTTAATTTTTTAACCAGTGATGGTTCCTTTAAGGAACATGGGCTGCTTTGAAAAAAACACTTTTTCCATTTTGGAATGCATTCATAGAGATGGTGGTGTGTTGTCCCTTGCAGACCACCATCCCTGTGATTACAAACCAATCACAGTAATTAGGCAATTTTTTCTGCAACCCCCTTAGATTCAGTATTTTGTGAACAAACTAAACAGCCATGGGTCGGTTTGCAAAATACTATTCCATTCCCCCAAAAATGTGCAAAATTTGTGACCACTTTTTGGGAATTAAATAAAATATTAGTAGGCCAGGACCCTAACTTTCATAAAGAGGTGGAAGCCAATTGTGTTCACCCCTTGTTTGCAGTTCTACTTTGTGTAAGTATATGTTGAAATGTGCATAAGGCATAATAAAATAAAATGTAATTTGTTTAGACAGAAGTTGGATAAATAATGAAGTTCCTCTGCTATCTGCATGGCTACTGGCCTAGTTGTAAATGCTGTCTACTATTAAGCCTGCCACCAGGTGAATAATGACGTTTCTTTTCAAGTTATTTGCAAGGCTACTGCCAATTCAGTACATCATTTCTGCTATTTAACCAGCTGCCTGGTAAATATTGACATTTTTTGGTACTTGACAGGCTACAGCTAAAATATATCTCATTCTGCTATTCAACCGCGACCATATAAATAATTACATGTATTTGCAAAAAAGGGTGAACGGATAAATCAGCCCTTCTTATCATCTGTCCCAGCAGATCAGGTTTATAAAATATGCCGCTTCTAGTAGTTCATACACTCAAGTTTCTATCGAAAGACAATAGATACGTAATCTCCGCGATATTGTTTTGGTGGATTAAACAACGGTCTCAGTGTAATTTATCAGGTCATTATATAACCCATATAATTGTCTATATTTCCGACCCAACAAATACAGATTAGTATGAGATTGTGGTGAAGGAGTTGTCATGTCTGTTGTTGTTCACTTATAACGAGCACCAAGGAATATCATCATTAAGTCCCTTCTTGTGACTCCCTATTTGAAAGAACCACAGTTGTTCCCTCCGGAACAAGATCTTCTCTAGAGGGCCCATTTGTTCTCATCTTAACACAGTAGTGCTTCCAGGTTTCATGCTTTCTTCCCCCCACTCCGTTATACCATCCGTGTACATATATGTGAGATTAATCTTCATGAACCCCCTGCTTTGTGGGGAAGGAGCTACCCCTCTCCCCCTTTATTCCATTGTTTTTGTGTTCCCAAGCTGGGGCACGCCAAAGACGCACAGGGAGGGGTGTCTTTTCTGGCTATCGCTAGCCCTGTATTGAAGGTTGTAGGTTTGAAGACTTGTGGGTTTGTAGGTCCCACCTAGGTGCACGATGTCTTTTGCTAGGTATTGACCAAAGGTTGCTGTTTTGTTCTGCCTGGTCAATGCTTGGACAGTGTGAGCTTGGGTTGGCTAGGCGAGGTGAGGCGGAGCAGGCTAGACAGACCTCCAGCAAGGCGCACCCAGACCAGGCTGAGCGGCTTCCACTAATGATGGGGCTCAAACACACTTTGGGGGGCTGGATGTGACCTCCCTGTGCCTGCTAACCCGCACTGCTTGCTTCCTCACCTCTCTTTACCTCCCGGTGCTAAGTGGGTCCTCCGGTGGGGTGGTGGTTGATGCAGTGGGCAATCCTCCCCCTCCCCTCCCCTCCTTGCCTCTGCCCTTTGTCAGAAAAGGCTCTGGCTGTGCTGGGCGAGATGAGGCGAGATGAGTGGCCTGGCACAAGCCTGGAGTATATTGGCTGGCTGTGGGGGGGAGACGAGGGAAGGCGGAGTTGCAATAATGAAATGAGCTGCTTGGGCTTACTTGATTATGCAGTGCCGCAACAGTAGCCTGCCACATTGCTGCAGGATTTTCTCCGTAAAGCGCTGCTGCCTCCCTCGCAAATGGGCCTCCACGGCCAGTCCGGTGCTGGGCGGCGGCAGCAGTCGACTCACCACGCCCGTTGGATTTCAGCAGCAGGCGGCTTGAACCAGCACAGACTCAGACTCAGGCTCCTGCGACCACCAGGAGTGATCTGGGTGCGGAGCTGATGTGGCACCGTGTGCTGTGCAGCTGTGACCGGAGACTCAAGCTCCCATGGTTCCCAGGAACAATCCAAGTGTGGAGCTGATGTGAGGCGCGGCCACGGCAGGAGAGGAGGAAGAGCAGGAAACAGGAAAAACAGTCCACTGTTCAAGAATCTTTACTAAAGATTTTGTTGTCAAACACAAACTTCCAAAGTGGGACGTGGTTATTGAAAAACAAATAACTAAGGGCTCCTACACTCAGTAACTTTTTCCCCGGATATGAAGCCATTGTTCATTTTTTACTGTCCCTCAACACCATGTTTTACTTGGTAGTGACAGACAGAAAAAAGGACATCGCACCATCCACCCTAAATAGGGCAGGTTGTGTAATGCCCTTCCTCCAATGGCCGCTACTTCATCTGGATGTTGGAGGGTTCCATCGACAGAAAGCTGGCAGTCCTCTCCAACCTAAATAAGGCAGGAGGGCCATTGGTTTCGCAAATAAGAAACTATGTTTGACATGGAGTACTGTGTCCGCCAAACGCTAAATCAGGTTGTTATTCTCTGTATGCTCCTTGCTTGCCAGGGGAGTAGCTTACGGGGGTGTCTGCGGTGTTACATCCGCTAATAAATGTATTGTTTAATAAATAGTTGGGTACAGCCACTTTTAGTCGAGTATAATAAGGTGTCTGTCGGATTTCACCTGGGATTTCTAAATACTCACTCAGACAAAACACACAAACATGCACTCTCTTCTCTGTTTTGAAGGTCTTAAAACATAGTTATTTTACAAAATACTGTTTTAAGTACCTCTCATAGTTTGCATTCCCTTCCCTTTCCACTGGCCCTTAAGCCCCACTCATGTGCTGCTTTTCATATAATTTACCATGATATGTTAGCGTGAATTGTTGGAAAATCTGTAGATCACACCCCCATAATCTTACTTACCAAGCTACACCCCTGTTGCTGGCCCCTCCATTACCTACATTAATCTTCACCATTGTTGCTCAATGATAGCTCTAGATCAGTGAAAGAGGAACACGCTCAATCCCCAAAACACCAACTTTCTCAACAAAAGATACCTACATACCTTACCCAAGACATTTGGGTAGTCCACTAGGCAACACTATAAGATTTCTCCCAGAGTCAATAGTCTTAGATGCCAGACAGTATAATGCTGTAACAAACCGGAGGTACAGAGATGTTGTCTATGTTTTCTTGTGGCAAAATTATGTTATCATCAATCCAGGTCACTAGCAGGCCCGGGTGAACTTTCAATTATGCATGCATAGTTTATGAAATTTTGGGAATTATATGTTACGAGATATTCTCAAAATTATGCCATTACACTACAGTGCATAATTAAGCTCTGTTTGTGGCAAAAATGTTACTGAAAGAGAACAGAAATAACACAAACAGCTGGGACGTGAGTGGCTGTTGCTCACGTCACTTGTGTTTTTTGTGCTATTTTTTACAGCACAACTCTTTGCATCAAACGTTTTGTGAAAATATAGTACTAAATTACTGATTTGCATTTTGTGTAATTATGTGTAATTTCCAGTACATTTTGATAATTACGGGAAATTAAATTACAAGAATTGTGCACACTCCCAGTCAATAGTGACTCAACATTAATTTGCCAAACTTTTCCCTCTCTTTTGGGAAGTGCGATTGTTTGGAAATCGTCCAGACATGTTTTAATACCTTTTCCATTGATAGGGACAAAGTTATTTGTCATCCACATTCTCATAATCTTCCAAGGACCTAATATTTATTAGTAAAGAAGATGTAATTCATCAGCTCTAACATGCTGGATTTGATTTAAATGTGTGCAATGGGAATACCATTACAGATGATTATGTATGGCCTAGCTGCGTTGCATTGCTTAAAAGGTTAGTAAAGCTGCCCCTTGGTGTCTTCTCCTGTATGCTGTCATTCCTTCCACATGTTTCTCATTTTCTCCTTCCTCTTCTGTTAATTTTCCAGTGTCACTTTGTCTCTCAGCCAGCCTCTCTTCTTTTGGTGATGTTTTTCCTTTGGTGCCTGAATTCTGATGTGGGCCAACAGCCCCTCTGCCTGACTTCCTGCTTCAGCTATAGTCTAAGGAAAACATGAAGTCTGTAATGAGACATCACTAGAAGTCCCTGTTGAGGTTATGTTAACTAGAGAACTGATACTATTCCTAATGCACAAGACCCCCGCAACAAAAATCAACTTTGTCACCGCATGACCGCAGCGGTCAACTGGGTGAGATGCAACTGCCTGAAGTACAACACCGACAAGACCAAAGTGGTGACCTTCAGAGGAAAGACTCCTGCGTGCAGGTGCATCAACACAAGCACCCCCAAAATGACTTGTTGCTCTCTACTGATGAAGGATTTAATCAAAAACACGTGTCTAGAGTTACACAGCACAAGCTGCACCAACAAAGGTGAAATATTAAAGACTACTATTGAATACAGTGGAAGAGGTGTGGTGCAGCGGCCAGGGCAGCTCACTTCGGAGCACAGGGCTCACGGTTTGATCCCCGGCTCCGGCAGCAGCTCAGCACCTTGTGACTCTGGGCAATAGCTCACTTAATTTCCACGACGGCCCCCAGCGCCTTGAGACCCGTTAGGGTGAGTAGTTCGCGCTTTAAAAATACGGATTTAAAGTAAGTGTTATCATGCACTACATCTACCATGATGCATTGAGGCAAATTGAGTGCTGGGATGTGAGGCAGTGTGCTCCCACCCTTCTTGTGTTTCAAAAGGCTCCCTTGAGCTACTGAGCTGACAAGCTTGTGTTGCTGCACCTGCACACAGTGAGTGATACAGAGACCTGAGAAGACTTTGGACATCATTTCCAGCACCACCAAAATGACTTGTTGCTCTCTACTGATGAAGGAATTAATCCAGAAACACGTGTCTAGAGTTACACAGCACGGGCTGCACCAACAAAGGTGAAGACTACTACTGAAGTAAGTGTTTGTCATGCACTGCATTTACCATAAAGCATTGGGGCTCATTGAGTTCTGGGATGTGAGGCAGTGTGCTCCCACCCTCCTTCCGTCTCTTTGGAACACTTAACATTCATGAATACACTGATGGCTTAACAAATCAGTCCCATGACTTTATGGATAATGACAGTCATTCTTCCATTGCTCTCAGTGTTATCAGTATTCCTTCATTAGTGTTTCTACATTTGCTTTTGCAACCATCCTTCCAGTCTTCTCTTTAAACACCTATTTATGTGCTGAAACACTATTAAGGCATAAATAAACCCATTCCTGAATCACAGAATCATAATTACTGTGTGAGCAAATCTGATTGTAGAGGCTGGAAGTTTGACATTGCATACAGGATCCACCTGCAAATTTTAAAACAGATAGATAGATAGATAGATAGATAGATAGATAGATAGATAGATAGATAGATAGATAGATAGATTTGCTCCTCTGAAGGGCAGAAGTGAATCTGTTTTTCATGGTGTAAATGAGGAGAGAATATCCCAAAAATTAATGGTAGTTTAGAGGGGATGTTATATCAGACCGGAAAATATTTTCTATTGGAGAAACAAACAATCATTCAAAGTGCAAATGTACAATAAATAGTAAACTTGTACTTTAGTGGGTGCCTAAATGGATATGGTTGTGAGAACTCCTGGGAATCTGGGGCAGTTGTAAGTTCCCAGGAGTACTCATGGATGTTAGACTTGGCATCTTTTGGCGTGTTTCCCCTGACTTTTTGCTTTCTGACCTCCCGGTTTTGACTCTGTTTTTGCTGGTGTAATGATTCTGCGACTTTCCTCACTGCTGTCCAGTGGGAAAGTGCAAGTGCTCCTGTATAAAATGCGTTATGGATTGGTGTTTCCATGATTGGCCTATTTGGTTTATGTGTCAGTCCCTTGTAAAGTGCACTGCGAGTGCCAGGGCCTATAGACCAAATGCTGTTGGTGGGCTGCAGCACTGGATTGTGCCACCCACGCAAACAGCCCGTAAACTGTAACTCGGGCCTGCCAACGCAGAGCCTGTGCGCAGCCTGGGGCTGCCATGTCGACTTGGCAAGTGCACACACTTGCAAGTCCCTAAACCTTCCCTTTGCTACATGTTAGTCACCCCTAAGGTAGGCCCAAGGTACCCCTGTGGGCAGGGTGCGGTGTATGCGAAAGGTAGGACATGCCCGGGTGTGTGCGGCATGTCCTGATAGTGAATTACAGCCTAGTTCGTTTTTCACTATTGCAAGGCTACCTGTTCCCCCTAGGCCAGAACGGGCAGTTTTGATTATTACAGCTTATAATCCTAACTGACCCCGGGAACATGGTAGAAATTCGAGTTTAGTATGCCTGGACTCAGAATGATAAAATGCATCTTTTAGTGAAGTTGGTTTTAACATTCTGTGTTTGAAAATACCACTTTTAGAAAGTGGGTATTTTCTTGTCTAACTATCCAAGCCTGCCTCTGCGAGGTTGTGTATTCCGTGTCTGGAGTGTGAGTGACAGGGCCTGGGGGATGCCAGGAGACAGGGTGAGTCAGCACAGGGCTGAATAGCAAGATCTACATGTAGATGGGTGGGAGGGGTCGCACCTGGGCCCTGAATAGGACAGTGCCTTCCCTCCACAATGCTGGCTCCACCTCCTGTGGTGCGTCTGATGACCCTGGCCTACTCACTGAAAGAAGGGACGGAGACTTGTCAACAAAGTGCTCCAGAACTGGTTTGGACTAGGCAAAGACCTCTCTGCCTTCAGAGAACAAAGGAATTTGGGATATAAATATTGGGGCCCTGTCCCCATGAATTTAGATCTCGCTGGAATCAAGGAACCTGCCAAGACGAAGAGCTGGAAGAGCTGCCAGGAGGAGTACTGCCCCTTTGCTATGTTGTTGCTTTTTTGGGTTGGCCTGCAGCTGCTGCTTCTGCCTTGGGCAGTGAAAGGACTGGACTGAACTTTCTACAAACTTGTGCTGAGTATCTCCAAGGGCCTGAAACCGAGCTGGCCTCTTGTTAAGAAGTCTCAGGGACTACAAAGACTTCACAAGCCTCTGGGTACCGCTTCTGGAACGCTGTTTCAGTCGCCACAGAGGAAGGGAACTGCAACCGACTCCGTCAACCGAATCCATCCCTGGCCGGTGACCTGTTTGCACCGCAGACCGCATCGCCCCGCTTCGCATCGCAACCCTGGTCTCACCGTGGGCGACGTCCGACGCCGCCAACATCGAGCCGCTGCTTGCACCGTGACCTGTGGGCACCGCAGTTCGCATCGCATCGCTTCACTGAACCAACCGGACCCGACCGACGCGGTCGCCTGCAACTTGCTCAAGAATCGAGACCGCACCGCATTTGGGGCACCGCTCGCACGTCTGCGACGCACCGCTCCGACTCGCACCGCTGTCCGACGCCAGCTCCCGCACTCCGGCTTGGTCGCCTGCATCGCAACCTGTCAGCACCGCATCGAGCATCGTCTCACCCTGCATCGCACGCCTTGGACTCACCGACTCCGTCTGCACGACGCTCATCGAGCCGCTGCCTGCACCGCATCGAGGGACACCGCACCTTGCATCGCTCCGTCTTGCACCGCAACCGCGACGAACGCCGACCGGCTCGTACACTCCGTACCAGCCACAACGAGAAAGGTACTGTAACCGAGTCTGTTCATGACTCTGCTGGCCCGTATCTACGCGGTCGGCTGGAACTGTTAGACTCTGTGGTTTTCAGCATCACGGTAGGCTCGGACGGAGCTAGCGACTCGTACGAACTTTGCTTTTGTGCTATTCCTGCAAAGAAGAAGTTACCGTATCAAGCATTCGTTTTTAAAGTATAGTATTGTGGATTTTTGTCGTAATTGGTCTTGTCTTGAGTATATAAAATATTGGTTATTTTTCTAAACTGGTGTGGTGTCCGTTTGTAGTGCTTACACTGTATTACTGTTGGTTATGTGCAAATGCTTTACACACTGCCTCTGAATTAAGCCTGACTGCTCGTGCCAAGCTACCACGAGGGTGAGCAGGGGTTACTTCACGAGTGTAACAACCCTTACCCTGACTAGGAAGAAGGGTCCCTACTTGGACAAAGGTGCAAGCCCTTGCCAACTAGAGATCCCATTTCTAACATTGGTTGTCAGCGGTGAGGATAGGACTTGTGTTTGCACTTGACTTACAGTGATTGGTGTGCACTACTACCATATCGCAGACCATTACGTACCACATACTGGTTCTTTTTCTTTTGGCCTATTTTTGATCGTGCCAGTTTTCAACTCACTACTTTTGTCATGCCTGAATCAATTGCATCATCCGTTGCATCTCTGGAAGTTATCTTTGAGGAGGACAGGTTGGAATCCTACGCCGTAAAGGAGTTACAAGCGATTTGTAAAAACCTGAAAGTCCAAATTAAAGGCCTCACAAGGAAGGAGGAGCTACAGAAGGCGCTGAGGGCCTGGGTAGCAGCCAGACATGCCAATGGGCAGCCTGGTGATCTCAGTGAGGAGGTGGAGGAGCCTATTTCCAGGGTGGATGTGCTTTTGGGTAGGGGGAACCCGCCAGGTCAGGCAGCAGCAGTCTGTCCCCAGAGGAGCTGGAGGACAGGCGGGAGGCAAGGCAGTTTGAGCTGCAGAAGCTCAGACTGGAGAGTGAGCGGGAGGAGAAGAGATTGGCCATAGAGGAGAGGAAGATGCTCTTAGAGCATGAGAGAGAACTGAAGGAGCTAGAACTTAGGAGTAAGTCAGGCTCAGATGGTGGCAGCAATTCGTCCAGAAAGGCAGACAGGATTGTGCACATTCCCAAGAACGTAGGCAAGGAGTTCAAGAAGGGGGATGACATACAAAGGTGGTTTCAGGGTTATGAGGCAGCCATACACATGAATGGGTCCCTGAGAAGAATTGGGGAGCAGGATTGTGGCCACTTTTCCCGGAAGAAGCAAGGGATGCTCTGATAGCTTTGGGTAAGGGGTATCACCTCACCTATGCTGACATGAAGGATGCCCTCCTCACGAAGTATGGTCTTACTCCTGAAAAGTACAGGGATCAGTTCAGGTCCAGTAAGAAGTCTGATGCCAACACTTGGTTGGAATGTGTGGATGTGTTCTGCAGGTCGCTGGATGGTTGGGTAAAGGGCAGTAGTGTAACAGATTTTCAGGGGCTCTACAACTTGATTGCATGGGAGCACTTGTCTAGTCTATGTTTTGCAGATCTGCGCCAGCACCTAGTTGATAGTAAGCTAACTGACCCCAGGAAGCTTGCTATGGAAGCGGACCGCTGGGTGAGTACCAGGGTCCACAAGAAAGCGTTTGGGGAGACTCAGCCAAAGGTGGGCAGGGTCCCCAGCAGAAAGGTGGGGGGGACAAGGGTAAAGCACAGGAGTTCTCTAAAGGGCCCCAAACTAGTACCCAGGGTAAAGGTTCCCAGCCCCCGGCGATAAGAAGAAAGGGGTCTCTACAGGGAAGCCTGTTGAGACCGGCCCCACGCAAGTGTTATGCATGTGACCAGGTAGGTCACTTTAAGGGGGACCCCAAGTGCCCAAAGGGGACACAGCCACCCACCGGTGGACAGTCCAAAGTGTTGGCTAGTGTAGCGCTTGGGGAGGAGGGGTGCCCACAGGAGGGTGGGGATCCCGCAGAAATGACCCTTGTCTCACTAGGGGACAGTGAGATGGTCCCAGGAAACCAGGTGCCCCCTAACACAAAGAAATATAGCACCTGGGTGACCATTAATGGGAACAGGGTAGAGGCTCTCAGAGATACTGGAGCCAGTGTGACCTCAGTCCGGTGTCACCTGGTGTCTGAGAAGCAAGTAGTCCCCGGGGCATTCCACCAAGTAGTTGCTGTAGACAACTCAGAGCGCCAATGTATGGTGGCGCAGGTTCCCTTTGAATGGGGGGGTCTCAGGTCCCTTGAGGGTGGTTGTGAGCCCTACCATGCCTGTAGATTGTCTGCTAGGAAACGACCTGGAGCAGTCCTCATGGAAGGAGGTTGAGCTCAGGTCTCACTTGGAGATGCTTGGGTTGCCAGAGTGGGCATGCGTGTCTACTCGGTCAATGGCAGCCAGAAAGGGTGATCAAGAGGACTTGGAGCCTGAAACAGTGGCCCAAGTCCCTGCCAAGAGAAAGGGCAGGGGCGCGGAAACCGGCCCCCGAAGTTCCCACGGACCGGGAGGAGGCGGACCTCGAGGGGGACGCCCGGTGCCTACAGGGGAGCAGGTAGCCGAACTGGGAGACATCTCTGAGCTGACCCATTGGCAGCAAGAAGGGGTCCCACCAGGGAGGAGTTCTGCAGGGAGCAGAACGAGTGCCCTACTCTGGAGGGTCTGCGGCGGCAGGCTGCAGACCAGGCAGCTGGTAATCAGTCCGGGTCACATCTGATCTACTGGGAGAGTGGTCTCCTATACAGTGAGCCTAAGGTTGCTGAGCCTGGGTCAGCCCGTGTGCTGGTGGTACCCCAGCGCTTCAGGACCTTCCTACTGGGTCTGGCTCATGACGTGCCTTTGGCAGGACATTTGGGGCAGGACAAGACCTTTGACAGGCTTGTCACCCACTTCTTTTGGCCCCAAATGCGAAGGCAGTCAGATGCGCACTGTAGGTCTTGCCAAACTTGCCAGGCAAGTGGTAAGAGTGGGAGGAAGGTCAAAGCTCCTCTCCAACCTTTTCCTGTTGTTGGAACACCCTTTGAAAGGGTAGGGATGGATATTGTGGGGCCACTGGATCCCAAGACAGCCATGGGCAACAGGTACATCCTGGTCTTGGTGGACCATGCCACCCGGTACCCGGAGGCAATCCCTCTCAGGACAACGACGGCGCCAGTGGTGGGCCGGGCGTTAATGGGGATCTTTTCCCGTGTGGGATTCCCCAGAGAGGTGGTTTCCGATAGGGGACCAATTTCATATCGAAGAATATGACATCCCTGTGGAAGGAGTGTGGTGTAACCTACAAGTTCACCACTCCTTACCACTCACAAGGAAACGGTCTGGTGGAGAGATTCAACCAGACCTTGAAAGGCATGATCAAGGGTCTAACAGAACCCATGAGGCGTAAGTGGGACGTCCTCTTGCCATGCCTACTCTTTGCGTACAGGGAGGTGCCTCAGAAGTCTCTTGGGTACAGCCCCTTTGAGCTCCTGTATGGCCACCCTGTCAGAGGACCTCTGAGTTTGGTAAAGGAAGGCTGGGAGGCAGCTCCCAGGAAAACTCCCCAGGATGTATTTAGCTACATGCTGGCCTTTAGAAACCAAACTGCCCGCTTCAGGAAACTCGCTCAGGCGAACCTAGAAGCAAGCCAGGAAGAAATGAAGAGATGGTATGACCAGAATGCCACTCTGGTCGAATTTCAACCTGGGCAGAAAGTGTGGGTCATGGCCCCAGTGGCACCTTGTGCCTTGCAGGACAAGTGGACTGGGCCATATGAGGTAAAGGAGCGCAAAAGTGACGTCACCTACCTGGTGGATTTGCAGACGCCAAGGAACCCTTTGAGGGTCCTTCACATGAACCGCCTCAAGCCCCACTTCGAGAGGTCCGAAGTGAGTATGCTCTTGGCGACAGATGATGGGGTGGAAGAGGAGAGCGAGCCTCTCCCTGACCTCCTGTCTACCAAGGAGCATGATGGGTCAGTAGAGGGTGTGATCCTCTCCCCTACTCTGACTCAGGAGCAGCAGGGGACTGTCGCCAGTTGTTGGGACAGTTCGCCCCACTGTTCTCTCTGACCCCCGGTGTTACTCACTGGTGTACCCATGACGTGGACACCGGTGACAGCCATCCTGTGAAGCACAAGATTTACAGGTTGACTGACCGGGTCAGAGCCAGCATCAAGGAGGAGGTCTCTAAGATGTTGGCGCTAGGGGTGATTGAGCCCTCCCACAGTCCTTGGGCCAGCCCAGTGGTCTTGGTCCCAAAGGCTGCGGCGCCCGGTGCCACTCCAGAACTCCGGTTTTGTGTGGACTACCGTGGGCTCAATGCCGTCACCAGGACTGACGCGCACCACATCCCCAGAGCTGATGAGCTCATTGATCGGTTGGGAGCTGCCCGGTTCCTCAGCACGTTTGATTTGACGTCTGGGTACTGGCAGATTGCCTTAACCGATGGGGCCAAGGAGAGGTCAGCATTCTCAACCCCAGAAGGTCATTACCAATTCCGGGTGATGCCCTTTGGGTTGAAGAATGCCCCTGCCACCTTTCAGAGGTTGGTCAATCAGGTGTTGGCCGGGCTGGAGGATTTCAGTGCCGCCTACCTGGATGACATTGCTGTGTTCAGTTCCAGCTGGGAAGAACATTTACAGCACCTTGAGAAAGTGTTGAGGGCTCTGCAAGGTGCAGGCCTCACGATCAAGGCCAGTAAGTGCCAGATCGGGCAGGGTTCTGTGGTGTACTTGGGACACCAGGTAGGAAGCGGCCAGGTGGCGCCCCTACAACCCAAGATTGACACTATTCTGGCTTGGGAACCCCCCAAGACCCAGACAGAGGTGAGAGCCTTCTTAGGTCTCACCGGTTATTATAGGAGATTTGTTAAGGGCTATGGCACCATCGTTGCCCCCTTAACAGAGCTGACCTCTAAGAGGCAGCCCAGGAAAGTGATCTGGACTGAGTCCTGCCAGAAAGCTTTTGATGCCCTGAAGGCAGCCATGTGCACGGCGCCCGTGCTCAAGGCACCTGACTTCTCCAAAGAATTTGTCGTGCAGACTGACGCTTCAGAGCATGGTGTGGGAGCGGTGCTCTCACAACTGAACGAAGAGGGCCTGGATCAGCCTGTAGTCTTCCTTAGCAGGAGACTACTTCCCAGGGAACAGAGGTGGAGTGCCATAGAAAGGGAAGCTTTTGCTGTGGTCTGGGCACTGAAGAAGTTGAGACCATACCTGTTTGGGACTCACTTCCGGGTTCAGACAGACCACAGGCCCCTCAGATGGTTGATGCAAATGAGGGGTGAGAATCCAAAACTGCTGAGGTGGTCCATCTCCCTACAGGGAATGGACTTTAGGGTGGAACACCGTCCTGGTACAGAACACGCCAACGCAGATGGTCTGTCCAGGTTCTTCCGCCTTAGTGAAGAGAACTCCAATGGGGTTGGGTAGTTCTCCCTACTTTCAGCTGGAGGGGACATGTGTTAGACTTGGCATCTTTTGGCGTGTTTCCCCTGACTTTTTGCTTTCTGACCTCCCGGTTTTGACTCTGTTTTTGCTGGTGTAATGATTCTGCGCACTTTCCTCACTGCTGTCCAGTGGGAAAGTGCAAGTGCTCCTGTATAAAATGCGTTATGGATTGGTGTTTCCATGATTGGCCTATTTGGTTTATGTGTCAGTCCCTTGTAAAGTGTACTGCGAGTGCCAGGGCCTATAGACCAAATGCTGTTGGTGGGCTGCAGCACTGGATTGTGCCACCCACGCAAACAGCCCGTAAAGTGTAACTCGGGCCTGCCAACGCAGAGCCTGTGCGCAGCCTGGGGCTGCCATGTCGACTTGGCAAGTGCACACACTTGCAAGTCCCTAAACCTTCCCTTTGCTACATGTTAGTCACCCCTAAGGTAGGCCCAAGGTACCCCTGTGGGCAGGGTGCGGTGTATGCGAAAGGTAGGACATGCCCGGGTGTGTGCGGCATGTCCTGATAGTGAATTACAGCCTAGTTCGTTTTTCACTATTGCAAGGCTACCTGTTCCCCCTAGGCCAGAACGGGCAGTTTTGATTATTACAGCTTATAATCCTAACTGACCCCGGGAACATGGTAGAAATTCGAGTTTAGTATGCCTGGACTCAGAATGATAAAATGCATCTTTTAGTGAAGTTGGTTTTAACATTCTGTGTTTGAAAATACCACTTTTAGAAAGTGGGTA
This sequence comes from Calotriton arnoldi, assembly GCA_963921515.1. Lineage (NCBI taxonomy): Eukaryota > Metazoa > Chordata > Amphibia > Caudata > Salamandridae > Calotriton > Calotriton arnoldi. Next base: position 287,033 of record CAWUFW010015919.1, read on the forward strand.
TTTTCTTGTCTAACCATCTAAGCCTGCCTCTGCGAGGTTGTGTATTCCGTGTCTGGAGTGTGAGTGACAGGGCCTGGGGGATGCCAGGAGACAGGGTGAGTCAGCACAGGGCTGAATAGCAAGATCTACATGTAGATGGGTGGGAGGGGTCGCACCTGGGCCCTGAATAGGACAGTGCCTTCCCTCCACAATGCTGGCTCCACCTCCTGTGGTGCGTCTGATGTCCCTGGCCTACTCACTGAAAGAAGGGACGGAGACTTGTCAACAAAGTGCTCCAGAACTGGTTTGGACTAGGCAAAGGCCTCTCTGCCTTCAGAGAACAAAGGAATTTGGGATATAAATATTGGGGCCCTGACCCCATGAATTTAGATCTCGCTGGAATCAAGGAACCTGCCAAGACGAAGAGCTGGAAGAGCTGCCAGGAGGAGTACTGCCCCTTTGCTGTGTTGTTGCTTTGTTGGGTTGGCCTGCAGCTGCTGCTTCTGCCTTGGGCAGTGAAAGGACTGGACTGAACTTTCTACAAACTTGTGCTGAGTATCTCCAAGGGCCTGAAACCGAGCTGGCCTCCTGTTAAGAAGTCTCAGGGACTACAAAGACTTCACAAGCCTCTGGGTACCGCTTCTGGAACGCTGTTTCAGTCGCCACAGAGGAAGGGAACTGCAACCGACTCCGTCAACCGAATCCATCCCTGGACGGTGACCTGTTTGCACCGCAGACCGCATCGCCCCGCTTCGCATCGCAACCCTGGTCTCACCGTGGGCGGCGTCCGACGCCGCCAACATCGAGCCGCTGCTTGCACCGTGACCTGTGGGCACCGCAGTTCGCATCGCATCGCTTCACTGAACCAACCGGACCCGACCGACGCGGTCGCTGCAGCTTGCTCAAGAATCGGGACCGCACCGCATTTGGGGCACCGCTCGCACGTCTGCGGCCGCACCGCTCCGACTCGCACCGCTGTCCGACGCCAGCTCCCGAACTCCGGCTTGGTCGCCTGCATCGCAACCTGTCAGCACCGCATCGAGCATCGTCTCACCCTGCATCGCACGCCTTGGACTCACCGACTCCGTCTGCATGACGCTCATCGAGCCGCTGCCTGCACCGCATCGAGGGACACCGCACCTTGCATCGCTCCGTCTTGCACCGCAACCGCGATGAACGCCGACCGGCTCGTACACTCCGTACCAGCCACAACGAGAAAGGTACTGTAACCGAGTCTGTTCATGACTCTGCTGGCCCGTATCGACGCGGTCGGCCTGAACTGTTAGACTCTGTGGTTTTCAGCATCACGGTAGGCTCGGACGGAGCTACCGACTCGTACGAACTTTGCTTTTGTGCTATTCCTGCAAAGAAGAAGTTACCGTATCAAGCATTCGTTTTTAAAGTATAGTATTGTGGATTTTTGTCGTAATTGGTCTTGTCTTGAGTATATAAAATATTGGTTATTTTTCTAAACTGGTGTGGTGTCCGTTTGTAGTGCTTACACTGTATTACTGTTGGTTATGTGCAAATGCTTTACACACTGCCTCTGAATTAAGCCTGACTGCTCGTGCCAAGCTACCACGAGGGTGAGCAGGGGTTACTTCACGAGTGTAACAACCCTTACCCTGACTAGGAAGAAGGGTCCCTACTTGGACAAAGGTGCAAGCCCTTGCCAACTAGAGATCCCATTTCTAACAATGGATTTTTTCCAATTCTATAATAGTATGACATTTAGTCAAATGGTATGTTTGAGCCTACATGAGTAAATTTCAGATTTTTAGCAATGGAGTTTTAAGTATCGGGCCCATGGTGCTTATTTTCTAGGCTATGAATGGTGTACAGAAGTAGATAATATCATGAACACTACTCCTACTCCTGCTTTATCTAAAAACCCTTTGGAATAAAATTCTGAACACACAGCGGCTCTGGAGGAGAGACAATGTTCCTATAGAGTAATACGTGCAGTTAGAACTCTAGAAGTGAACTTCTTGGCAGTATGTATGGTCAGAAAGAGGTCTAGATGACAGGAAGATAACTGGTCAGACTTACTCAAGGCATCTAAATGAAGGGACATAGTGTTATTTTGGTACATTATTGCCCATGGGAGTACTAAGGGTTTTACCACAATTGTACAACACATTGAACTGCCCAAGTGGGAGCATCATTTTGCCCAATTATACACTGTGGAAGAAGTACCACATTGCTACTGCCCCTCAGGGCATTGTTCATCCAGTAGAGGGCGGTAATCTTTCACATCCCTTGCGTATTGATTTTTTCTTCATGACCGTAACTTTGGCTGCTATAGGGAGCTTAAAACTAGGGAGGGCCCCTGGGCCTTATAAAATACCAGGAGACTGTCAGACCAAAAAACTCCACTTGCCTGAAGAGCCAGAATCCACAGGAGCAAAGATAGACCCCCAATCTCCCAAAAGGCAGTGCCCCTATGAGGATATATGATAAATCAATCACAGGCTACTCTCTTCTGGGAGATAAGAGAGATATTCATGTGAAGGAGGAAGGGACTGCATAAACCAACTCAAATTGAGGACCCTTCACTCTCATGTAGGCACACAACACTGCATAAAGAAAAACCAATAAAAGAGAAAAAAAGAAAAGGAGCAAGAAAACAACTTTTAGTCTGCTACTGACTCCATGTGTGTTTTAATATTTTCATCCCCCCTTTCCTCTACGTTCTCCGTGTATGACCAAATACTCACTTACCATGAAATCTCCTAAGTGGCCAGTAAGTAAGTTAAAGGAGTTAATCTCACTCCTAAAAGGGTTCTTGTAGCACTTTTATTTTCCAGAAATGCCAGGATTGATATATCCTCAAATGTATTTAAGTCCAACACAAGTATACTAATAAAAGAAAAGGTTACGTTCGTCAGTGCAGTGACCTAGGAGGAGTTTCAGCATCACAGGTGTCTTCCAGTTCCAAGAGACGTAGACGAGAGTTCAGCCGCAGCCGCAGCTTAACTCTTCTCCAAGAACCCCTGAAAAGCAGCAATTAGGGAAATGAAATAGGCATGAGCAGCACGTCCCACCACGAGAGTCTTACGGGGAAAGTGATGTGGAGTCAGCCGACTCGAACGAATAGCCTGAAGACAATACGGTGAAGCTGGGAATGACCCACCTTGAGAGTTTTGCGGGGAAGGAGACGCGGAGTCTGCCGACTCAAAAGCATAGCCTCAGGATAACACACGGAAGCAGGTACCAGGAAAACGGCAAATAGACCACATCAAGGATTTCTGGAAACAGGAGATGAAGCATGATGTCTTCGTTAGAAGGGGCGTGGTCCATATCCAAAGCAGGAAATGTAAGCCAAGCACCGTTGCCTGGCCAAGACGCCCTCTATATATGATTCCAAAGGGACGTAAGAAAAAGTGTCCCATTTCCAGTCACAGTATTGGTGAGATTCTGGTCAAAACACAAAAAAGGCACTCTACGTTCTAGGATGAAACTAATATGTGTCTAACAGAGGAACTAAGCGTATTACAAATGTGTATATCTGCCCCATGTGACCGAACATGCCACTCGAGGCATAACAGAGACTCATTCCTACCAACAAGTGGGTACCTCACATAAATATGTTGTCTAACTTTATTGTTGCAGGTGCCCAAGTTCCATCTGCCTGGTTAGGGGCTGAAATGATAGCAGTCTGTAAAAAAAAGGGGGCAAATGGCTTCCCTTGAGCAACAGGTCCATAAGCCCTTTGGATTACCTTCAAAAGGTCTTCGCTTACCAGGAACTTAATAAATTGGAGGATTGAATGTTGCAAAGTAGCATATTGCCAAACTTTGAAGCAGGCTTCAGAGCAAAAAAAGGGGTGGCCAATCAGGTCTTCCATGTGACATTAATCTCATGAAAGTATCCTAACTAACCGATGACCATTTATATATTGCCCTCATGGACCTAAGAGCAGCATTCAATCTTGTGCCAAGTTCTCTCCTATGTTGAACACTTAAGTCCATGGGAGTTCCCCCATCCCCTCTCAATCTCATAGTGAGGCTTCATGAGGAAAATATGCCCATGTCAGATGGGGCAGCAATGGTGAACTTAAGGAACGCATTCCTGTCAGGAGAGGGGTTAGATAAACTTCTTTAAATCAAAGATAACGATATTCAACCCACATAAGTGCTACAAGGGGAAAAGAGATACTAGGGGAAAATCCGACTGGGAGATGAGGTGCTAGACAGATTTTCAAATTCCAAGTATTTGGGAATCAAACTTGATGGCAGTCTTTTTGGCTACCACATCTAAAGAAGAGCAAGGCCACACTCATACATTTAGGATTCCAGTTCTGAAGTAGACCAGATCCTGGCCTCATAAACCAGCGGTCTCAAGGGTCTCAAGACTGCCAGATCACCAATCCATTTTAATGCAAGATCAAAGTATACAGGGACAAGTGGGGTCGACTGAGATAAACTGAATAGCGATCTTATAAAATGGTTTTCCCTAGTTGTAAGAGAATCTGGTGAAGCCTTGCCTCAAACCTCCGTCCCATACAATGCGGTCAACTGGGTGGCAGCCTGTACACTTCTATGGCTGGAGAAATGGCCCTCTATGAAGTAGCTGTGGAGGACTCACCAATCTTATAGCAGCTGATTTAAGCAGAATAGTAGCCTTGCTCTTCTCAATATGTGCAAACCACAAAAAAGAGTTGCTAATCCTTAAATAATTGAAATGGTTAACTTCCTCCAGCATCGTTGCCCCAAGTGTTGAGGTTTTGCAAAATGATCTATGTGGCCCTAGGATCATGAATTTTGTTTTCAGGACATTAATCTCCAAACCCCTTAGATTACAAACGTCATGGAATTTATTCTGAATTCCAACAGGGGCTTGTTGAGATAAGCAGGGTATCTTCTGCAAACAGCAGCCCAGGGATGGAAACATCACCCAGTTTTGGGGCGTCATCAATACAGTAATTTACGTAGTTAAATGCGCCATTTATGGACAGAGAAAAAAGCATTGACGCAAGGACGCATCCTTGCAGGACCCCACATGTAATGCTAATCCTCTCTGTTAAAACCTCCTCCTTACCCTAACGCATTTGGGCATAGTTGTTCTCATGAAGCCTCATTAGAATTCCTGCCAAAAGGGGAGGAGCCCCCTTGTCCTAAGAGAATCCTAGAGACAACCCCTGGGAACCAGATTGAATGCTGCTCTCAGGTCGATGAAGACTACATAAAGATGGTCCTTCTGGATCCTAATATATTTCCGGAGAATTGCCATAAACCTAAACACTTGATCCACTGTTCCAACCGTGGATCTAAATCCAGCCTGGTAGAGAAACTATAATATTTTCATCAAGGACCCACTGCTACAGTTTGGCTAAAACATGGCAACAAAATACCTTTTGAAGAACGTCAATTAGGTTGTTAGGCCTGTAATTACTGAAGTAAGATCTTGCACCCCTTTTAAAGATTGAAATAAGTACCGCTCCTCTCCAAGAATCAGGGAGCGGAGCACCAGATACAATAGCATTAGACAGAATGTTAATAAACGGGGCCCAGATCTCAATCTCTGAATGATACAAGTCACCCGGGATTAGATCAAGACCTGGTGCTTTCCCAGGCTTCAAGGACACTATTGCTTCATTAGTATCGTCTGAAGAGAAAAACTCTAGGACAGGCGCTCCAAGACTACTACTAGCCAGGGTACACAGATCTGTACTACAAAGCGTCTGGTCTGAGGGGGATGAAGAGTAAAGATTAGCAAAATGTTGGACCCATACCTGTTGCTGGATATAATGAACAGTCAGAGTTCAAGCCTCCAAACTACGTGGGCAATTATATGCCGAAGGAAACCATATCTTTCCTTCTGGAAGCCTCAAGCAGATCCTGCCAGTTTTTATCATCCCAGCTCTTTTTTCTCGATGCTAGCACCCCTTCATAGAGATGTCTGGCATCATGAATTCCTTTGTAAACCAAGGAGCTGACTCGGCGGCAGCTCTTTTGAATTTGCCAGCTCCCACCTCAACCTCAAAGAGATGACTTATAGAGTCAAACAAATAGCTATGGATGGTAGCGATGGGAATTGCATGCAGATCAGAATCCTCATAAGGTGAAAGAACTGAGGCAAAAAGATCATAAATTGAAGCAAGCCGCGAAGTTCAGGAATACATTTTTGGCCACTTGATGGCCCTCCTAGAGTTCCCAACAATAGCATTCCCATATGCGCTGGTCTGGTCAATGGGATCAAATAGCCCCACATTATGTGATAAATGCAAGGCATTATGGCTGCTCTCTGCTCCGTTGGTTACACGAAGGTCCAGCAACCAATTCCATAGATTAAGAGACAGCATTATATAATTAATTCTACTCTTCGATGAGGCTCTGTGGAACGTATAAGCCCTACCTAAGTCAGAATCTGACCTGCCATTACATGCATGCACCCTATGAGCAGTAGTAAACAAAGCTAGTTGCGTGGCCACAGTGGAACAAGATTTTAAAGGAGGAGCAGTTTATTCCGGAATGACCAAGGCCTCATCTTCCGGTTTAGTAAATAGTGTAATAAAATCCAATGACTCATAGGTAGGATCTGATTCCTTACCTTAGAATTCTCCCCAGGCGCCAGACTAGACCTGGCAAATTTTTCCTACCAGAACCTCTGTGCATTGGTTAAGGGCATCGTGCAAACCCAAAGCGATGTCGTCCACCAGATGTGACATTGACAGTGACCATATAAACCCTTCCCTGATGTCCTGTCGCCAGTTTTTTCTTTTCCACACAACATTTTTTCATCTGGGACAGTGTCCCTTTTTTCTATGACTTCTGGTTTTAAACCTTGTGAGTCTTGCACTCGATGGATGTCGGGCATGGACCCTCATTCTACCTGTATGTGGTGCTTGGGCAAGCATCACGACTCTAAGGAGTGCAACGCCTGTCAACAGATGATGCCGAAGGTGTTGCGGGAGTGACGGATGAAGCTCCTGACGGCGCAGTTGTCAAAATCCTCTGAATATTCCCGATCTCGGTCTCCTTCCCGATCAACAATCCCTTCACGATGCCATTCCAGGAGCCGTTCCCATAGACGTCGCTTGCCGTCGACCTCCAGCGGTAAGTCAGGTCGTAGATGGTCAAACTCGCGGCATCTCCTGGCTTCGCCTTTTCACGACATGGCTTCCCACGGCTCCTCATGCCCTCAAGCTGAGGACCCTGTGCAAGAGTCTCTCCCTTGCCTCCCTGCCTTTCCTGGAGTCAGGGACTTTAACCCAAATGATGAATTAATATTGTGCTCTCCACGCCATCTTTGGGTCTTCACCTTCCCCTGGGGCGCCTTCTGGCCCTAAGGAAGTGACAGGTGCGTTGACTATGCCCACGCCGGTGGGTTCAGCGTTGGCTGCAGTTAGGCCCTTATGCACATCAACACCAGTGCACAGCCCTTCTGGATTCACAACTGCGGCGCCGATCGACTCTGACTTGGCTCCGGGGCTCGCTTCTGTGGTGCTGATCGACTCTGACGTGGCGCTGGTCCACGACCCTTCGGGGCTCACCCCTGCCACATCGGCCTCCCCTCACCTCATTCTGTCACCGCCATCCAATGTCCTTCACTGTTTTCTCCCAATGTCGGTACAGCACAGGATCAGCGTCGATCTATGCTGGGTGCAGAGCTAATGCATCAGGGTTCTGGTGAACAATTTTTAGAAGAGAACGAGGAAGGGGTTGGACTTGTATAGTGAATGACTATGGATCCTCCTGTGGTGGATAGTTGGATTTCTGATTTGGGTGAAGCAAGGAGGTTAGAGTCTTACCCTGCTTTGGCCTTCTTTCTCCTTCTGGCCTGGCCACGGAGGATAGCTCTTCTTTGGCAGACATGTTGGAAAGAGTGGCTGTAGTTTTAGATTTGTCCCTTCCTTCAGTGTCAAAGTCTACAGACCCTCTCATTGGAGTTCTTCACCCGGGCCAATCAGGTGTTGAGATGGTATTGCCCCTTTGTGAGGCGCTGCATGATGTTTTGTTAGGGGCTTGGTTTAAGCCAGATACTGGTGTTCCTATGGATTAATCTATTGCCCACAAACACCACCCAGCCCCCCAAGCCAAGATTGTCTACTCCGCCATCCGACACACTGCAGTTTCGTGGTGCAGGTTGCTATGGCTTCTCATGATTTGGATTGTCTGCCTCATACTCTGCTTGACAGAGATTCCCAGACACAGGACTCTTGTGGAAAGCATATTTTCTCTTCCACCAGTGCTGCTTTACATTCCATTAACACATATTGCGTCCTCTGACGCTTTTCTCTTGCCTTATGGGATTCATTGGCATGGCTGTTGCCATCACACCTGGAGGCTATTCGGAATGATCTGGCACAGTTGATTTCAGATGGGCAGCAGGCTGATAAATTAATCATTTGGTGTGGGATGGACACTACTGATTTGGTTGGCTGTGCTATGGCTTCTTCTGTGGCATTGTGCAGGCGGGTTTAGCTTCGTACCACTGGATTTTCGGAGGCAGTCCAATCTACTTTAGTTGACATGCCTTTTGATGGCCTCCATTTATTTGATGTCCATGCTGACGCTGCTTTGCACCATTTTAGAGACAGTCGAGGTAGTGCAAACACTCAGCTGTTTCCCTTCTCTCAACTTCCAATGTTATTCTACAGCTGACATGTTCATGTTCGGCTTGTTATTCTGTGCTGTGTCACTGACTCACATCTTGTTTTTTTGGAAGGCCCCTATGTGGGTCGGCTCAGTATAGCATGTCATACGGAGTGGTGTTCCTGCTTCTATAGGTCTTATTCCTTTTTGTATTTACACTGTCGATGACAAGCTGTCTTTCTTGGTAACCTTTATGGGGTCTACTACCTATTGAATAGGTTTTCTGGTTATCTCTGCTGAAGGGTTCCTCACCCAAGAAATCATTTTTCGATGTATTTCTGTTGCGAACGAGATCGAACGCCGGTGTTACCTGCTCTTGGGGGCACTTGCAGTAGGCATATTGCCATTCTTTTTGCTAATTTGCTATCCCTTGTGGGATCCTGTGTTTTTCCTTTGGGGAAGGTTGTGTACAGTTTGTTGAGATGCTACTGATGGTGCATTGTTGGTCTCTCCTGATTCTCTCAGGGAGTACCCTTTTGTTAAAGGATTTTCCACTGAAGCTGTGGAGCAGCTGATAGGGTCTCTACTCAGCAATCTGCATTCTGTGCCTGGCCAGTGATTTCCAGGGGGACATCTTTTGCTGTTGTGTACCCATTTTCTTTCAGCGACCTTTTGCCGCCTTTCTTCTGCAGGTTACGGAGTGTTATTTCCTCTGTTCTGTTTTCCTCCTGCTGATCACCCTTATGGGTAGTTTATTCCACATTTTTTATCCTTGTGGTTGTGCATGAGAGCCTAAGATTCTCTATCTCTCTTTCTTTTTACGACCAGCCTTGTGTCCTTGATCTGACTCTTTCTGTCAGGTCCTGAGTATAATTGTTGCATATATGCAACATAGTTTTCCTTTCTGCCTATATTTCGCATGACATCAAAGTGTTACATTTTCTATCCCTCACCTTGCTCCTTCTGTAGGTTGATGGCTTCATCCATCTGCATATGGATTTTTTACTGTTGGTTGGTAACCAATGGTTTCAGGTAGCATAAATATTTAATGCTTCACTGTTTTTTTCTTTTTCTGAGTGGTGTGATTTCTTCTCTCTTTAACTCTCTACTGTGTTGCTGATTGTTCATCCCCATCCTCTTATGTTCATGAACATCAGTGGGGTGCTGCTATTGTTCTTACATCAATATATTTTTATATATCACTGTATTATTTACTGTCAGTATATGGCACTGCTCTATAGGTATGTCATGTGTATATAGCTTTAGTTTATGTATCTATATTTTGTATGTAACACGGCCTCCGTGTCACCTTTTCAAAATAGTTTTCAAAATACTTTTGTATGCATTGCTTTTCTTCTCCACCTCTCTGGGGTTCTCCCTGTTGGGTGTTTCTAGTGGTGTTCCTCTGTCCGGGGTTCTTCCAGGTCAAGACTTGTTTTGGTTTTGTCCTTGTGGATTTGTAGTGGATGCGTACCGTGTGTTCGTGATTTCTTCTCTGTGTTTTAACCCCAGATAATCTCAATTGCTGTTGGTACGCGGAGCTTTGCTCGGTTATGAGTCCTAATCTTCCGGACTTCAGCTATTCATGGTTTCAATGCCCACCTTGGGTTTGGGTAATATGTCGAATCATATTGATTAGTGTCTTTCGACATGTTGTTTTTCCATTGCCATGGGTTCTGCTTCATCATGCTTCCCCATCTCCATTATTTACTGTTTTTGTCTGTGGTTATTCCATGGTGCTTATGGTGAGGTGTATTGTTCTCCTCACCTTATTTTATCAATACATGAGTCTTTCCTGTCTTTCAGCACACAGGTTGGTTCTAAGAGTAGATTTTTTGGTAAGATCAATTCGCAGACCCACCTCCGGGGATGGTGTTGCTTTGGTATCTGATTCTAAGGTAAGGAATATGTGGCTAGATGTCTCTATCAGATGGACAAGTTACTTACTTGTCCATCTTCTTCCGGTTCCGGTACATGTTCCGCATTGCACGCCAGCGCGAGCTCCGTGCCTCCGGCTGCAGGTTTGTTCCAGTGACCCGACCGGACTCGAGTCGATTCGAGCAACCTGAGTTGTCCTGGTTTCCACAGGTTCACGCAGGAGGGGTACAGCAGCACTCTGGGGGAGAGACAAGTGACTGCAGCGGAGCGGAGTGGCACGTTAATAGCCATTGGAGGTAATAGCCATTGAAGGTGGTCAAGTCGGCAGGGAGGGTCAGACCCGCGGTCTCTGTGCTGGCGTGAAAGCGGGCAGCTTGCACTGTACAGAGAACCACAGCCCAGCCCACAGCCCAAGGGCCTGCAGCCTGAGGGGGGTCGCCTGATAAATCCGCACCGCCTCCCAGTGCCGCCTCACAGCCACGGCGCTGCACTCGGCTTGGTTTGACTTTCTTCCTGCTTCAACTGGGCACCACTGAGATAGGAACTTGTCGGGGTGCTTTGTGGAGCTTTGGAAACTCTGTGGGGGATCTTGGGCCTCTGGCCATGCAATCCTTGTCAGTAGCCTGCTTGTGCCCCCCCCACGACCTTGGAGGGCATGTAGCAGAGGGGGTGAGGTGGTGCACGAAAGATTAAGTCCCTGGCACAGTTTGGGAACTAGACCAAAGTGGAAAGGCAGCAAGAAGCACTAGTTCAACGGCCAAAGAAAAATAGCCAAAGCTGTAGTAGTGGTAGTGCATCTGACCTCCAGTTACTCCTCACTCCATCCACTGCTGCAATTCCCCCCTGCTTAAAGTGAACATTGCCCAGCACACTGACCTTTTGATCCATAATGGACCTGCAATTGAGAATGGGGCAAGGTACTGCAAACAAGGAGACAAGCCCTTTTGATAATAATTTGGACAGTTCACCACATTGCCACTACATTGCCACCACTTGACCAATGGAGAACAAGCCTTTCCATAGCTAAAGAACTATCTGCCCAGATCACAGCAATATTCAGAAGCAACAACCTTAGCTACTACCTTTCAGCAAGGCAATCAATAACGCACACATAATGAGATCAGGGAGAGGTGTGGCGCAGCAGCCAGGGCAGCTGACTCCGGAGCGCAGGGCTCATGGTTCAATCCCGGCGGCAGCTTAGCTCAGCACCATGTGACTCTGGGCAATAGGTCACTTAATCTCCCCGACGGCCCCCAGCGCCCCCAGCGCCTTGAGACCCTTAGGGGTGTGCTTTACAAATACCGGTTTAAGATTTAGCTAAGGCAGGGTGAGACAACACACAGCAACGAAATCCAAGAAAAAAGCCACAAGAGGGGAAAAAAACTAAAAATACAAGGCAAATGACAGAATACAGCATTTAAGCCCCTCCGCCCTATCAAGTCCACTGGCATCTCAAAAGATGATGAACATAGACCGCCAACCAAAAATATATACAAAATTTACCAGCTTAAAAGATGCAGGGGCGGCGTTATATTCGACAAACACCGACTGCCTTCCTTCACCGCCACAGCCAGAGATAATTCAACAACAGCAGATCAACGGTAATCACCTGAACAAAATCAAGGAGAGCAACGAGAAACCAAGGATGGGACCCAAAATAGCCCCCGACAATGATCACACCATAGGCCAAGCATCTCAAAACAGCAAGCATATGAACAACATGACATTTCAGGGGTTCGATGCAACCACCTCCAATGTTGAGGGGAAGAGAGCAACTGTGCCTAAGAACTTAAAAGTCAACCCCCTACTACCTTCCTCAGGAAAAAGGCACAGGAGCAATGGCAGCAAAGACAGTATCAGTGGAGACCAGGGCACCCCACACTCTGTAGAATACAATAAGGGTGTATACTCAAAGGAAGAGCTGCTCATGGCCACCTCTCAACTTTCGTTGGGCACAACCATCCGACCCAGAAGGCCTACAATTGAATTAAGGCCACAAAAACTTGAACTAGAAATAGATCATGTACCTCAGCAACAGCCTGAAACCTGGTTGGCTAACCCAGCAATACTTGCAACACTAGTAATTCCAGCATCATCTCGAGATATTCACAAAAATAAAATACAGTATGAAAGGGGGTCAGAAAATGAAAGTGGTGGTGATATTTCTGATTTACAAACGTCAGGCCCCCCTCAGGACTGGGGGAAGTAGCAGGTGCAGAGGGTCTGATTGATAACAACCTGAGAGCTTGAGACAAGGAATTTACAAGCCCAGCAGAACCCACTACAAGTATATTTGGGAGCAAGCAGTATCCATTATTCTTCAAGCAGAATAAAGCATGAACACCAATGGAGATGCAATTGGCACAGTCAGGGAACTGTGGTCAGCAGCTATTCAGAGTAGCAATAGTGGAGGCTAGGCAAGCTCACAACAATGAGGATACAGTGAAAGACCCCGCACAAATAACTGTGCCAACAGAAGGCATAGATAGGCGTGGTAACCATCAAATAGACCTAGGAGACTTGGAACTGTCAATTAAAAGTATGCTTGAAAATATCCTGGCAGAAATAAGAGAATTTAAAACTGCTCAGACAGAGGTAATTGCCGCACTGCATAATCGACTGACAAAAATTGAAGAAAACATCGCAAAGTTTCAAGAAAGATTGACAGAAGCAGAACATCGAATTGGATAAATAGAGGATAGAGTACAGATTATGCAATAAGAAATTAAACAATTGGAGAAAAATGAAAGCTTGTTCGAAAACAAAATCATGGATTTGGAAAATTATAATAGACGTTCAAATCTCCGAATAGTGGGAGTACCAGAAGGAATTAATGGCCTAAATGTACGGCACTGGATGGAATCTAAGATAAGAAAGGCAATTCCGGAATTAAACAGGATTTGACTATTACAAGGAACCATAGTGTGACAGCACAACAACAACATGCTAATGCAAGATATCCCTGAACAATTCTAGTCAATTTTGCAGACTATCACATTAGGGAATCCAACTTGTTCAAGGCCATTGAAAAGAGAACACTATCTACTCAAGAAATACCGCAATTTAAGATTTTCTCAGACATGTCAGCAGTCTCTGCACGCAGACGAAGGGATTTTGTAAAAATCATTGACACATTCAAAGAACGAGGTGCTCAGGCATCAATTATACAGCAGTCCAAACGTAAAGTTCTCGTAAAGGGTCACTTCCATGTGTTCAAGGACATAGAAGAAGTGCAGGCGTTTCTGCAGAATCTAATGAGTTGCGATTTTCTTTAAGCCGGGGGTCAGACGGGAACAAGAATCCTCCAGACAATTTGGAGGCATGAGTGCGCTGGGGTGCAATAACATGGCACTGGAGGTGATTGAGGGTAGGAGGAGGATGTGTGGGCAATCTTCGCCTTGGGGGGGTTCTTGGAGGGAGGTGGGGGAGGAGGGCTCTGAAGGGTGGCAACAAAAAATGGAAGAGTTTTGAAATACTGGTTGCAAGAAAGTCATTTGGTCCTAGTATGTTAATTAACAGCATGATAGTAAACAAAAGGCACGGAATGATAAATGGTAAAAATGCTTTGATATATAAGAAACAATCTAGGTAGCATATGGGATGCAGGTATAGCTTACAAGCATGAGGCACGTTTTAGGTGGAAATGACACAATTATAATATAAGAGGGAAGGTGTTACATGAGGTGATTAGCCAAGAGAGTATTAAGCTGGATATACCAACCACGTACTGGGAACTTTTTGACAGCACACAGCAGCTTATATGCAAGTTAGAGAAGAGGTATGCGTTATACAATGATTAAGAAAGGGAAAACTAAACACAGTAAATGTGTAGGTAACATATTGAAGGCATACGGATGCAGTATTAAAATAGGAAAATATTATGGTTTACTGGCAGATTGCACTTATAGGAGACTAATGGCACTTTCACAAACAAGCAGGGATGTGATCCCCCACGAGAGAAAAGTGAGGCTATATAGACATCTTAGATATATTAGTAATGTAAAATGATAGCCCAATATAGAGAATCAATTCGCACTGTGACATTGAATTCTAACGGTTTGAATAACAAAGCCAAGGCTAGGGCAATAGTTATATGGCTGAGAGGGCAATCTCCAGATTTGGTACTTTTCCAGGAAACCCATCATATCAAGAAAAAGGAATTACATTTTAAAATGTTTAAGGAATGGGCTGTATATCAATGTTTATTATGTGCAAGTGCAGCATACAGGGGTGTTGCAATATATATTAGCAAACATTTCCCCCTGCAAGTCACTTGTTCCAAAACAGATAAGGAGGGAAGATGGGCTCTTATTAGTGGATATCTTAAGGACAACAGACTAACGTTAGCCACAAAATATGCCCCAATAACTGATGACCCGACCCCAATTACAGGCTTATTTCATGCCTTGCTTGATATCCCAGGTTTTTTTATTTTAAGAGGTGATTTTAATTTCCTATAACGTCCAGAGGCGATTCATCATCAGAGAAGCGTAGGCAGAAAAAACTACGAATGGCAGCTGCTATATCTCAGAATGTAAGTGAGGGTTAGGCCTATTAGATTTATGGAGGGAAAAGTTCCCAGATAAACCCGAATATTCATGCTACTCAGGTAGGCATCAGTCAGCTGCCAGACTTGATTTTTTTCTCTACACACAATTTGCAGTTAAAGGCATACTCCCTTATTCAAAATGCATTTTCTGACCATTCCTTAGTAAAGATGGAAATAACAGGCATTAAGGTGGAAAGGCCGACTGGAAGGTGGAGCTGTAAGAAAGTGAATCTTGAGGATGAGGAATGGTGCAATGAGATACAGAGAGAGATACCCAATTATTTTAAAATAAGCAAAGCTCAGCCAGTACTGAAAATATATGGGAGGCGTATAATGCTACAATATGCGGCTACAATCCATCTGAAGAGAACGCAATGAGAAAAGAAAGTTCGATACTCAGGACGAAGCTGGAGACAGAATTAAATCAGGCAGGTGCTGACATGCAATGCTCCCCAACAACAGCCAATAAGGGTGCACTTAAGAAAGCTAGAACTTGTATACAGGAGTATTACTACACACGAGGATACACAGCCAATCACGCATATTTACAAAAGGTGTTTGAAGAGAGTGAGTATGCAGGGAAGCTTCTGGCTTGGCAGACGAGAGATCACTTAGAGCAGAATAGGATAATATCAAGAAAAGACCCAGTAACAAGGAAAAACATTAAAGACTTGCAACAAATTCAGGAGGAATTTCTTAAACATTATGAATCCATATACAGTACTCAACAACAGGGGGATTCAGGAATGCTCAATGATTTTTTTAGATAAGCTAGATATCCCAAGATTAACACAAGATCAAGTACAAGCATGGGTGGCAAAAATCACTATTACAGAGAGTGAAACAGTGGGGAAGTCTTTAGCCAATGGAAAAGCCTGCGGTAAAGATGGTATTCCAGCAGAAATGTATAAAAAAATTGCATCAGTATTAAATCCAGAATTGCTAGAATTGGCTAAACATGTTCTGGAGGAAGGAGAAATCCCGGCTTCGTTTCGCTTGGCAACAGTAGTTAGTTTTAAAAAAAGGAAAATATAAAGAAAACATCAATTCATATAGGCCCATTAGCCTTTTAAATGTAGATTATAAGATCATTACAAAACTTCTAGCTACTCGGTTCAGTCAAATTATCGGAACGGTAATTCATCCAGATCAGTGCGGCTTTGTGCCTTGCAGACATCTATTTTTTAATACAATTTTTTTAGCAGAAGCCCTATATTACTTTGCACAGAAAAACATACCAGCACAGGTGATGTTTTTAGATGCCGAAAAGGCCTTCGATTTGATAAGTTAGGAGAGCCTTTTTATTATTCTTAAAAAATGTGGATTCATTATAAAACTGATTTACTTAATATCTAGTCTATACAAAGGAGCTAAAGCCCAAGTAATTATAAATGCAAGAAATATTGGAACATGTGCAGTAAATAGGAGAATAAGACAAAGCTGTCCTCTATCACCTATACTCTTCGCTCGTTTTATAGAACCATTAGCTATTGCAATCCGCACAACACCCAATATAAATCCGCCCGTAAGTGGTATGACTCCCATTAAATTAGTTTCCAAGACTTGGGAGGGTACAAGATTAATAAGTCTGAAAAGGAGATTTTATCAAGCAATTGCACACAAGACACTATATTACATGAATTTTATCCATTAATCAATTCAAAACACAAGCGATATTTGGGGGTGTATTTCACAGAGAATGTTTATAACTTATTTCAATTAAATTATATCCCCTTTATCAGCAAGCTGAAGGCATTGTTCGCTAGATGGAACAAGTTACTGCTCTCTATAATGGGTCGTATCGCTTTAATCAGGATGTCGGTTTTACCTTTATTTAATTACCTGCTTTCTGCTATTCCTCTGATTCTCCAGGGGGCATATCAGCAAGGGCTGGCGATAATTATCGCTCAGCGCTCTTAGCGTGAGGATAATTATTGCTGGCCAACTCTGAATTTTATCGCGGAGATAGCGTGCTATCAGCAACGCTTATCTCCAAAGCGATAAAATTCAGAGCGCAAGCTGCCAACTGTGCGATTATCGCTGGAAATCCAGCGATAATCGCACAACTTTTGGCGATAGCTTGCTGATAGGGCTACACATACTTAGCCATGATATCCACCTTCCATAGGATATCATGGCTAAGTCAGTTTCAAAGCAGGCGTAAGGAAAGTAGCGATAACAGAGGTTATCGCTACTTTTCTTGTCGCTATGCTTCTTTGCGTGAGGCTTGATAATAGGAGAAATGTCGCTTAGCGACATTTCTCCCGTTATTCTGGGGAGGAACGCCCACTTTGCATCTCATTAGAGATGCAAAGCTGGGCGATAAGAGAAAGGGCGAAGAAGCATGGATTCACGCGTTAGCGTGTCCTTGCTAATAGGGCGTAAAAATTATCGCCGCTTTTCGTCCGAAAACGGACGCTAAAGCGGCGATAATTTTAACTCCGGCCCTTGCTGATATGCCCCTAGATTAGGTTTTTTAAGGAAATGGAGGGTATGTTCACAGCTTTTATCTGGGCAAATAAAGCACCTTGTTTAGCACTAGACACTTTATATAGGCCTCTTAAAAGAAGGGGGATTAGTTCTTCCTAATTTACAAATTTATTATTTTCTAATTTTGCACATAGCAATTTTAGATTTATCAAGTCCCTTAAATAGCTACGGATTAGAGATTTTTTGTGGGAATTATTTTTTCAGGAATCTGATATTATAGATTTTTTCAACTTACCAAAAACCCCCCAAAAAGTTAGATGTAAGACTTAGTACGTGGTATAAAAATGGAAGGCACAGATATTCAAACATTGTGAAATTCCAATGATCAATGGTTTAACTCACTTAACGGGTGTTTTTATGGGGGAAAGACCCCTTTTAGGAAAATGTTTCCCCTTAAAGTGGGAATGTAATGGTTTCAGTTTAATATCAGCTTTCAAAAATAGAGAATCATGGAAGGTATTGGAAGATATAGAACCCGGGATTAGGTTGCACGAAAATATACTCCAGTGGCCCTTTATTTTAATCAGAGGTTTTCTGAGGGATTTAGATGTATGCAGGATACAGGCAAGCCAGGAGTTAGCTGAGGAATTGCTGGAACCCAGAAAGAAAAGATCTATCAGTGGATGGGTTTCGATTTTGAGGCAAAATAACAGTGTAATGGTTTATGAGAAAGCACGAAACAAGAAGGCATGCTAAAGAAATTATTGCTGTTTCCCCTAACGTATGGAATAATATTAATTAATTTAATTTAACTTTGATAACAGGGGTGAATTTTAGGCAAATGCAATTTTTCTCCAAATGGCTGCTTTATAGAATGCCTGTGTATTTACAAAGAATAAACCCGGACATTTTATCCAACTGTTTTCGATGTAAGCAGGTGGGGGCGGGGACATGGGCCCATATAATTTGGAGCTGCCCGGGTATTAGATCACATTGGAAAGAGATTGAATTATATTGCCTTCACGTTTAGGAATTGGCTCAGTCTATAGACACTCAGACTGCACTGCTGGGCTGTTCATCGGACATAAAAATTGGCCTTTTGCAAAGAAAAAGAATATATATTCTTGTTTTGATTGCGAGATCAATTATTCTGTAAAATTGGAGATCAGAAATAATTCCAACATTCCAGCTGAGGTGATTAGAAGTAAATAGAATCAAAGAACTGGAAAGAAGATATGCTCTGAGATCTAGTTCATATGATAAGTTCTGCAGTTTGTGGGGTGCTCTGGAATAGAAAGAATTTAGTTTAAAGTAAAAGGTGGAATTGGGAAGATGTGCAATATAATATTTATGGTTTATTATTTATTTATCAACTGTGAATTATTTATGATTTTTGCTGCTATGCAACTAGATTACATGTTTCTATAATTCTCTGACCTTCTGGCAGCAGTGAATGTTTATATGATATGCTTTTTTTTTTACTCTTCCAATAAAAAAATAAAAAAAGAGATATTCTCAAAAAGAAGGAGGTATCTACCGCTAGAAAACCACAGAGGAACTCAGCCGACTCTAATCTCCAAGTAGACTGGTGGAAATGGACCTAAAGAATACAAAATCTCACCTGGTAACAACACAGATTAGGTCCTCATCTCCAGGGAATGCCTCTCACAGTAAATCCCCCGCCAAGAATTTATGGCTCAAGTTACCTTGCACCACGGATTCCAGTGTAGACATTTTTAGACATATCTTTTTTAACGACACAAGAATGGGAAGAGCTGGCAGCCTCTTACGCTCCGCAACCATCGGAAGTATGCAGGAAAAAAAAAACAGGACACCCGAAACAGCACCAAACAGGATAGTACAATTGGAACTGACAATATATGGATTTCATTATTAAACCCAATGCAAATGTCAGTTAATGCACTACAATATCAATCCGACAAAATGGATTAACAACTATCAATCTTAAACTCATTGTCAATATATGCCTTCAACATTGACACCAATTTGGCCGACCGTAACACTTTGATTAGGCGTGCCCAAAATGAGGCTAAGCTTATGCAGGCAAGCTGCACCTGCGTAGCTATTGTAGACAAACTATCAACGCTCCCAGCAAGGGGGAACCTCCTGAACGACCTAAGAAAAGCAACCAAATCCATATATACACGACTGCCAGTTGAATCACAAGGGATGACAGTCCAACCTTCAGACCAAGAGAGCAGGGAGAATAACAAAGGAAGCCCTAATACAAATTCAGGAGAAGGACCCGAAGTAAATCCCTTAAAGGATGAAGTCCCCAACGACTTAGACAACTGAATATACAAAGAGCTGATAAACCTCCAGTCTGAGAGGAAGGCGACCACGGGCAAAACAACCTTGGCTACTCAGGGAAATTCCAGGATAACTGACCCCCCAGACTCTAAACAACGAAGAAGGCAGAAAAGGAAGGACGGAAAAAGAAGACTGACATAGCAGCATACTTTAACAGCGGCCCAACAACTCAATTTGCAGCAGATCGACCACTGGGGGCATTAGAGGATAAAATCAATAATCGCTGATCAAGACGTGGACCTTATCCAACTGCTCCTAGACAAGAGAGTAGAAAACAGGGCAGAACTATCCCCGCAAGAAACTTAAAGGGCAAATATAGGACCGCCAGATGAAACCAGGGGCAAGGAATCAACCATCCAGCAAAATCAAAAACCAGCTACCAGGAGAGATCGAGATGCAGTACACTCTGGCCTAGTGCTTCCCCAATTTGAGAGAGCAAAGAACGGGGGGAGAACCCCTGCAAGCAACAAACAGCACAAACACAAGACTACAAAAAGAAATATAGGGATGGAACCAACCAACCAGCAATATCCAGGACCAGTTACTGAGAAAGAGCAAGATTCAGTACACTTCAGCTCAGGACCTCCTCAAGAACCTAGAGAAAGGGGACGGTAAGAAGGAACCTTCAGAGGGTTGCAGATACAACTTGATATGCACACCACCTTGTTCTATCCAGAATACAAGTCCAAAGGAATGGGGGACATCTTAAATAGGGGGAACATCCTATGACTTTTAAGGACAATCAGTAGCTTGGAGGATCTAAGCTCAAGCGATTTGGAATCAATTGAATTTGAGGAACCGAATAATTACTTGGGGAATGAGGCAACCAAAGCAGTCTGTGCATCAACTGACATAGCCAAAAGGATATTAAACAAACAAGAACAGCTAAGCGCCTGGGGAATCAAATTAATACCATACTACAAACCAAGATACCTAGAACCTCTGCTGGCTAGATCCAAGGATCACTCTGAAACCAGTCATGAATGCATTAAGCAAAAAACATCCTCTGTGTTAAGGAGAGCATGCAGTTGAATTCCCAACCCATTCAGGAGAATTTGTATGAACAGGACCAGGAGCAAAAGCAGGGGTACATACTGCACCTCATGACTGGGGTTGGCTAGCCAGGACAATAAACAACCAAAGCAAAGACCTCTGACAAGCTAATAAGACTTCCCCAAAAGAAAAAAACATCTTGAGGCTTTTCTGGAACTTAAATGAGATGGGGAATAAGATAGCAGACACCAATTTCCTTCAATATTTCCACACGTTTGATCTTATTATTTTATAAGAAACCCGGCTGGACCAGCCAACTCATCTACTGGGTTTTAAGTTATGCCATTCACCAGTAGTCAAATTAGCCAAATTTGGTCATTCCAAAGGAGGACTAGCTATTTAAACCTCAATCAAGAACATGCACTCAGTTAAAGAGCTATCAATTAAGCTAGCACCGCCTAATGTAACACAAGCTCTAAAACTGATGGTACAAGGGTCATCCGCATCCCTCCATTTGATAATAATAAATGTATATCTGCATGCACAAGACAACGCCAGGGGAATTAAACAAATAGAAGAGTAACTAATTAGAATTTTAACGGAAGAGAGAATTTCATACCTTATAATCACAGGAGATTTTAATCTGCATATCCTGTGCACAACTAATGAAGAAGACACATTGGAAGTTCATGCTTTGGCACAGCATATCCCCCTCAAGTCAGGAACAACTAGGGAAAACAAACTAAGACTGTGAAAAAGTCTTAGTAAGATTAGAGCACCTAGGGTTCTGTGCTATAAAGGGGCGATTTTTGGGGGACTGTCCACGGCTGCGACTTTCCATAACACAGTATTAAGTACAACAATTGATTACACATTTGCATCGCTTCCACTGTTTCATAAAGTGGGTGATTATCATATAGGAGTGACTGATCATAGTGACCACCTCCCACAAGTAATCAATTTGCATTTGCAAGTTTCTGCTATAATGCAGCCTGTAAATGCGTCATGTCCTGTTATTATCCTCTCATCCGGGACATCGAGAGACCACAATAGGTTGTTAGCGGGTTCGCTCTGATACCAAAGTCGTTTATAGGAGCGAACTCCTCCCGAGCCCCGATCAGCCACACACTCCCAACTATAGTGTTCTTCTTCATATACGTGTCCGTAAGTACGTAGACACGCAGTCCACACACCTTAGCGCGTGTGTAGGTACTATTTTACTTTTTTGCACTTTCCATGTGGCAACACATTTTTTGCCACTCACGTTATTTCCACGGTCCTGAAGAAAGCCCTCTTACTTCCTCGTGCGGGCTGAAACATGTAGACCCATCACATAGCCAACTACAAGATAATTATTTCTTTTTTAGTTGCATCACATATATTTTTTAACGATATCCTGAGCCGCCAGTAATAAATATAAAGAGGCAAGGATTCTCAGAGATATTTTTAATTCACATCACACCTTTGCACTACACCAGCTCCGCTGTAATCAGGCGTCGTAGCACAACCGGGGGGCATTCGGCCACCCGGTTGGGACCCCAATGATGAAGCATTACACCAACCAGGTTGGTGTGTGAGGGGTCTTTTAACAAGCCCAGTGGGTTCTAACACTGCCTATCAGTGATGGTGCCTCACATAGACAGGGTTCGTCCATAGTTGTTTAATACATATTATACAGGGGATACGGACGCACCCTCTCCTTCCCTTGCTCTCTCCCTGTTTCTGATACTGTTATTATCTATAACAACAAAAGACCTAAATGCGTAACTCGGTACCCAGAAAAATGAATAGCCTGGGAATGCTCACAAAGGCACTGGGTGAGACCTCCATAGGAAAAAAGGCCCATGCCAAAAAAACTCAGTGAATCAACAACAAGGGAGTCCGGCAATCTCCAAGAATGCTTCTATTAAGTATCTCAAAAGTAGTGTGGAAACTCCAAAGAGGGGATCCGGTCTTAGAGACCCAAAGAGAACTCAGGCAACTAAAAACAAGGCGAAAGAAAATAATTTGGCAATTCAAAAAGAAACTGAAGAGAATCTGTCGTTTAGATTATTACATGACATCAAAACTAATAATAGCGCTCGATTCTGGCACATGATTAACAAATTATGAAACCCAGCAAATCAGTGTATCAACTCTCAACTAACAGAACAAGATCGGACAACTTTTCTTGATGCTCATTTCAACAAAGCTCTCTGTGGAGACATCACTCATACTGAAAAAAGGAACATTCAGGATCAGGGAGAATGGATATAACACAGACTGATCAGGAACCCTTTGCCATTACTTCCAACCAAATTACTGAAAGAATATCTAAGGGCAGAAGAGAGGGCACCCCAGGACCAACCATGATACCTCTACTCATGTTCAAATTAGACCGGGAGTATTGGGCAGAAGTATTGAAACCTGTATTTGAACAATTATCTCTCCAATTTACAAAAAGGAGACAGGAACGAGCCCAAAAACTACAGACTGGTAGCCCTGATTGATTGCAACGCCAAGTAATATGCCAGGATGCTATTGAATGAATTAACAAACTGGGCAATGGAAAACACAATCATCCCTTTGAATCAAATGGGCTTCCGTAAACATGTAGGGTCTTTTACCAACATATTAACCTTCTCCCTGTTGATTGAACCTACCATTGCAACTAAGCATCCACTGTATGTTTCCTTCATAGATTACAGCTCAGCCTTTGACCGGATAAACTGAAACAAACTATGGAGTAAATTATCTAAATGGAACATTCCATCTCTTCTCCTGAAATAACTAATCCTCCTACACACAGATACGTGGATTCAAGTAAAGAGGAGGGCAGGAGATCATTTCACATAAAAGATTCCGACCATACAGGGGCTGAAACAGGGCTGTGTACCCACAACACTCTTAAACCTCTTCATGGCAGATTTGTCAGCAAGACTTGATAAATGCAACTCTCACTCTCCAAAGATGGGGGGACACATTTTATCACACCTGTTATATGCAGACAATATTATCCTCATCGGCTGCACACCATTCAGCCTTCAACATCTGTTAGATGAACCACAAAGCTTCTCAGAGGAGAACGAGTTGACTATAAATCTGGACAAATCTAAAGTCATGAGTTTGAATCAGCACAGGCGTAAAAGAACCCATCGATGGTATTTTGCGAAACAACTATTGGAAGCTGTCTTAGAATACAAATACCTAGTAATCACCATAGATAGCAAAGGATCATTTGTTTTCCAAAGGGAGGCTATCAAAAGAAAGGGAATAGCGACTGCGGTGGCTCTGAAAACTATTTAAAACTGGATCGCTGGTACAAGCCTTTCTTCGCTGATCCAAGTGATGCAGGCAAAACTGATACCGGCTATTACATATGGGAGAGAGGCCCTGAGAGGGAGAGACGCAGCCACTAAAGACAGCACAGTCACCAAAACCCTGCAAATTATTTTTAATCTGTCAAATTGCACATCCCCAGCCCAACTAAGACTCAAATTTGGCATCCAGAGTCAAAGGCTGGCCCGCAAGGGATCATACGTCAAATGCTGGCATAAACTCAGAAAAAATGAACCTAGGACATTAAATGCCCACTTATGGCTAGAACTATCATCTAAAAAGGGAGCTGCCAGATCCTACTAGAAAGATGCCCTGGAACGGCTTAGTTTGCGAGGTCTCTGGGAGACCTCAGGGACTCACAAATAATGTAAAAAACTGGTGAACAAATCTGCCAAAGGAGCCTCCCTGCTGATGGACAAGGCAGCACTATCCATAAGGGCACATGGATGGTTCACAATACAGAACTACATAAAGTCAACTACTCAAGGCTACTTAGGGATCGGCTTCTCCCAGAACATAAAGGTGGAATATCTGCGATATCGTCTTGACATCCAACCATCAGCTCTCCATCTTCACCATGGAAGCACCCTTGTCATTTTATTGCCGGTTATGTGGGGAGGAGATAGACAACGTTGTCCACCTGATATGCAGATGTAAGGAACTGTCGCAAGAGCGAAGGGCACTGCTGAGACTGCTCTTCAATGTCAAAGGAATACACACCTGTAGGCAACTGGTAATTGCTTGCTGCTCCGGAGAAGATGCACAACTGAACTGCTGAGTGGTAAAATTTCTGAGCAGTAATGATCAAAGACTAAAAATTAAAGACAGACAGGAAGGACTCAGCGACTGATGGTTAAAATTACCAGAGGCCTTAAGGATCCAACCATTGTCACTTAGTCCCTGTTGAGAATTCTTAAAGAACTCAAAAGGATACAAAATAGTTTACATTGTAGGTTCAACCCAACATACAATTTGCAACAAAGTCTTAATTTTAATCACAATTGTTAAGATAGGAATTTTGCACACACAAAAGCAATTTACATTTTGTTGAATTATTATCCTAAAAAACAAAACAAAAAAAAGACATCAGATATTTTACACTGTAGATAACATACAATTTGTATTATCCTGCTGCATCTTTGCACACAAAATTGGATTTCGTACTGTCTTAGCAAGCCTAATTAGCTAAGGAAAGGAGGTTGATTGAGGCTGGGGTTAGTGTCACTTTATTTCTCACATACGAATTGCTTTAGCTGGCACTGACATGGAACACCGTAAATCGCATTTTGCACATCAAACTTGCATATAATAATGTTGCACAAACAGTCATTCCAGCATTTTATGGAGATTGTATTTTAATTACTGTCTTAATCATGTTTTAAATGATGCAAGTTTTTCATTATGTGATTGTAATAATTTTTATTAATTAAACAATAAATACTACTTACTTACCTTCTGTAACGCCTTATCTTGTAGAGACATAGTCTAGCCACAGGTTTCTTACTGACCCACCCATTCTCCCCGTTCTGCAAACTGTTTTCTTCTTACCTGCAAGATCCATTTCTTGAAATTATTTTATAGTACATTACCACTTGTGGTGGTTGATTCATTATATAGTACGCTACCACCTGTTGTGGTTAATTCAAAGATGTATCTATCTTTTTGGCACACTGTTTCCATAGCAAGTTTCTATGGTGCCTCCTCATTTTGGCGTGGAAATTAGTCACGCAAGAAACTGACATCAGTGCATCAAGAAAGGGCAATTGGGGAGAATTCTAAGGTAAGGAATCTGCGGCTAGACTATGGGGCCGATTCCGATCTCGGCCGGTAGGGCTCCGAATCGGATTCGGCATAACCGGATCCGATTCGGAGCCCTATTTCCCGACCGATTCCTACGCGCGTCCGGACGAGCGAGTACGATGCGAAATCGCCGACCGACTCGTTCGGGCGTCCCAACCGCTCCGACTGACTCGTTCCCGGGTCGAACCGCACCGACCGACTCGCTCGGACACGACTCGCACCGCGCAATGGAGACGTTCCCCGGTGGGGTAAGTACGATGCGCGCCGCGAGCAGTCCGACCGACACGCGCCGCCCGGCTCGAAAGAGCAGTCGGAGAAGTACTTCGGGGGTCCGTGTCGGACCCCCTGTACGTGTAGCCGCGCGAGTCGCTTTGCCGCGTACCTGCTGTAGGGGGCGCCCTTGTTCGCCTCGCACCCATTGAGGCAATGGGAGCCCGCATACGCGTTGTACGACCGGCTCCCATTGACTTCAACGGGAGTCCGACCGACTCGAGTCCGATAGCATACGGACGCATCGTACTCGTTCGGTCAGGCTGCACGGGTCCGATTCGGTCAGAAATCTCTCCGGGTCCGGCTCGGTCGGAGAGATTTCCGGCCCGAATCGGAATCGGCCCCTATGTCTCTATCAGATAAGGTGTTACTGAAGGTAAGTAACTTGTCCATCAAAGTCACCCATAAGATTAAGATTAAGCTTGGGTTTATAGGACAGGAGCTCCAGCTCATTATCTAAGATGTTTAATGTTGGGTAGGCAATATTGCTGGCCACACTACAGTTATAGATGTATATCGATATTGTTTACGGACCCATTGCTGGCCCTTATAGATAACCCTAAAACATCGCCCAACTTGATGGACAGCTGCTCATTGACCCAGCTGAGTGAGATTTTAACCCTAATTAAGATGACTGCAGAGAGGTGACCAGACAATGAGGGGAGTGCATCCATGAGTAGGTAACAACACCTGACCTGTATTACGGCTCTAAAGCCCGGGTCTCTTAAAAAAGGGAGAGATGAAAGTAGTCAATATAGTGCTGCTGAAAATATTGAACACGTTTCATTTTTTTGTCCAATATATGCAAAACCTAGACACAAATGGATTAGATCTCTATGTCTTACCTTGGGTTTCTGCACATTTCAACCAGCAATTCGATTTTGTTCAACCAATACTGTGCCCTTTATTGATTTTGTCCTGAACAGATTTTTGCACATTGTTTGCTCACTTAGAAAGATGAAAGGTAAATAGTTTTAATTCTTTCTAGCACATGCGGGGGCCATTGAATTGATGTTTTATTTAAAGTATATGTATTACCTTTTATTATGTACATATTAATTTATATTATGAATGCACCTTATGATATCTTTTTGGAATGTTATTGGAATGTTATTTGTGCTGTATGCAGTTTGTTGCAGTTGCTTGACTATTATATTCTTATGTTGGGGCATGAGGGGGTACCCTCTTCGACACTAGATGTACAGGTTTTATTGTTAGAGTTTGAGGCATAGTCAGATGACTTATCAACCTGATTTTTAGTTTTTTGTCTCTGGACTGTGCTCTGACATAAATTCTTTGTGAGGTTTCTCTTTTTCTGACCCCCCGTGTTATGATACACTTTGTTATTACTATGACAATGAATTGTGTGATATTGTATGTTTTTCTGTACAGCTATTTAAGGTTTGTAATTGAACTAAAGTTTTTTAGATAATGACACAACTATTGATAGGAAACTAGAAACATTAAACCTTTACGTACCTGTCTAAATATTTTAACTTTTCTATATTTCAGGGCATTGATGCACCAGCCCAAAAGAAAAAGCACATGCAATCAAACGGCAAAGGAGATAGTCAGGAGTTAATCACCACTGCAGGGCCATCAACCAAACCAGGAGAACCTGACAAAGTATTTCATATTTACATGTCTGCAGTGTCAAATTATATATTTGTGGTCTTATCCAGTAGCTTCAATTATTTAAATATTTCTCATTCATCAATTCATGTAGTCTTGGTTTCTACACTAAGGCACAACACAACCCCTTTGGGTGGTACTCCTACTATGCTTGTCTGAATAGTGCTAGGGTGAACAGGATCATGCAGATTTCCTAGTCCACATGTAAAGTACACTTCAAGGGCACAGCCAATGAAAACAACAACAACACATCCATCTTGATCGCTGATCTAGGAAACCCTTCATCAGGTATGCTCCCCATAAAGAAGCACAGTCATGAAGGCTGACTGGGTACCTACCAGCCTCTAAAACTGCATTCATAAGTCCTTGCCACAGCAGGGCACATGCACATAAAACATCCTTGGCACCCAGAAAAGCCTGAGTAAAGTCACTCATACTGTGTACATTGACATCATTTTGCACCTGACACCTAAAAACCTTAGTACCTTACACATACACCACGGAGGTAATAATCTCTCCTTCATAATCAGGGGCACCTTCTCCCTCCTTGACGGTATAGAGCCCAGAATTGTCCTTCATCTATTCTGAAGTGGTAGCTCAATAAGCAGTGACCACTTGTTACCTTTTGGAGAGGAAGTTTGAGAACCAACTTAAAGCCAGATGTGCTAACATTAGTAATAGCGATTACCAAATAGAGATTTTATGCGACTCGCTATTTGGTAATCGCTATTATTAATGTACCAAAGTTAAATTTGACCATTATTTCCTGATTAGTGATTCGCAGTGGGTCGCAAATAGACCTACCTCATAAATATTAATGAGGTAGGTCACAATTTGTGACCCACTAGGATTTGCTGCAATCACAGGGATGGTGGCCTGCTGGGGTCAGCAGACCACGATGTCTGTCATTGCGTTTAAATAAAGCAATCTTTTTTTTTTTAAAGCAGCCTGTTTTCCTTAAAGGAAGCTGGAATGCATTAAAAAAAAATTGATGTTATATTTATATTTTTTAAGAGTAGGCCATTGAACCACTGCCTGATCTTAAAAAATATTTTTGGGAACATTCTCAAAAGGGAAGGCACCCCAAAGGGACCCCTTCCTATCTGCGAATGGGTTCCCACCAACTTTGAGTTGGTGGTAAAGTATAAATGTTTTGCAACCGCATTTCAGTTGCAAAACATTAGTACATACCATTCAGGTTCCCTATTTGTTCACTATTTCAAATAGTGATTCTGCTTTTGGTCAAAAACCCACATTGCGATTCGGTAACTTGTTGCTGAATCACTATTTGTGGTTTGTACATCGAAAATCTGTGGTTGGAAACAAGAATTGAGCTATTTGCGACCTCAAAAATGCTTCATACATTTGGGCCTTAGTTCTAAGTCTATGATGCCCTTACAATGTTTAAAGTTACGCAAAGATTTAAGGTGGTCCACAGTATCAAAGGCTGCTAGTAATTCCAAAGGTATGAGCAGGCAGGATTACTTTTTATCCAAAATATGCTGCATATTATCCAGGACCTTTAGATTTGCTGGTTTGATGCTGTGACATGTAGGAAAATCTGCAATTGTTTAGTAGATTTAAAATGAAGTGTTCTATTGCTTTTCCTAGCCAAGATAGGTTTGATGCAGGGGGATAGTTTGGCAGAACTTTAAAGTTAAGCTAGGATTTATGAGAATTGGTGTATTTTGTCCAGTCTTTAAAGATATAGGT
Organism: Calotriton arnoldi; assembly: GCA_963921515.1. Taxonomy (NCBI): domain Eukaryota; kingdom Metazoa; phylum Chordata; class Amphibia; order Caudata; family Salamandridae; genus Calotriton; species Calotriton arnoldi. The sequence goes on from CAWUFW010015919.1 coordinate 316,463, forward strand.
AAAGACATTTCTCAAAGAGCGCTTTCCCTTGGATTGGAGTGAAGGCTATCGATTAAGTAGGGCATGTAGGCAGTCGTGTGATTTTTTGTGAAGGAATGACTTAATGTTTTTCTGATGTTGCTAATTTATCAGAGAAGAAGCATAGGGATTTTTTGTTTTGAGAGGTGCATTCATTACGTCAACATGTTTTAGCAACCATATTTAATGCATATCCTGAAAAGGCTAGGTCCCTGGCCTGGCAATCTACAAAAGCATAACCTAATAACATATAATCATTTGATGAGGTGTGAGCTGCACATTTAACATTAGTAATCTTAGGTGGCAACAAGAGAACTCGCAAATGGGTATAAAATAATTCAGCATTATGTATTTCATATCCAGCTGAAGTAAGAAACCCTCTCATTGCCCATAACTGCCCAAAACCATGGGTAACCCCAAATGAATATTTGCTATCTATGTAAATGTTAACCTTCATTTTTTTTCTGTATAGCATGCTCTTGTTATGGCAATTAGTTCTGCTGCTTGTGCGCTTTTGATATTGGACAATCGAGCCCAGCAAGTTTATATGCAGTGCAAACAGCATATGGGGCTTGTAATGTTCCCTGGTGGTCCCTCAAACAGGAGCCATCAATGGAAAAATCACCATCAGCATCAGAAAGTAGGGTATCTTGCAAATCAGGTCGCACCATTGTATGGAATTCATTGGCCAGTATGCAATCATGGAAAGCATCATCCTCCAGCATCTAATTTTGTTTTGTGGGAAGCAGTGTGGTGGGGTTCAAGGTGGCGCAACGCTTTATAGTAATATGTGATGCAATAAAAATTAATTCATAGCGTGTTAGCCAGGCATTCATGAGGTGTTGAGTTCTTTTTGATGTAAGCAGCACATCTACTGCATGAAGAACGTGCAAAATCAAATGATGTGCTAGATCAATATTCTCAGATTGTTCAACAGCCAGGTCACTGCTGCCACTGAGCAGAGGCAGCACGGTAGAGCTTTGGTTACAGGATCCATAATAGCAGAATAGGCAACCAGTACATTCAGCAATAAGGAAGGGATTAATAAGTCATCAAAAGATATATAGTGGAATTTTTGGGGTGGTGAATTTGATCACAAACATTGCAATATGCAATAAGGGAGAATATTAGGTGCACCTGCATGCCAATTGATCATACTAGCTCAATTCACTTACCTCAAATCAGGATGATGCCCATTAGGGCTGTATGTTTTACCTGTTTATGTTTTATTAATGTTTTAGCAGGGATTTTCTAGAAAATCTTATGCCTCTCTGATGTTAATGGAGATATATATGTTGCTTGAGCATTATTGGCAATGACAGAGATTTTGCCTACTTGGGCTTGACGCAGTTAGTTTGACACCAACCCTGTTATGTAATGCTTTTCCAATGCATTTTGACCTTAATTAGTATTGAGCAAGCCCCGTATGTACAGCACATGTCATAAGGCAATTGTGGATACATTGAAATTTTGCTCAATTAAATATACTAGGTGCACTGTTCACTTTAAGCATATAAAGCAGTCTGCCAACTTGGGCTCGATTGAGCTGCGTTTAAATAGTGATTTTGACTTTAATTAATGTTGAATAAGTCTCGTATGTACAGCACATGTCAGAAGGGAACTGTGGATACATTGAAGTTTAGCTCAATAAAATTTACTATGTGCACTGCCCATTTAAAAATGCAAAGCAGTCTGCCCGATTGAGGTTTTCAACGCTGTTATTGTCGTTATTGAAGTTGTACATGTCCATATCATTTCCTGGTATGTATTACGAATTTGAATGGAATTGATTTAACATTGAATTTTATTTTATTGACTGAAATTACTTAGTGCACAATTTACTTTGATATGCTTGACCACGGTGCTGTGAACTTCACTGTAAGTCTGTTTGCACTGACCATAATGAGGTCATATGGCATGTTGTGTAAATACAATAGCAAAATGGCACCTCACTATCTGTGAGCAAGGCTGCAGGACAGCCGAAATGCATTAGATGGTTTTGGTAGCATGCAAATAAACCTGAAGTAAATTGCATTTCTGCAGTTTATTTACCAAGCGTCCGCTCCTTTTTTGTATTGAGGAGAAGATTGGGGCACTTTGATGGGAGTTTGATGTTTCCTCTATATGCCGACACACCCATCGGTCAGGTGCACATATTACCTATTGGCGGTCGACAGTATGTAGTTATAGTTAGGACCTACTGTCCACAGGAAAAGCGTTTTTTGACTTGCTTATGACTTTGATGCCATTTGACGAATCTTCACGAAATTTTCCCAAAACAATAGTGCTCTCCTGTTTCTAGTTGTGCAAGGAAAGTTTCAGGGTGATCCGTCAAGCGTGGTCCTAGAAAAAGGGGAGGTAAAAAGTGCATTTCCCATGTTAATTCCCATAGAGATTATAGCCATGACTACAGCCCGAATCGCGGGGAAAAATAGCACCAACTTTGGCAGAAAGCTAGCTTTAGGTCCAGAAAACATACTTTTTGTTATTTGGTGTAAAACTGTTCAGTAGTTCTTGAGATCTTAAAGGAAAACCAAATTTGTATATCTAGGGATTCAGATCCTCCACAAATCTTGCCAATCTCATGCAGAGATCTTATTGACTGCCAACACTTCAACCAGGAAGTGATGGCAGCCATCTTGGGACTCTGCCACAGCAGAGTCCCAAAGAAAATCATAAAAATAAAGAAAAGAGGGCAGGGTAGGAATACCCTGACCCCATAGCCCTGGTGCAGGGGTCTCCCAGGGACCCTGCCAGAGTAAAAAGCATTCTTTGAAAAAACTTTTGCAGCAAAATCGCGAATATTTTCTGAATTCATGGCACATTTAAAAAAAAAAACAAGTGCGGTATCTCGCGCTTGTTTAAACAGTAGTCCCTGGATGAGTCAGGTCCCGGGGGCTTCTTTATATGTAGAAAATGGGGAGGGGGTGCATGCGGACCCCTTCCTCAGGGCCAATCTTGGCCCAGGGACTGCCACAGGTCAAGCTGATGTTGTTTTAATTGGAGAGAGACCTCGAAGCCCCCCTCCTGAGGGAGACCACAAAGCCCCCCTCCTAAGGCTTTTAAGAACCCCGGGGAATACCACCTTCCCAGGGATTTAAAAATAAATTGTAGGGGGCCATGTAGAACCCCCTCCATTGCTTTAAAGGGTCCCGGGGATATTTGTAATTTGATAATTAAGGAAGTCAAAAAGTGAAACAAAGGGTAAGTAGATAAAGCAATATATCCAATAACACAGAATACAACTACACAGGCATAAATTAAATGTCAGGTAGTCTGTAACACTGCAGAGTCCCGACCACAGACTGATAAAGATATAAAGACCAAGAGGAGCAATCAAAGGCAAGTGCCCAGAGTGTCAAACAGCATATATATAGCAGCTAGTTAACATTTTAGCACACAAATTGCAATTCAAACATACAAAATTATATTATTGACAACATATATGTTAGACAAGTGGCTTACACACATTAAGCCCTAGCTCAAGCCCATATTTCAATAGATTCCTAACTTGTCAGCACCCTGTGTTTATAAGTGAACTATTCCAAAACTGGTAGGGTGTGATCGCTATGAATCGTACTTAATCAAAAAATATAGGAGAACTTGAAATGATAAAATGTTAATCAAAAAGGAAAGCATAAGGCTCTCCACAGGTTGTATATGTTGACACATTGGTGGGACCATAAGATGTGCGGGAGATGGAGGAGAGGACTCAGAATAAAGTTAATTTGCAAATATGTAGCTGAAAAAGTAACAAACAACAACTTATAGCTCTGTAATGAATACATATATGTATATGTACATAGAGGATTAAAATAGTACACTATCTATGAGGAAGAGAAGGCAGTCTGCACTTATCCTATGCGATATCAGCCGGTATGTACATGTAGTTCCTCATTCTCATTCAGGCCTCCTAGGGATCTACTCCCGAGCAGAACAATGTATTCAGATTCCAGTATTCTAGGCTTCTTCACCCTATCTCCTCCATGGATGCTGGGCAGGATCCTGTCAATACCAAAATAAGATAGAAGGTCAGCATTCTGGTTATGAACATTTGCCCAGCGTCTAGCTAGTGGGTAATTCACATCCATATTTTGTATTGCTCTGTAATGTTCCAAAACACTTTTCTTCACAGGACAGATAGTGCTTCCTACATAGCTCAAATCACATGGACACGTTAAAACATAAACCACAAAATCATTGGTACAAGTGATACATTTGTTGATATAGCGTGTCTTGCCCGTGGGTAGTGTGTACTTACTTTGGTTTGTGCTGTTCTTGCAGGCTTTACACCTGCCACATTTGTAGAAACCCATTTGTTCTCTTAACCAGCCACCTCCACCTGTGCGTATATTAGTATAACTATGCACCAGATGGTCTTTCAGGGATTTGGACTTACGGTATGTTACTTGGGGGTGTGATGGCATGATTTTTCCAATGACTGGATGTTTCTTAACCAGGTGCCAGTGTTTGTTGGAAATCTTTCTCAAAGCATCTGATTCGCTGTTGTTTGTGGTGATCAACCTGACTGTGTGTGGTCCTGTTTTCTCTTTTCCTTCTAGGCTAACAGCTGTTCTCTCTGTGTCTGAGCTACCTTTTTTCTGGCATCCTTCAAGATTTTATATGGGTACACCCTTGCTCTGAATCTGTGCATCATCTTATTCTCTTCTTCACTGAAACTGTGTGTGGTACTACAGACCCATTTTTCCCGTAGAATCTCTCCGTGTGGGATGCTCCATTTCAATTTGTTGGGGTGGTGGCTGTTGGCATGGAGAATACTGCTGCCGTCGTCTCTTTATGAAAGAGGCTGGTTTGTATCTTTCCATCGATTACCTTGACCGAGACGTCGAGGTAATCCATTCAAATTCAAATTGTTCTGCGAGATGTATGCCAAAAAATCATGTTACACTTGTATAGGATCATCCCATATCAAAAAAAGATCATCAATGTAACGAGTCCAAAAATTAATGAGGCTAGTCCATCTCTCGTTTTCATCTGTCCCGATATGTTGCTCCTCACACAAGCCATGAACATGCAGGCATAACTAGGAGCTAAGTAGCTTCCCATCGCAGTCCCCACAAGTTGGCGGTACCACACATCATCGAACACAAAAAAATAGTTCTCAAGGCAAAAACAAAGCATTTACAAAAGCATCATAGAATGATCAAATCTGTGTAAGGGCTTGTCTCTGAAGAAATGTTTGCATGCACGTATGCCTAACTCGTGATTGATGCACGTGTATAAGGAAACCACATCGATGGTAACAAAGATGTAGCTGGGCTGCCAGGGTATTTCAGAAATTTTGGTAATAAATTCGGTACTGTCTCTGCAATATGAGGGTAAAGCAAGTACATATGGGAGAAAGTCAAGATAGGTGGAAGTCTGCCTTAGGAGACTCCCGTTGGCAGAAATAATGGGATTCCAGGAGGTTCTGTCTTATTCTTATGCACCTTGGGTAACATGTAGGAACACGTGGCAACAGGTTTCCGGATCAAAAGGAATTGGTATTCATCTGTACTGAGTAATTCCTTCAATTTCGAAAGGTACAATCAATCATGAAAGTTCCTAATGGCTAAGGAGTATAGGCTATGAGAGCTCCTTTCATAGCTGAGTGTAGTTGTCTATGAGCTTCTTTCAAATATGTATTTATGTCCCACAGGACCACATTGCCTCCTTTATCAGAGGGCTTAATCACAATACTCTGGTCCCTGGACAAAGTAGTTAAAGCATCTATCTGCCCCTTAGTGAGGTTGGAGCCAAAACTATTCTCAGAGTGCTTCCATAATTCCAACAGGTCACGAATGACTACTTCATGAAAAATGTCAATCAAATCATGGGGAGTATTAGGATTGCACATTGACTTAGGTCTGAAATGGTTGGAGCTTATGTCATCTAACTCAAGATTTAAGGTTGTCAGAAAATCTCTTTCAGACATACTCCTCGTGGTTCCCTCTTCCTGTAAATCTACTATGGCCATCAACCCTGGAATGTCTCCATAACTCATAGTATCAAAAGTGGTAGCGCGAACCGGGGCAATTGCAGATACATTACTCTTTTTGCTTTTCTGCATAAAAACGTTTTTCAATTTCAATTTACGAATAAAAAGGAAAATGACAATACATGCTCTGCAATAGTCCAGTTTGCGGTGGGACAAAAGGAAAGGCCCAGTTCAAGTAACGATTGTTCATCAGAAGTCAAAATGTGCGATGTGAGATCAATGATAGTCAATTGGTTCTCACCCATTATCGCTTCTTTGCTTGCCTGGTGTTCTTCCCATGAATCTTGCCATCTTTTGTTGTTGTGTCCACTTCTTCTTGTTGTTTTCCTTTTCTGCTGGCTCCTCCTTTTCCTCTTGGTGGTCTTCCTCTTGCTGTCTGATTGGATTGTAAAAAAGGGTATTCCTCCAAGGCTGTGAAAGATTGAATATCTCTGGATGAATTTGATGCCTGGTCGTCTGATGAGTAGATGTCTGATACTGATTCGAAGGTGGTGGATTCTGGCTGTCTTATGACACCTGCCTGTTCGAATTGCCTGAAAGCACCATCAAAATTTCTGGCAACTGTGAGGACATAATCTTGCTTGTCACGTAGGAACTTCTCACGTTTTTTTGCTTTCATCTCATCCTCATATTTTGCAAGCCTGTCCTCCATCAAGGTAGTGAAATTACAGATTTCGTCTTGATCCTGATGTTTGCTTAGGATATCCTTCAGTTAGGCAATTTCCACCATAGCCTCCTCTAATTCGATGTTAGCATATTTGCATAAGAGACTCATCATGTGTTTACATGTTGTGGCCATTCGCTGAGACCATTCCTCAAACAATTTGGGGTTAGGATTTTGGTAGGTGTGGGCAATGAGTATTCTCAAACCTCGTGGCACTCTGCCCACTTCAATATAGTTTTCCAGGGACATAACCTCCCAAACTCTGTTTATTTCCTTCTTCAAAAGTTTCTCATATTGCATTAATAACTGCTTCACAGTCTTTTCCTTGTTTGAGGCATTTGCCTCACCTGTCATATTGCCTTGATCAATATCATCGCTCTCCTCATTGAAGAGATCTCTAACTGCCTCCGCTCTTTTTTTTGGTGTGGTTCATTCATAATGTAACAATCCGTAATATTAGATATCCTCCAGTCTTGAAATAGTTCAGTGAAACATAAATTTGTTGCTCAAACTGTGCTCCAGCTGTAAATACAGCACAGCACCCCTGCTGCTTTAATTCAAAAGCCTTCTTGGAAAGCTAACTGACAGAGACAGCTACGGATCAGACACGAACTCCACTCACCCTGCGCTTCCCATCCGGTATGGAATCCTCGCAGTCCCCAGATAACGTGTTCCCGCAGAAGTCAGCGTCCTCTGACTCAGAGGCAGAAATGCGGAAGCGGCAGTGGGAGCCGGATGAAATACTGCTAGAAATTAATCCTGCAGCCTCACCGGCCTTGTACACAATACTTCCTAACTGTAACATCCATGTAACCTTTGGTTTTTTCTGTGAATTTCTAAGGTTTTTTTTAATGTTAATTCCTAACTATAACTTCCCTATAACCTTTGTTTTTTTCAATGAATAAAAAAAAATATATATATATATAGTCACTGAAAAAACAAATGTAAAAGTGACGTTAAAGTTAGCCTCACATTTCACTCATACAAAACTATAGCATAAGCAGTGCATTGCCGTGGCATAAGTTATATTTATCTCAGGTAACTATAACTGCAAATTTCTATGATTTTGTATGAGTGAAATGCAAGCCTAACTTTAACGTCCCTTTAACCTTTGTTTTTTTTCAGTGAATTCCCAAGGTTTTTTTTTTTTGTATTTCCTAATTATAGCGTCCCAGTAACCTTTGGTTTTTTAAGTGAATTTCTAAGGTTTTTTTAAATGTTATTTCCTAACTTTAACCTGTAACCTTTAGAAGTGAGTACGTGAGTGAGTGCATGAGTGTGTGAGTGAGTGTGTCAGTGTCTGAATGGGTATGTGAGTAGGTACATGAGTGTTTGAGTGGGTCTGTGAGTCATGTCAGAGTATTTCAGTGGGTTTACCAGTGGCTCAATGAGTTTTTGAGTCAGTCTGTGAGAGAGTGCATGAGTCTCTGAGTGGGTCTTTGAGTGAGTGTATGAGTCTCTGAGTGGGTTTGTCAGTGGGTGTGTGCGTGTGTGAGTGAGTGGGTCTGTCAGTGGGTGAATGGATCTGTGAATAGGTCTGTGACTGGGTTCATGAGTCTCTGAGTGAGTCTAAGTGGATGTATGAGTGTCTCAGTGGATCTGTCAGTGGATATGTAAGTATATGAGTGGGTCTGTGAGGGAGTGCATAAGTTAATGAGTGGGTCTGTGAGTGAGTGCATGAGTCTCTGAGTAGGTTTGTCAGTGGGTGCATGAGTGTTTGAGTGGGTCTGTCAGTGGATGTATGAGTCTGTGAGTGGGTCTGTGAGTGAGTACATGAGTCTCTGAGTGGGTCTGTGAGTGAGTGCATAAGTCTATGAGTGGGTCTGTGAGTGTGTGCATGAGAGTCTGAGTGGGCATGTGACTGGGTGAATGAGTCTCCAAGTGAGTCTGTAAGTGGATGCATGAGTATCTCAGTTGATCTGTCAGTGGATACGTAAGTGTATGAGTGGGTCTGTGAGTACATGAGTCTCTGATTGGGTCTGTGAGTGAGTGCATAAGTCTATGATGGGTCTGTGTGTACATGCGTGAGAGTCTGAGTGGGTATGTGAGTGGGTGCATGAGTTTCTGAGTGGGGTTTGAGTGGGTATGTGAGTATCCGAGTACCCTCTGTTTTGCCATCTTCTGGTCTTTTTTGCCATTTCGGCAATCTATTTTGCCTCTCCGTGCGGTCCCCCTCCACGGGCAAATTTTGGCACTGGGAACCCAATCCCCAGGGCCCAGCCTTAATTGAATTGGTGAGCGGGGCCATCCCATGGGACCCAGTCATGTCTCCCTGGGTTCCCTGGTCCCACCCAGGGCACCCAGTGTGCTAAGGGACCACAGGGGGAGACTCAAGGCCCCCATGATCCCAGTTAGCTCCCCGCCTCCTTCGGGAATCAGAATTGCTCTCGCACAGAGTGAGCTGCTGGAAATGCAGCTCCTTTGTGTGAGAGCAAAAGTTTCATCTCTGTGGGCAGGGAAAGAGATGAAAACTCCGCTTCCAGCAAGTGGGAGCAGTTTGATGGCTCCCCCTTGCTTGAAGTGGAGTGTTTGCTTTTGCTTGGCAAGCAAAAGCAAACAACTATCTCCGGAGGATGGGTACCTGCAGAGATCGCAGGAGCTGCCCCTGGGGTGTGGCGGTTCCCAGGACCATTAGTGGTCCCAGGAGGGGGCCTAGCAGCCCCTCCCTTTGTTGTGCATGGGTCAGCCCCAGGAAGGTAGTGGTCACCGGGGATGTATATGGCCCCCCTCCCTCTTTTTAAAAAAGTAATTGGCCCTGCGGAGGTGGTGGTCCCCGCGGCCCAGGGGGGTCTGCACTGCCCCCCTATATTTTTCTTATTACTAGCCCCAGAGAGATGGTGGTCCCTGGGGTATGGGGTCCACATGGCCCCTGCAAACATTTTACAATAAGACCCTGGGAGGTGGTGTTCCTCGGGGCCCGGGTGGGGCCATACAGCCCACACTAAAGATTAACAATGGCCCTGTGGCGGTGGTTGTCCGTGGGGCAAAAATAAGCCCTTGCAGATGGGTCCGTCACAATTTAACAGCAACATTTTTTTTAAAGTGCATTTTTGCTACGACCCCAGGACAAGAGCTAGGGGGTCAGGGTATTCCTACCCTGCATCCTTTCTCTTTTTTTAATGTTTTTTTCTGGGTCTCGGCTGAAGCCAAGTCCCAAGATGGCTGCCAACACTTCCTGGTTGAAGTGTTGGCAGCCAATTAGATATGAGCACAAGATCAGAAGGGTTCGCGGAGCCTTCGCATCCCTAGCAGTCGCGGCTCCTGCAGGAAAGCATGGTGGGGCGGGCAGGAAGAAAGTCGACAGAATAGGATCTATTTATTTTATTTTATTTTCCCCATTCTGTCGTCTGTCGATTTCCCTTCACGCGCCCCGCCCCACCTCGCTTACCTGCTGGAGCCGCGACTGGTCCCTAGATATACAAGTTTGAATTTCTTTTAATATCTCAAAAACTACTGAATGAATTTACACCAATTTACAAAAAGGCCGCTTTCTGGACCAACAGCTACCTTTCTGCCTAATTTGGTGTAATTCCGTTCAGCGGTTCGGGCTGTAGTCATGTCTAAAATTCCTATAGGAATTAACATGGGAAGCGCTCCTTTTTGGGAAATGTTTGTGAGGATTCGTCAAATGGAGCCAAAGTTATAGGCAAGTCAAAAACCACTTTTCACCTAACTATAACTACCTACTGGCGACCCCGTTATAGTTAGTTCAGCTAACTATAACTCGCGCCCCCGCAATGCACTGCTGATGACGTCACATATTACATCACTCATGACATGGTCAGTGACATCACTGATGACATCACTGATGACATCTCAAATGAAATCACTGATGACATCATCCAGTGACTGTGTGTTTCTGTAAAGTTTAAATATGTTTAATATATATAGGGAAAGGCGTATTGAAGAATGAGTGGGTGTTTAAGTGTCTGAATGGATGATTTAGTACGTGCGTGACTGACTCTACAAGTGAGTGATTAAACGTATCTTACTGAATGCATGGGTTAGTGACTAAACTGTGTGAATGTCTGTATCCGTCTGTTTGTTGGTGTGTAAGTGGATGCATGAATTTGCGAATAGCTACATGAGTGTCTATATGGGTTATTGATTGGTTCTCTGAGTATCTGTATGGCTGCCTGAGTGTTTGTGTGGGTGGGGTGTGTGTGACTCTGTACATAGATGTGTGAGTGGGTGATTCACTGGGTGCATGATTTCAAGAGTGCATCTGTGATGGACTGCTTGGGTGGGTGAGTGTGTGTATGGGTGTGTTAGTGAGTGAATGTATATCTCAGTGGTACATGTGCGAGTAACTACATATGTAAAAGGCAGTATATATGTGTGTTAGAGTATTTAAATGGCTATAAGTGAGAGTGTGTGATTGTGAGAGTGGCTGTATGGATGCGTGTGTGCTTGTATCAGTTATTGTATAAGAGCGTAAGAATGTGCTAGTATTTGTATGAGTAAGTGAGCTGGTGTGTGTATAACTGTATAGGTGAGTAAATGGGTGTGTGATTAATTTTTTGCATGACTGACTAGGTGTGTGAGTACCTCTATGGATGAGTGGCGGTGTGTGAGTGTTTATATAGGTGTATGAGTGCATATGATAGTCCTGTACTGAGTGACTGTAAGTATGAGTGACTGTACGGGTGAGTGAGTAGATGTGTGTGTGTAGACCTAAGAATCAGTGAGTGGGTATGTAGTTATTGGTATTGGAGTGTGTATGGTTTTGAGAATGGCAGTCTGTAATTTAGAGTGGGTGTATCAAAAGCTATATTAGGGTGTGAGAAGATGCATGAAATTATCACATGGATGATTTCATCAGTGATGTCATTTGAGATGTCATCAGTGATGTCATCAGTGATGTCACTGACCATGTTATGAGTGATGTAATATGTGACGTCATCAGCAGTGCATTGCGGGGCGCGAGTTATAGTTAGCTGAACTAACTATAACGGGGGAATTTCTATGGTTTTGTACGAGTGAAATGTCCAACTAACTATAACTGTCCCTAAAACCTATGGTTTTTTCAGTGAATTTCAAAGGTTTTTTAAATGCTAATTTCTAACTATAACGTGTCTGAAACCTATGGTTTTTTCAGTGAATTTCAAAGGTTTTTTAAATGCTAATTTCTAACTATAACGTGCCTGAAACCTATGATTTTTTAAGTGAATTTCAAAGGTTTTTTAAATGCTAGTTTCTAACTATGCCTACAGAGGTAGGACATGTGAAGAAAGAAGAAAAAACGCGCAGAAAGAAGCAAAAGAAATGCAGAAAGAAGCAACAGAAGTCCACAAAGACGAAGAAAAGTGCAGGAAGAAGCAAAAGATGTGCAGAAAGAACCAACAGAGGAGCAGAAAGAGGCCATGTTGCAAAATCATCCTGTGCCCACAACTTTTCCAGACGGGTACTGGTGGTAACTGACTCTGACTAACCAGAGTCAGTGCTATGCTAAAAGACACTTAGAATACAGTGAAAACACCTACATACACTAGGGAACACTATGCTTTGGGGTACCCCTGTGATTAGCATGACCTCCTCTGTAAGTCCCTAGTACATAATAGGGCAGGGGGATTAAAACTACCTCTTAAAACGCGTGTGCAAACGCGCCCCGTGGCGCGTTTTAAGTTGCGGGATTAAGTCCCCTTGAATCCTGAGGGTCCCTGGGGCCCAACTAGTCCCCCCAGGTACCTACAGTTAGGACCACAGAGCTGAGTTGCAGAGAGGCGTTCCGAGGCCATGCACCTTTTTTCACCTCTCTGCAACGCAACTCTGTTGTGCTTACTGAAGGTACCTGGTGGGCTAGTTGGCCCCCAGGGTCCCTCAGGATTCAAGGGGGCGTGTTTGCGCACATGTCACCTGAGGCCCCGCCCCCTCCCTTCACCACTGTGCAAACGCGCCCCGTGGCGCGTTTTAAGTTGGGGGATTAGGTCACCTTGAATCCTGAGGGTCCCTGGGGCCCAACTAGCCCACCAAGTACTTCCAGAAAGCACCACAGGCCTGCGTTGCAACGCCTGTAACAAATTGTGTAGTTGTGTTTAGGTAGTGAAGGGGGTCGTGCTGGGGGTAGTGTTTTAGGGTTTAGGGTAGTGCAGTGGTGTTTGTGTAGTGTAGGGGGTCATGCTGGGGGTAGATTTAGGGTTTAGGGTAGTGCAGTGGTGTTTGGATAGTGTAGGGAGTCGTGCTGGGGGAGTGTTTTAGGGTTTAGGGTATTACAGTGGTGTTTGGGTAGTGTAGGGGTTGTGCTGGGGGTAGTGTTTTAGGGTTTAGGGTAGTGCAGTGGTGTTTGGGTAGTGTAGGGGGTCGTGCTGGGGGTAGTGGTTTAGGGTTTAGGGTAGTGCAGTGGTGTTTGGGTAGTGTAGGGGGTACTGCAGGGGGTAGTGTTTTAGGGTTTAGGGTAGTGCAATGGTGTTTGGGTAGTGTAGGGGTACTGCTGGGGGTAGTGTTTTAGGGTTTAGGGTAGTGCAGTGGTGTTTGGGTAGTGTAGGGGTTCGTGCTGGGGGTATTGTTTTAGGGTTTAGGGTAGTGCAGTGGTGTTTGTGTAGTGTAGGGGGTAGTGTTTTAGGAGGTAGTGCAGTGGTGTTTGTGTAGTGTAGGGGGTCGTGCTGGGGGTAGTGTTTTAGGGTTTAGGGTAGTGCAGTGGTCTTTGTGTAGTGTAGGAGGTCGTGTTTTAGGGTTTAGGGTAGTGCAGTGGTGTTTGGGCAGTGTAGGGGGTCGTGCTGGGGGTGGTGTTTCAGGGTTTAGGGCAGTGCAGTGGTGTTCGGGCAGTGTAGGGGGTCTTGCTGGGGGTGGTGTTTCAGGGTTTAGGGCAGTGCAGTGGTGTTTGGGTCGTGCAGGGGGTCATGCTGGGGGGAGTGTTTTAGGGTTTAGGGCAGTGCAGTGGTGTTTGGGTAGTGTAGGGGGTCATGCTGGGGGGAGTGTTTTAGGGTTTAGGGCAGTGCAGTGGTGTTCGGGCAGTGTAGGGGGTCGTGCTGGGGGAGTGTTTTAGGGTTTAGGGCAGTGCAGTGGTGTTCGGGTAGTGTAGGGGGTCGTGCTGGGGGGAGTGTTTGAGGGTTTAGGGCAGTGCAGTTGTGTTCGGGTAGTGTAGGGGGTCGTGCTGGGGGGAGTATTTTAGGGTTTAGGGTAGTGCAGTGGTGTTCGGGTAGTGTAGGGGGTCGTGCTGGGGGTTGTGTTTCAGGGTTTAGGGCAGTGCAGTGGTGTTCGGGCAGTGTAGGGGGTCGTGCTGGGGCTGGTGTTTCAGGGTTTAGGGCAGTGCAGTGGTGTTCGGGCAGTGTAGGGGGTCATGCACGGGGTGGTGTTTCAGGGTTTAGGGCAGTGCAGTGGTGTTCGGGCAGTGTAGGGGGTCATGCTCGGGGTGGTGTTTCAGGGTTTAGGGCAGTGCAGTGGTGTTCGGGCAGTGTAGGGGGTCGTGCTGGGGCTGGTGTTTCAGGGTTTAGGGCAGTGCAGTGGTGTTCGGGCAGTGTAGGGGGTCTTGCTGGGGGTGGTGTTTCAGGGTTTAGGGCAGTGGTGTTCGGGCAGTGTAGGGGGTCTTGCTGGGGGTGATGTTTCAGGGTTTAGGGCAGTGCAGTGGTGTTCGGGCAGTGTAGGGGGTCTTGCTGGGGGTAGTTTTTCAGGGTTTAGGGCAGTGCAGTGGTGTTTGTGCAGTGTAGGGGGTCGTGCTGGGGATGGTGTTTCATGGTTTAGGGCAGTGCAGTAGTGTTCAGGCAGTGTAGGGGGTCGTGCTCGGGCTGGTGTTTCAGGGTTTAGGGCAGTGCAGGCAGTGGTGCTCGGGCAGTGTAGGGGGTCGTGCTGGGGGTGGTGTTTCTGGGTTTAGGGTAGTGCAGTTGTGTTCGGGCAGTGTAGGGGGTCGTGCTGGGGCTGGTGTTTCAGGGTTTAGGGCAGTGCAGTGGTGTTCGGGCAGTGTAGGGGGTCATGCTGGGGGTGGTGTTTCTGGGTTTAGGGCAGTGCAGTGGTGTTCGGGCAGTGTAGGGGGTCATGCTCGGGGTGGTGTTTCAGGGTTTAGGGCAGTGCAGTGGTGTTCGGGCAGTGTAGGGGGTCGTGCTGGGGCTGGTGTTTCAGGGTTTAGGGCAGTGCAGTGGTGTTCGGGCAGTGTAGGGGTCTTGCTGGGGGTGGTGTTTCAGGGTTTAGGGCAGTGGTGTTCGGGCAGTGTAGGGGGTCTTGCTGGGGGTGATGTTTCAGGGTTTAGGGCAGTGTAGTGGTGTTCGGGCAGTGTAGGGGGTCTTGCTGGGGGTAGTTTTTCAGGGTTTAGGGCAGTGCAGTGGTGTTCGTGCAGTGTAGGGGGTCGTGCTGGGGATGGTGTTTCATGGTTTAGGGCAGTGCAGTAGTGTTCAGGCAGTGTAGGGGGTCGTGCTGGGGCTGGTGTTTCAGGGTTTAGGGCAGTGCAGGCAGTGGTGCTCGGGCAGTGTAGGGGGTCGTGCTGGGGGTGGTGTTTCTGGGTTTAGGGTAGTGCAGTTGTGTTCGGGCAGTGTAGGGGTTCGTGCTGAGGCTGGTATCTCAGGGTTTAGGGCAGTGCAGTGGTGTTCGGGCAGTGTAGGGGGTCATGCTGGGGCTGGTGTTTCAGTGTTTTGGGCAGAGCAGTGGTGTTCGGGCAGTGTAGGGGGTCATGCTGGGGGTGGTGTTTCAGGGTTTAGGGCAGTGCAGTGGTGTTCGAGTAGTGTAGGGGGTCATGCTGGGGGTGGTGTTTCAGGGTTTAGGGCAGTGGTGTTCGGGCAGTGTAGGGGGTCTTGCTGGGGGTGATGTTTCAGGGTTTAGGGCAGTGCAGTGGTATTCGGGCAGTGTAGGGGGTCTTGCTGGGGGCAGTGTTTCAGGGTTTAGGGCAGAGCAATGGTGTTCAGGCAGTGTAGGGGGTTGTGTTGGAGGTGGTGTTTCAGGCTTTAGGGCAGTGCAGTGGTATTCAGGCAGTGTAGGTGGTCTTGCTGGGGGTGGTGTTTCAGGGTTTAGGGCAGTGGTGTTCAGGCAGTGTAGGGGGTCGTGCTGGGGGTGGTGTTTCAGGGTTTTGGGCAGTGCAGTGGTGTTCGGGCAGTGTAGGGGGTCTTGCTGGGGCTGGTGTTTCAGGGTTTAGGGCAGTGCAGTGGTGTTCGGGCAGTGTAGGGGGTCTTGCTGGGGCTGGTGTTTCAGGGTTTAGGGTAGTGCAGTGTGTAGGAAGGTGGAATCTGACTATATGGTTGCCCCCACTTTTTTTTTGGTGTGTTGCTGGTTTATGACTTAGTTGGACTGGGATCCTGCTATTCAGGGCCCCAGTCTATCTGCTTCCTCTGTAAAAGGTTTCCATGTGCCTTAGGCACATCACTGATTGGGATCTGGAGTGCCCTTATAAGTCCCTAGTATATGGTATACTATGTACCAAGGGCATAGGTACCTCAGAGGCCTGCCAGGGGCTGCAGCATGTATTATGCCACCCCTGGAAGGCCATCCAAACTGACACCACAGGTCTGCTACTGCAGCCTGGGTAAGGTGGTGCATGCACCCCTTACTGTGATATAGGTTACCTATATCACGAAATACATACACACATATAAACCTATAAGTCACTCCTAAGGCAGGCCTTATCAATCCTAAAGGCAGAGTGCGTGGTTCCTATGTGAGAGGGTGCCCCTGCATGAGCAGGGCCCCTCTGCAGCGTTCGGAGACCATCTCTGAGGCTGTTTGTAGTGCAGCCTGACCATATACTCTTAAGCGCATTATATCCTCGCGGTAAAATGCTAACTTTGGAATGGCTGCACCTAAACATGTCGTGTTTGGTGTCAAACATCTTGGAATACTACCCCCCGCCAATCCTGGCGGCGGGGGTAGCATTCCACCCTTCTAGAGGAAAGACATGTTAACTCTGACGAGTCCGGTAACTTCTTTCCAGAGCCCTGGCATCACAAAATGGATGCTGCTGCCACAGACACGAGTCTGGCCTCCTGCTGCTGGACGAAACTCCGGCAGGGGAGGCCTGGACAATAGGTTTCCTGTCCCAGGGAGGTGTGACCACCTCCCCAGACAGGATAATGTGTATTGGGGCTGGGCGGGAGCACTTTTGGGTGCTTTGAAGTCCTGCACTGGGGGCACATTTGGTGTCCCTGTGCATACCCCAGTTCAAACCGGATCAGGGGCTTGCAGCCCCTGCTTTGGCGCGAACTGGACAAAGGGAAAGGGGTGTAGCCACCCCTCTGCCCTGACCCACCCATAGGTGGGGCCACAGAGTAGTCCAACCCCTATTTTTAGAATAAAGTTAGGAACCCAGTCCTTAGGACTTTAGATTATACCTGGACGAAACTCTGAAACGGAATCCTGGACCTTCGACGCTCTACGACAAGATTAGAGGACTGAAGAATCTCCTTGGGGTCAAGGAGTGACTCCCTGCTTGGCAGGCACCAAAGAAGCATCTGTCCGGTTCGCATTACTGAAGCTCCCGTCGGACGCCGAAGTCATCGCATCAGCAGAGGTGGATTCTCAGACTTCCCCGAGGCTACCCTGCGTCCCCAGCAAAGCTGAGGCCCGTGGCTATCGTGGGTTACTTGAGACCGTGACCCCTGGACACCGAGCACATTTGCAAGTGCACCATCTTCTAGGTCTCCCAAGAAGTCGTGCTTTGGGCTCCGAGTAGCCCTAGCCTCCAGCACAACCTGCACTGAAGATCACTGGCCTCCACTCCACGAGTGTCCTGTAAGCCAGCTCCACGTGCGGCCTCATGAGGCTCCTTTGCGGTCGCTAGCCCGTTGGCTAGTAGCCCTTAACGAAGGCCAATCTTTTCCTTACTTGGCATCCTGATTGCTCCAGGCCTGCCCTCACTTACCCTTGCTGGGTGAGTTCCACAGACCTTGCTGGTCTGCACCATCGACGATCTACATCTTACTCGAGACTTTCCGTTGCCAAGGCTTGTTGGGTCCAATCCGGTCGCCGACACCTCAGCACTCGACAGACATCGAGCACCAGCCCGAATCCTGCTCCTGCTCACCGACAACGCCTCCCGGACATCGTGGCTGAAGAGTCAAGACGACTGTCAACGCACCTGAAGCACTCGACATCGGTGGGCATCTGTCCATCGCCTTCCTGGTCACTGGCTAGTGACCCAGACTCTGTCCCCTCTGCTTTCAGGTTCACCAGAACTCCGATCCACTCTTGGATCCACCCGGACACTTTTCTCTTGGCCGCCAGCAGCACTTTGCAGCAGATCGCCATTCGAATCGACGACGAAACCCGACCCCGAAGGCACCTATGCACCCGGCTTCCCTGGGTGAGGTAACACGAGTACTCCGGTGCTCCCGTGGGTAGAGACTCTTCAAAGTCCTAGATCTCAAAGGGTTTTGTCCTAGTCCTCTTTTAAGTGTCCCTTTCCTCTATTTTCCCGATCCCGACTTTCTCCATAGAAGTTAACGGCGTATCGCGGTTGTGTATTTACACTGCACGCGTCTCCCGTGGGTCCCCTGTGTCCCTGCCTTGGGTGGTTCCTTGTGGTCCAAGCACTTCTAGAGGCTCTAGGCCTAGTGTCTAGTTCAGTCGTGGTTCGCATACCACTTTATTGGTATATGGTTTGGTACGCCCTAGGGCCCAAACGTGTATTTGTGCTATTACTGTGATTTAAGATCTTATAACCTATGTATTCGAACTCTAGTCTCATAAAGAGACTAGAGGGGTGTGTTTAGTAATAAATACATATATTTTGAATATATACCTGGTGTGGTGCTCTTTCATTTGGTCACTCAAGAGATTATAGACTGGTAAAACAAGCTGCTTTACATTCCTTCAAGACTTAGCCTGAAGGCTGCTCTCCATAGCTACCACTAGGATAGCTTTCAATAAGGTTGTCTTTAACCTACCTACCATAAGAGTCGATTTGGACTGGTGCAAGGTGCCCACTATAATTAGTGGACAGCATATGCCAGGCCAACTTCTCACATTGGTGTGCAGCGTGTGGGATTCCAGCTTGCTATTGTTTTACCAGATAATCCTCAATTAGCAATACGTAACCTGAATTAAAGCACA